>JBBDGP010000040.1:605000-1082500 GCA_037952835.1 Lithobates septentrionalis
CGTTCAGCAGGTGTGGTACTAGAGAATTTTTATACTTTTTGACCTCCCCTCCTATTCCATGATGCAAAACTAACCAGGGGTCTGCCTTTACTTCTATCTTTGTTATTTCTTTACTATACCTCAAGATTTTTACCCAGTAATTTTTAATTTCAGGGCACTCCCACCATATATGGGCCATATTGCCTATGCCTTTACACCCTCTCCAGCATTCCGATGTTTTGTCCTTTTAATATTTACAAGCTTTATCTGGGGTGACATACCAGCCCGATAAGATTTTATAATTTATTTCAGCGACATTGGTGTCCATCGACGAACCATGGATCAGTTCCATTACTTTCCTTAACCTATTGCTATCTATCTGCAATCCTAATTCTTTTTCCCATTTTGTGATAAATGGTGGTACCTCCCCACTACCCGTCGTCAATCCTATTTTATAAATTTTAGATATTATGCCTTTGGTGCTATTCATCATGCATAGATTTTCCAGTTCTGATAGCTCCTCCCCTGACCTTATTGGCTGTGGAAGTCGGTTGACAAAATGGCTTAGCTGAAGGTATCTCCAACGATCTAACACCCATGTTTCTTTGTTGTGCTCTAATTCGTGAAATGCAACGATCTTCCCTTCTTTTATTATATCTCTCAACAACACTCTTTCATTTTTTATCCAACCACCACCAATTTCCTTTTTCCCTGGTGCGAAATAATAATTTTCCCACAGTGAAATTAAAGGGGAATTATATTCCTTGTTTACTTGTTTATATACTATGTCCCAAGTTCTTAAAACTACTTTTGTCAGTGCATGTGTCTTGCAATCTAATACTCTATAATGTGGGGGGTTCCAAATCATGTGTCCTAAATGTGCTTTACTCAAACAATTTTCTATCTTCACCCATCTTTTCTGTTTATTTTCTCTGTTCCATTCAATCGCTCTAGACACCAATATCGCTTTATAATAGCCCTGAATATCTGGCATCGCCAGACCCCCTTTCTTTTTTTCCTGTTTTAAGATATCAAACGCCACTCTAGCCCTTCTATTCTTCCAAACTGTTTTCATGATAATTGATTTAGGTTTTCTAAAATAATACTGGGGGATATCTAGTGGGAGCATCTGTAGCTTATATATAATCTTAGGTAATAATACCATCTTTATGGCGTTTATGCGTCCTAGCCACGAAAATGGTTTATTCATTATCCTTTTACTTTCAGCTTTTATTTCCTCTAGCAGTGGAATGAAGTTTGCTTTGTATATCTTCCCCAATGAGTTTGCTAGCTTTATGCCCAAATATTTTATTTCTTTTTTCCATATAAAATTAAATTCCTTTTTTAACTTACTTTTCTCCTCCTTGTCCAAATTAATATTTAAAATTTTTGATTTTGCCAAGTTTATCTTTAAGTTTGACACTTCCCCATACATTCTCAGTACTTTAAGTATGTTTGTCATTGTAATTCTCGGCTTAGTTATAAAGAGCAGAATATCGTCGGCAAATGCCGCGACCTTGTGCTCCTCGTCCCCTACCCTGAAACCCCCAATATCCAGATCCCCTCTGATCACCGACAGCAGAGGCTCCAGGGAAAGGACGAAGAGCAAAGGGGACAGGGGACACCCCTGTCTCGTCCCGTTTTCCATATTAAATGTCTCTGAAAGGGAGCCATTGATTTTTATTGAGGCCGTAGGATGATTATACAAAGCACTTATCCTATTTATCATTTTCGGGCCCACTCCAATGTATTTGAGGGTTTGGAACATGAACCCCCAGTCTACTCTGTCAAATGCTTTTTCAGCATCTATAGACAAGAGTAGACCTGGGGGTCCCTTGTCCCTGATATGTTGCAGCAGAAGGAGCGTTCGCACCCCATTGTCCCTCCCTTCTCTCTTAGGGGTGAACCCCACTTGGTCTGGATGAATCCATTCACTCATTCTCTCTTTCAATCGATTCGCTAGTACTCTAGCATACAATTTTACATCTGTATTGATGAGTGATATAGGCCTATAGCTCGAACAGATCGTGACATTTTTTCCCTCTTTTGGGATAACCGTGATCTCAGCTTTAAGGGCCTCTCTGCTTAGCTCAAAATCTATGCCTAAGCCGTTCATGTATTCGCAAAGTCTAGGAACTAAAATATCTTTAAATTTTTTGTAATGAACATTAGTAAATCCATCCGGACCTGGGCTTTTTCCTACAGCTGATTCAGTTAATGCTCTATTTACCTCATCTACTGTTATTGGGCTGTCTAAGTTGTCTTTATCATTCTCTGTTAATTTAGGGAGGTTAGCTTTAGTTAGAAATTCTGCTATCTTCTTTTCCTGTACCCCGTCATGCTTTGTATTTTTGCCTACTGAATATAGGTCCTTATAATATTCCCTGAAAGATTCCCCTATTTCTCTCGTTGTATGGACCATGGCTCCTTTGCTATTTTGGATTTTTTCTATATAATTTCTGGCTTTTTTCTTTCTCAAGATTTTAGCCAGAAATCTACTGCTCTTATTTCTTCCTTGATAGCTTTCCCTTGCTACCTTTAAAAATGCCTTTTTTGTTTCTATATCCATACGGTCTTTCAGCTCCTCTCTTTTTAAAACTAATTTTTGGTATATTCTCTTATCTTGACCTAATCCTTTCTTATGCTCCTGTTCCAGATTATATGTCTCTACAGTTAGTTTATTGATTTGCTCTTTTGTTTCTCTTTTCCTTCTGGCTCCCATTTTCATTAATATCCCCCTAATATAAAAACTTATGGGCCTCCCACAGGGAGGACCCCAATATTTCTCCTGTATCGTTTATTTGAAAATAGTGATTAAGTTCCTGTTCTATTATCTTTACATTTATTGCATCTTGTAAGAGATCTTCCTCTAATCTCCAGCCTACTGGGATTCTCTGGAGACATACATAGCCATCCTAACAGGGGCATGGTCCGACAAAGTAGTGGCCTCTATCTTAGATTCCACCACTCTGTCTAAGAGCGAATGTTCGGTCCATATAAAATCAATCCTAGAGTACGTCCCATGCACTGGGGAGTAGAACGAGAAATCTTTCTTATTTGGATTCATAATCCTCCATATGTCTACCAATTGACAGGAATGTAGCTTTCGTTTCAACTTTCTCAACCTCTCGTTCATTGTCCCCAGTGCACGAGACGTACTATCTACCTCTGGTACCATACATAAATTAAAATCTCCCATCACAATCAGACCCCCTTCTTTAAACTCCATTAATCTTTCCAGTGTTTTAACCAGGAATCCACTAGCCTCTATATTTGGCGCATATACATTGGCCAGGGTACACTTCCATCCCTCCAGAGAGCCCTTCAGAAAAATGTACCTCCCTCCTGGATCCACTAATCTCTCATTTACCTTAAAATTCACCCCATTTGCTATTCCTATTGCCACTCCTCTTCCTCTTGTTGTTATTGAATCCCCATAGAACCAGTTTGGAAAAACTTTTGACCATAACTTAATCTTTGAGTAACACGTTAAGCGGGTTTCTTGGAGGAACACAACCTCAGCTTTGTATCTCTCCAATTCCCCCAAGATCTTATATCTCTTCATAGGATTGTTAAGGCCCTTTACATTATATGTCAAAAAATTCAACTTCCTCATCTCCTCAATATTTTTTGTTGGAACTGCATTACTGAACTAACACTAGATTTTCCTTCCCCCCTTTTTTCCTTATCCTTTTTTCTTTCCTTTTCTCTTCCTTGTGCACAGAGTTCCCCTTCTCCCTCCCCCCTCCTCCCCTCCTTTCCCCCCCTCTCCCCCCCTCCCCCCAGCCATTCCCTGGCTCCCCATTCGCCAGGCGCCATGGATACCATGGAACTGACGAATCTCGTGTTGAGGTGAAAGTCTGAGTGTGCCCCCTACCCCCCTCATGCATGATGTTTTAAGCCCAAAAAGGGGTAGTCCAGTATCCACGTTCTCTCCCCCCCCCCCTTCCCCACCGCTCTCTCTCGTCTCCCCTCCCCCCACGACCCCCCCTTCCCCCTCTCTCCCCCTCATCTTCCCTATGCTCCAGATCATTCTTCTATCCAACCCGGTAATTCTTGCTCTTTCATTTCCAGTCTTTCACAGAACTCCTTCAGTTCTTCAGGGAACCTCAGTCTTGCTGATCTTTCATTTTTAAAGCCTATTAGACACGCCTGGAACCCCCAACTATATTTTATATTTAAATCTCTCATCTGGTCTAATAGAGGTTTCAGGAGCCGTCTCCTTGCCAAAGTTTCAGGGGCGAGGTCTGTATACACTTGGATCTCTGACCCTTCAAATTTTAACGGGGGTTTACTTCTCATTTTAGATATAATTGTTGCCTTATCTTCATAATAACTGAACCTTATTTTTACATCCCTCGGCCTCTGGTGCTCTGAATTGTATAATCTTCCCACTCGATGGATCCTTTCTGTTTTGGGGAATTCCATTACCTCTTCCCCTAATATTGGGCCTAGTATTAAGGAAACCACGCTCCTCAGATCTTCTCCTTTCTTTTCTGGGACAAAGCGGAGTCTTATGTTCTGTCTTCTGTCTCAATTTTCCTGATCCTCGATCTTATATAGAATTTTCCTTTGATTTTGTCTGGCGCTTTTTATTTGTTCTTTGAGGTTCATTATTTCCCTTTCAGATTCCTCTGTTTTCCTTTCCGTTATTTCTACTCTTTCTAGGAGGCTTCCTAGGTCTGCTCTTACCAGGCCTATTTCTAATTTGATTGAATTCTCGAGCTTTTTAAACATCTCACTCAGTTCTTCTTTTAAAAACATCTGGCCACTTGTTCTTCTTTCCTCCACCCGGCTTATTTCCGCTTCACTTTCCATTATAGAATTCTCCCTGGACTGGGCCGTTTTATCCCCAGCTTTATTTGGGGTTCCCCCTTTTCCCTCCGTCTTAGATCCTCCCTGAGCCCCTTGCTCCCTACCTCTTGGGCTCGCACCTTGGGACATAAACTGTTTTATCGTGCTTCCTGCAGCCTTATCCTAATGCCGCGTACACACGAGCGGACTTTACGGCGGACTTTGCCCGGCGGATTTTTCGACGTACTTTACGACGGACTTTCTGAATGAACGGACTTGCCTACACACAATCCACCAAAGTCCGTCGAATTCGTACGTGATGACGTACGACCGGACTAAAACAAGGAAGTTCATAGCCAGTAGCCAATAGCTGCCCTAGCGTGGCTTTTTAGTCCGTCGAACTAGCATACAGACGGCGGACTTTTCGACCGGACTCGATTTCAACGGATAAATTTTAAACAAGTTTCAAATCTAAGTCCGTCCAACTTTTGAGAAAACAAAGTCCGCTGGAGCCCACACACATCGAATTGTCCGACGAAATCCAGTCCGCCGGGCAAAGTCCGCCGTAAAGTCCGCTCGTGTGTACGCGGCATTAGGGGTTTTAGGTGCTCCCCCTTTTCCTGTTTTGGATGCAGTTTTGCTCATCGCTCCCTTCTTTCTTGGCCCTCCTGTTGGTTTCCCCAGTTTTAAATCTAGTTTTCTCCCTCCCCCTGAGGGACAAGCTTCTTACTGGGGTGCAAGACCAAGCAAGGCCTTGTTCTTCCAGCACTGATAACCGGGGGGGGGACAGTTCTTTGTCGGGGGTCCTGATCCCTCCACACGCCCGCACCTCTGGGGTATCCCAATCCAAGTCTCCCCACCTTGGGCTCTTCTATTTGCTCTTCATAGCTTATATAATATCGCAGTCCTCTTTACATCTTTTTGTACATGTCCTTTAGTTTGAAATTTGTTTTTTAGTCTCTTATTTAATTAGTCAAGACCCAGAGTATAGCTTCTTTGTGTTCACTTCCTCTGTATACCTCCTCACACCTTACACAGTGGATGAACTTCCCTTGTTTCCCCCTTACAAGTGCTAGCAAGCAATTTTCACTCAGTTCTACTTAATACAACAGGTGATCCAGTACCTTTAATTACGATCCTCTTTTTGCCTCCTGGTTATTGAATTAACCCATATACCGGGATATCACAGGGAGAAAAAACAAACAAAGAAAAACCGGTCTATTTCTAAATTACCATCTCCTGGGCATCAGTGGGGTTCGTTCCTAATTCCTCAGTATTTCAAAGAGAGGTGCGGGGGGGGGGTAGAGGGGGAGGAGGACGCCATCCAGACCTCTCGTGCACGCCGTCAGATCCACCTACAACCACACTTCTTACTTTCAGTTTCGTTTCTTTAATCCGCTCTGCAGCGGCATATGGAGCTCTCTCTTCGGCCCCCACTGGGGCTACTCTTGCGGCGTGCGGGGATCTTCCTTTCCCCCTCGTAGGTAGGTGTAAGTTCTCTATACAGCGGCGTCCGAGAGGGCGCTCATCGGGGATCCTAGGAGAGCCCGCTTCCCCTGCCGGCACTCTCACCTCCCTCCCTCCGTGATGCGCACTACGTCATCACGTTCCCCTTTTCACTATCTTGATCAAACTCCTTCTGGAGTTCTGATGCCAATCCCCCCCCCCCCCCACACCAAACCCTTACATAATTACAGTGGCACAATGTGTGGATGGGGGAACACTCGTTGTTGTGTTCCTTAAACCATTCTTGAACCATTTTTGCAACGTGGCAGGGTGCATTACCCTGCTGAAAGAGGCCACTGCCACCAGGGAATACCATTTCCATGAATAGGTGTACCTAGCCAGCAACAATGTTTAGGTAAGTGGTACGTGTCACAGTAACATCCACATGAATGGCAGGACCCTAGGTTTCCCAACATAATATTGCCCAAAGCATCACACTGCCTCCTCCAGCTTGTCTTCTTTTCATACTGCGTCCTGGTGCCATCTATTCCCCAGGTAAGTGACGCACACATACCTGGCCATCCACGTGATGTAATAGAAAATATGATTCATTAGACCACGTTTAATTCTTCCATTGCTCTATGGTCCAGTTCTGTTTCCCATTATAGGTGCTTTTGGCTGTGGACTTGGGTCAACATGGGCACCCTGACCCTGGCCATCCATACACAACAAACCGCGATGCCCATTGTCCCTGCTTTCAGCATATCAACTTCAGGGACAACATGTTCATTTGCCGCTTAATATATTGCACCAACTTTCAGATGCCATTGTAAAGAGATTATCTGTTATTCACTTAAACTGTCAGTGGTCATAAAGTTATGGCTGATTTGTATATATATATATATATATATATATATATATATATATATATATATATATATATATATATATATATATATATATATATATATATATATATATTTATTTATATATATACACAAGCACAGCTAGTAAAATAAGTATTGAAGTATTGAACACGTCACCATTTTTCTCGGTAAATGTATTTCTAAAGGTGCTATTGACATGAAAATTTCACCGCATGTCGGTAACAACCCATGCAATCCATACATACATACATACAGACTCCACAGATGGCCTATAAAAAGGTGTCTCACTACCAAGGTATCACACAAGAAATATCTCATAATGGGTAAAAGCAAAGAGCTCTGTCAAGACCTTCGTGTCAGGTCACCTTGAGGCTAGGTGACAGATGCACACCGTAGGGATCAGGAGTGCACCGCAAGGTAGTGTGGACCCTACGGCTGACTGCTGCGGATGGGAGTCAGGGTGGTAAGGAAGGCAGGGCCGCTGGAACACCAGCACGGATCCCACCGGGGTTAGAGCGTAAGATTCCCTGGGGCGCGGAGTCTAAGAGCCAGCAGGTGTTCACCAGAGCCTCTAGTGGTGAGGATGGACTGGGCTGCAACTGGCTCCAGGTCGCGACCCCCAGGGTCCACCAGCTCACACCTACAGTAGGAAACAGGAGGATAGGGATAGTAAGGGAGTAAGCCAAGGTCGGGGCCACAAGCAGACAAGGACAACAGAGTACACGCCAAGGTTCAGGGTCACAGGCAAACAGGGATAGTCAGGGACACGCCAAAGGTCAGGGTCACGAGCAGACAGGAATAGTGGAGAACAGGCCAAAGTCGGTAACTTGAATCAGATGTAGGAAACATAGCAAGTACACACGAAAGCTAACACACAATGGTTGATCAGCACTGCTGGCTTGCAGTGCACAGGTTAATATAGGGTTCCCTGATAGGGCCTGGGGTGGGGCCATGCTTACAGGAGAGGTTATAAAACCAGTCAGGTGAGAGTCAGCTGGTCTTTAGAGATGAACACATGGAGACAGGTAAGCTGACAGACAAAACTCTATTGCATAACCATGACACTTCGCAACCTTATTGTTGTTATTGGTTACCGAAGGATTTCTAAATATTTTGAATGTTCCAGTGTGCACTGTTCGGGACATAATTGAAGTAAAAAGAACATAATTTCACCATAAACCCACCACGACCAGATGCTCCTTGCAAGATTTCTGACAGAGGAGTGAAAAGAATTATCAGAAGAGTTGTCCAAGAGCCAAGTACCACTTGTGGAGAGCTTCTGAAAGACCCAGAATTAGCAGGTACAATTGTTTCAAAAACAATAAGTAATGCACTCAACTGCCATGGCCTGAATGCACACTCACCACGCATTGCTGAAGACAATGCATGTTGAAGCTCGTTTAAAGTTTGCTGCGCAATATTTAGACAAGCCTGTGAAATACTGGGAGAATATCGTCTGGTCAAATGAGACCAAAATTGAACTCTGCCATAATACACACCATGTTTGGAGGTCAAATGGCACTGCACATTACCCCCAAAAACAACCCCCATACCAACAGTGAGGTTTGGAGGTGGGAACATCATTGTGTAGGGCTGTTTTTCAGCATACGGTACTGGCAAACTTCATGTCGTGGAAGGAAGGATGAATGGAAAAATGTACCAAGACATTCTTGATAAAAATCTGCTACCATCTACCAGGATGATGAAGATGAAAGGAGGGTGGACATTTCAGCAAGACAATGACCCCAAACACAAAGCCAAGGAAACTCTCAATTGGTTTCAAAGAAAATAAAGCTGCTAGAATGGCCCAGCCAATCACCTGACTTGAATCCAATAGAAAATCTATGGAAAGAACTAAAGATCAGAGTTCATAGAAGAGGCCCACAGAGCCTTCAAGTTTTGAAGACTGTTTGTGTGGAAGAATGGGCCAGATCACACCTGAGCAATGCATGTGACCAGTTTCTCCATACAGGAGGCGTCTTGAAGCCGTCATTACCAACAAAGGATTTTGTACCATGTTTTGAAGAAATTTCAGTTAGCGTAGTCAATACTTTTTCCCTGTGTCATTCCATTTTATTACACATACCTACATTTCTGAACGTATTTGTTTTGGTGTCTTTGTATGTATGGATTGCATGGGTTGTTACCGACATGTGGTGAAAATTTCATGTCAATAGCACCTTTATAAAAGCAATTGTGTTTTTTTCCAATGATGTAGACTATTTGTGTATCCTAAAATAAAAGTCCCATTTATTCTCAATAGTTTTTGGTTTTAGTACAAATACAATTAACATTTCTTTCTACCAAACGTAAAAAAGAAACACAAAAAATGACCACCTGTATTAAAAAAAGAAATTTTTATTATTATTATTATTTTTTTTTTTTTACGTAATCAAATTACAAACATGATTCATGAATGGTTCCAAAGAATTTGTAAAAGTAAATGTCAATTACTATAAAATTCGAAATAAAAATACAAAAAAAAGAGTCAACAGTAAGATATTCAGCCCAACACGGCAACAACAAATGCAAAACTGGAATGGTACATCATCGGTACACAAACACTGAACAACCAATGAGCAGTACAAACCCACAATGTACAGTAATAACAATTATTTTAAGGGTCAGTCCACACAGTCCTGGGTGGGTATGAAACTTAAATTACTCTTTGGGTTCTTATATGTGTCCATGGGTCTGACAATGAGCCTTCTACAGCTGCTCTGCCCCCTATCATGGCTTCTTTGCAGGGGTCCAATTTTCTTTGTTAACTTATTTTACATTATAGCTAATTCTACAGGAAGAATGAGATTCGATGGTAAAGGGGGCAGAAGGAGGAAAATCCAGGAAAGAGCTCACTAATTGAGCCAGGACATATAACAAGCCAGTTTGTAATTTATCCCTTTAGCATCCACCCATAGCTAAAACACTGGGGTACGTGGACAGCCCCCAAGGATATTTAAACCCAAGAACAAAAATTGTATATATTATAGCTTACCAGTTCTTAGATGTGGTGGCTGCATTAGACTTCTTTTTTTAAGCTAAGAATCATTTCAGCAAGTACAGAAAATAACTGTTAATCCTGCAAAAAATGCAATCCTTGTACTGAAATTAATACAATATCTTCCATGTAAGCTGTCTTCTGTAAAGTATGAATCTCCCAATTCCTGGGAATTGGAGAAGAAAAGAGGAAGGTATGTCTATAGTCCAAGTCTGTAGAGCAGCCTAGGGTGACAACCATGGTTTCCTCCATAGATCAGCGTAGGACAGGAAGTGTGTTATTCACAAGATTACCAGGTGAAAATAAAGGCTGATACACACGATAGGACTTTTTAAAAACAAACATGCAAATTAGCTGTTTTAAGGCAACATCCTACCGTGTGTACGCTCCATCGGACAAACTTTTTCGGTTTTCATCAGACAAATGTTGGCTGTGCAAACAGACAAACATTCCGGCAACAAAAGTCCTATGGTGCAAAATCCTATTGTGTGTACAGAAGTCCATAGGACTTTAGTCCAAAGTACAAACACGCATGCTCAGAACCAATGCAAAAGATCAGACAACAATACAGAAGTTGACCATAGGGTGGCGGTAAAGAGCTGAAAAACCACGTGATTTGGTGAAAGTTGTCTGAAAAAGTCCTGCCGTGTGTATGCTTAATTAGTTTACGGCCAATGCCCTTTGTACAAAAATCTACGGGAAAGTTTGTACAAAGTCCGATCGTGTGTACTTCTGTATTATTGTCTGTACTTTTGCATTGGTTCTGAGCATGCGTGTTTGTACTTTGGACTAAAGTCCTATGGACTTGTGTACACACGATAGGATTTTGCACTTTTGTTGCTGGAAGTTTGTCTGTTCGCACAGCCAACATTTGTCCGATGAAAACCGAAAAAGTTTGTCCAATGGAGCGTACACACGGTAGGATGTTGCCTTAAAACAGCTAATTTGCATGTTTGTTGTCAAAAAGTCCTATCGTGTGTATGGGCCTTACGGAATGGTGATATGCAATACATCTTGTTTTCGGGTTTAGATACACTTTGAAACATGTTGAACACAATGCTGCAGTAACCTTTAGCAACCAATAAGAAATCAGCTGTTAAAAAAGCGTTAGAATACATTGATCTTTTCACTAAACCCACAGTGGGGGAGGCCAGAGGTGTTCCTAGGCTTTGTGCTACACCTGACCCAAGCGACAAGCCCTTTAACTCTAAGAAGCCCTTCACAGTTACAGCAGACGATGACAGTTTAGACTTGACAGGTCAAGCTGGTGGTTTCTGGGACCCATCCCACCTTCTACAATTTATTGTTATTTCAGTTAAAGAGCATAGATGGAAGGAGGTCAGGAAATGTTCTACAATAATTAAAGCTATGCTTTCTTGTGTAGCTTTGCAGTCTTGTGCATGCGCAGTGTGCTCTCCAGAAAAAGAGCTGCAGATGCATAGGTCTTGAAAGAGAGAGAGAGTGCTTGTTTCAGTGATGCTGAGGGTGAGCTCAATGCACGGGGCATCCCAGATGCAACGATCGATCCCAGTAGCACTTTTTTAGCCAGGCCATTGGTCAATCGCAATGGGCCTACATGGGTGGCATTATTTAAACTTTTTTTTTTTTAAGCTACAGTGTTTTTAAAAGTACAGCAGTACCCTTTACTGCATAATGCAATTTACTGGAAAGGTGAACTAACCCTTTAGATTAGGGTGACCTCTAGGCAGATATTGAAAGCAAAATAATTAATCCTGATTATTGGGACAAATACTGTATTCTGGTAACTGTATGTGTTTATACCTGCAATAATAGTATTATATATATATATATATATATATATATATATATATGAATTGCTTTTTGTTTTAAATGCCTTTTTCTTTTCTCTACATTTTTATGCAGACCATGCTGTCCAATAAAAGGGACAGCCACAATGGTTGGAACAAACCATAACACAATGCCAACAATAGTCAGTCAGCTTTTAGTTATACGGTTCAAAACATTTTCCAAAAAATGTTGCCCTAATTGTTTAAAAAGTGTTAGCTGGAGTTAGGCTTTAAAGTATTTGTAACCCTAAAAAAAAAAAAATGATGGTGGGTGGTCGGCAAGTGGATAAAAATCGGGTACTTACCAGTGCCAGCACTGTCTTCCTGCAGCCAGTTCTTCTTACTGCTGCAGGTCAAAAGCACCGCCATCTTGGATTTGGGAGCTGCCTGTGGCTTTTTGAGGAACCACAGCTTACTCCCAACTGCACACGCACTAACTCATGCGGCGCTCTGTGAACAGTCCTACAACCTGCGGGAGGTGAGGAGGCAGCACAGGGGCATCATCCTCATCTAGAGCAGGATTACAAAAGTGGGAGTGGGTACCCCCCAAAAAATTGGCGCTCCCCACCCTCAAAAGAACCTTTAACTCAGTTAAGGACTGACGAATGGAGCAAGTCAGCGGTACTTCACTTTTTGAGTGATGTTCTGCTTTAACCCATTTGAGCCGGCACCTTCCAGGCCCTTTAAGAGGTTTCAGATGCGGGGGTGGGGTTTATGATCATGTGATTGGCTGTCACGGCAATCACATGATCAGAAAGGTCCAGACTGCTTCGCTTTCCATTAGCCGCCAGTAACTGTGCCGGGAGCGCTCAGGGCACACGCCTTGGCACAGCTGTGTCGGCTGAATGGTACGCAAATATGTGGCCGCTCGGCGCCAGAGCCCACTTGCTGAGAGGCCGCATATTTGTGTATTGTCGGCGCCTAGGGGTTAAAGTCAATTCAAAACTACATGTCCATTTTAAATGACCCTGTCCAAGGGTGACAACGCTTGAGTGATTCCATTACAGAGTTAACAATGTTGTCACCCAATTACAGGCAGTAGAAAAGAATTTACTGGCAGGATCAACAGGTAATAAAACTATGTTAAGTGGGGGACTCAGAAAAACAAAAACTGTTGTTTTATTGCTATTGCTAGACTATCATATGTATTATTTTTATTTCCCATAGTTCAACTTTAAATTTAATTTTAGGTGTAAGTGGTATAAGTACCTGAATTTGCATTTATGTTAGCTTTCTGTAATCTGCGCTGATGAATGGTGGGCCCATAGTTCAGTAAGAGCGCCTTGGTGGTCACTGAGCCAGTGTCATTGGACTGCAGCTTAGCCATGAAGTCTAGGAAAGTCAAGCCCTAGAAACAAAGTGAAACTAAATCAGAGAGGCACGCAGAAGTGGTCTAGCGTCACATATGGCAACCCATCACATTTGGCTACCCGCTGGACTGCGCATGCGCGACGCCGCCATACGCGTTCCAACACTGTAGCGATCTGCGCTTCCACAGAATTTTGTGGCCACACCCCTGAGTCCAGGTTCAAGCCCCACCATCCAAGTGGACATAGAGTTAGATTATAATTATGCCGCGCTAAGCAAGGCAGTGCCTGAAGCGTGGCGAGCAAAGCGAGCCCGCCAGGGGCCCTGTGGCAAAGTGGTCTTACAACAGTGTTGGAACGCATGTGGCGGCGTCGTGCATGCGCACTCCAGTGGGTAGCAAGATGTGATGGGTAGCCGAATGTGACGTGACAGTGGCTTTTCTAGTTAACAGCGGGGCATCGTGTGATGTCTGCTTGTAGACAAGACTTTTACTGTTTAAATTTGAAAACACGGCGTACGGGTTCACTTTAGGCAGGACAGTTCATGAGGACGCTTCTGGTCTACAAGTATCTGCATACATCATAATACAAATATGGGTGTGTGTTACATACAAATGAGGCACTATGTGCCGTACACTGAGAGGTATTGTGTGTCTGAAGTAGATATGTATAAAATGAGCCACTCGCTACAAACTAAAAAAATAGATAATTAGAAAAATACTTACGTTATCATTTTTCTCATGCATCGTAAAAAAACAAAACAAAAAAAAACAGCAATCCAAAGAGCAACTTCAGTTATTCATCTACAAAGAGGAGCATTATTTAAAGCATAATCGTGTCAAGTATTCCTTCACAGTATCAAATGCTTATCACAACAGTGATCATGAGTTGCTTGGTACACGTATGAAGTCCATTGGCTGGGACAAAGGGGTCCCCGTTGCTGCTCCCATCCCATGTTTTATATTAGGTTGGCTATGTATTCTTTACATAAATACGATTTCAGTTCCGCAAGTGTAAGGAATTACCTTATATTGGTATTGTTTTTTAGAGGCTCATATGCCAACTGAAAACTAAAATCAGGCTTACAGAGAGGGTGACAGCTCTATAAGCTGATGGGTGGGAGAAATTTAGGTGGGCTAACGGGAAGGAGATTGTTGTTGGATATACATGCAATAAACAAAGGAGTACATCTTGTCTACAAAATAGTAAAATACTATTTACAAAGTTGAATCCAATCACTGGACGTACGTGTTTTTTTTTAAAGTTTGTGAGAAAGTTTTGACTGTAAAATGAACCGGTTAGATATATTGTGATGTACGGATAAAATAATAATGCCGGTGTACAAGTACCTTTTGATAATCCTGTGATAGCTTTTTAGGGAGTTCCTGGATGACAGGCTCATATAATACACAAGGCCTTGGTTTCTGTCTTTGAGTTTAGCCCACCCCTGCAGAGTGCCTCAGGGGCCAATAGAGGCTCTCCGATTGGCCTGGTATGCTGTACCGGCAAGGATAGTTCCAAGAGGAACTAGCTTAGACATAGCTTAGCTAATAGTCAGGGTGAAGATTTGTTTATAGTGCATGTCTGGCATACAGGAGCTATTTGGTGCTAAAATTAAAAATGTTTCCAGGCAAAGTGACTACCCTTTGGCAGTACTGATAACCTGTTGTCAAATAAATGGGTTTATATCCACTGAAAGAAGGACGGTGTGAGTGATTGCAGGATTGTACCTGAGGATAGAGAGGCAGCTGAGGGTACTGGTGGTGCGTAGGCCAAACAACTACAGAGTGTGCCAAAAACTGCATGGAGACACAAGGGTCACAGAGCTGCATAGGACACCCTAGGAGTTGCTAGATGACACATGACGCTCTGGGGTTTACTGAAGTCATGGGCCACAGGGGCACGTTGGTGTCACTAGAGGACACAAGATGGTCTGGAAGACACTGGAGTCATGGGGCACACAGGGGCGGACTGGAATCATAAGATTTCACAGGCTGTTCTGCGGTGCAATGGAGTCATGTGTACTAGATGACGCAGGATGCTCTGGAATACAGTGAAGCCACTGGGCACACAGGGTCATGCTGGAAGTCACAAGAAGACACAGGATGCTCTGAGGTGCACTGGTGTCACAGGGGCTCGCTGGCGGTCGCAAGAAGACACAAGATACTCTGATGCTCTTCGGTGCACTGGTGTCACAGGGTGCACATGGGCATGCTGGGGGTCACGAGAATACACAGAATGCTCTGAGTGTGTTGGTGTCAGAGACACACAAGGGCATACTGGGGGTCAGAAGAAGATGAAGAATGCACGATGGTGCACTGGTGTCATGGGCACACAGGTGCTTACTGGGGGGTCACAAGAAGACACAGGATGCTCTAGGTGTGTTGGTGTCATGGTTGCACAGGAGCTCACTGGGGGTCACAAGTAGACACAGGATACTCTGGGGTGTGTTGGTGTCATGGTTGCACAGGAGCTCATTAGGGGTCACAAGAAGACACAGGATGCTCTGGGGTGTTTTGGTGTCATGGTTGCACAGGAGCTCACTGGGGGTCACAAGAAGACACAGGATGCTCTGGGGTGTGTGGGTGTCATGGTTGCACAGGAGCTCACTGGGGGTCACAAGTAGACACAGGATACTCTGGGGTGTGTTGGTGTCATGGTTGCACAGGAGCTCACTGGGGGTCACAAGAAGACACAGGATACTCTGGGGTGTGTTGGTGTCATGGTTGCACAGGAGCTCACTGGGGGTCACAAGTAGACACAGGATACTCTGGGGTGTGTTGGTGTCATGGTTGCACAGGAGCTCACTGGGGGTCACAAGAAGACACAGGATGCTCTGGGGTGTGTTGGTGTCATGGTTGCACAGGAGCTCACTGGGGGTCACAAGTAGACACAGGATACTCTGGGGTGTGTTGGTGTCATGGTTGCACAGGAGCTCACTGGGGGGTCACAAGTAGACACAGGATACTCTGGGGTGTGTTGGTGTCATGGTTGCACAGGAGCTCATTAGGGGTCACAAGAAGACACAGGATGCTCTGGGGTGTGTTGGTGTCATGGTTGCACAGGAGCTCACTGGGGGTCACAAGTAGACACAGGATACTCTGGGGTGTGTTGGTGTCATGGTTGCACAGGAGCTCATTAGGGGTCACAAGAAGACACAGGATGCTCTGGGGTGTGTTGGTGTCATGGTTGCACAGGAGCTCATTAGGGGTCACAAGAAGACACAGGATGCTCTGGGGTGTGTTGGTGTCATGGTTGCACAGGAGCTCACTGGGGGTCACAAGAAGACACAGGATGCTCTGGGGTGTGCTGGTGTCATGGTTTCACAGGAGCTCACTGGGGGTCACAAGAAGACACAGGATGCTCTGGGGTGTGCTGGTGTCATGGGAGCAGAGGAGATCACTGGGGTTCACAAGAAGACACAGGAGGCTCTGGGGTGCGCTGGTGTCATGGTTGCACAGGAGCTCACTGTGGGTCACAAGAAGAAACAGGATGCTCTGGGGTGTGCTGGTGTCATGGGGGCACAGGAGCTCACTGGGGGTCACAAGAAGATACAGGATGCTCTGGGGTGGGCAGGTGTCATAGGAGCACATGAGCTCCCTGGGGTCACAAGAAGACACAGTACACAAGATTCTCTGATATTCTGGAATGTTCTGGTGTCACAGGCAAATGGGTGCACTGGGGGGGTCACAAGAACATGCAGATGCTTTGGGGTGCACTCATGCAACATATGCACACAGGTGCACTGGGGTCACTGAAAGACACAGAGCGGTTTGAGGCTCAACTAAAGTATAGCATTACATTGCTTGAATTCTGAGCCACACGTCACAAACTGTCCCCTTATGAGACATAACACTGATCAGGAGAATTGTCTCCTGATGGGCTTCAGTGCGGGTGCTGTGGATGAAATCTAGAATTGCCGGCAACTGTGCTACAGAGAGGAGACCCATCGCTGGACCCCGGAAGAGGTATAAGTGACACCGGTACACCTTCATGTATCTAACAGGTTTACTTTGACAAGTGAGTGTTCTACCACCCCGTGGCTCCTTCAATGTGGGCACATCAAGCAAGGTGGCAAACACTATTTTTTCCTTTCTCTTGCTGTCTTTGGACAGTTTCAAAAACTCTCTTGGCTAACCTTGGACAACACAACACACAAAACTACAAGCCATTGCCCTCTCCCCTTTTCTTTAAACCTACTCACTCATGTTCTCATGGAGTTTGTATGCAGCAAGAACCATACATACGCCGTCAAGGCAGTCTCTGAGATCACAGTGGAAAAAGGAGGTTGACAGAAGTGGCTGCAGCAGCAGTAGAAGCAGTTGAACATTGCATCAGAAATGAGTTGAGATTTGCATTTCACCAAAACATTGTTAGCAGTCTCTTAGGGTGTATCTGTGTAATAAAGACTGGCAGAATCACTAACCTAATGATGGGTGCAGGGGGTGAAGCCTCCACCAGGCTCAGGAGGCCAGTATGAGACTGGGCTATCTTCCCCGTGACCCCATATTAGGAAATCTGGTGATGCCAAAAGCAGAGGAAAACTGCTCCCAATAAACATGGTACAGGACAAAAGTTGCAAGGAACACATCCCTATAATAATACTAAGCCATGTGATTCCATCGCTTGCCCTGTCATCTGGAAGCTATGCTCCTAATGACTTGCCAGAAAATGAGGATATCACTTTAAACCGAAATCTTGCTGCATAAAGTGCTTTCCGCATACAGTAATAGTTTTCCTAGGAATTGTGTTCGGTATTACTATGGTTTTGAGGCTCTGAAAGTTACATCGTCATTTTCTAAATCATTTTTTTTTCAAGGGAATGTCCAGTCCGGATGGGAGAATGTTATATTATGCAGCTTCGACCACTTGGCAAAGACACGTTTTTCCGTGATGAACCGGTGACCGCCGTATGGAGCGTTCTCATGCAGGATATACTCGTCACATTCGTACCTTCCTGGTTCATAATAGTGATAGGGAACCTTCCGGAAGCCATTTGATCTAAAAAGGAAACAAGTTAGTTTTTTTTTTTTTTTAACAAACAAAGGTGTTTTATTGTTGTCATATAGGTTGAATACAAAAACATATCCATAGGTACAGTACATATCATTACATGGAATACATTTGTGTACATACAGGTCCAGACAATACAGTGAACAAGTACAACATGCAGCAAAAGTTCGCATACAGGTGGAAACAAGTTTGTTTAATTACATTTCTTTAAAGCAACACAGACTTCAATTTTTGTTTTTTATTGTTTAAAGCGGAATTAAACTTTCTCAATTAACATTGACTATTTTTGATCCTTATGCTACTAGAATTAGTGAATAGAAAGGAAGATACAGTGCCTTTAAAACATATTCATACCCCTTGACATTTTCCACAAATGTATTTTATTGGGATTTTATGTGATAGACCAACACAAAGCAGCACATAATTGTGAAGTGGAAGGAAAATGATAAATGATTTTCGCTGAAGAAAATAATCCCCACAACATGATGCTGCCACCACCATGTTTCACAGTGGGGATGGTGTGTTCAGGGTGATGTGCAGTGTTAGTTTTCTGCCACACATAGTGTTTTACTTTTAGGCCAAAAAGTTCAATTTTGGTCTCATCTGACCAGAGCACCTTCTTCCACATGTTTGCTGTGTCCCCCCACATGGCTTCTCACAAACTGCAAACAGGACTTCTTATGGCTTTCTTTCAACAATGTCTTTCTTCTTGTCACTCTTCCATAAAGGCCAGATTTGTGGAGAGCACGACTAATAGTTGTCCTGTGGACAGATTCTCCCACCTGAGCTGTGGATCTCTGCAGCTCCTCCAGAGTTACCATGGGCCTCTTGGCTGCTTCTCTGATGAATGCTCTCCTTGCCCGGCCGGTCAGTTTAGGTGGACGGCCATGTCTTGGTAGGTTTGCAGTTGTGCCATACTCTTTCCATTTTCAGATGATGGATTGAACAGTGCTCTGTGTGATGTTAAAAGCTTGGTATATTTTTTCTATAACCTAACCCCGCTTTAAACTTCTCCACAACTTTATCCCTGACCTGTCTGGTGTGTTCCTTGGCCTTCATGATGCTGTTTGTTCACTAAGGTCCTCTAACAAACCTCTGAGGGCTTCACAGAACAGCTGTATTTATACTGAGATTAAATTACACACGGGTGTACTGATTAGGTGACTTCTGAAGGCAATTGGTTCCACTAGATTTTAGTTAGGGGTATCAGAGTAAAGTGGGCTGAATACAAATGCACACCACACTTTTTCAGATATTTATTTGTATAAAAAAAATTGAAAACCATTTATCATTTTCCTTCCACTTCACAATTATGTGCCACTTTGTGTTGGTCAATCACATAAAATCCCAATAAAATACATATAGGTATTTGGTTGTAACATGACAAAATGTGAAAAATTTCAAGAGGTATAAATACTTTTTCAAGGCACTGTATATGTTTTTTTTTGTTGTATTAAAATCAATATTTATTTAACTGCTTCAGATCCGGGCCATTGCCAAATGACGGCAACAGCGCGGATCTAAATTGCCGGGACTACGTCCATTGAAGTCGTCCCGTGCACGAGCGGCCTGCGCGCCCCCTGCAGGGCGCGCGCGGCGCGCTCGGTGATCAGCGAGTCTATGAGACTCGCCTGATCACAGATCAGAGTAAGGGGTTGGTCCCAACCCCTTACCACATGATCAGCTGTCAGCCAATGACAGCTGATCATGTGATGTAAACAGAGCCGGTAATCAGCTATTTTTCCTCCTCGCGCTGACAGCGTGAGGAGGAAAAAAAAACCCGATCACCGGCGGCCGTGATCGGGACATCAGTCCCGATCACGGCGATCTTATAACAAAAAGCAATAGGCAGCAGTGCTGCCTACCAGTGCCCACCATATTAACCCATCAGTGCCCACAGTGCCATCAATCAGCGCCACCCATCAGTGCCCACAGTGCCACCCATCAGTGCCCACAGTGCCACCCATCAGCACCCACATCAGTGCCACCCATCAGCACCCACATTAGTGCCACCCATCAGCACCCACATCAGTGCAACCTATCAGTGCCCATCAGTGTCACCTACCAGTGCCCATAAGTGCCCATCAGTGCCACCCATCAGTGCCACCCATCAGTGCCCCCCATCAGTGCCCCCCATCAGTGCCCCCCCATCAGTGCCACCTATCTGTGCCACCTATCTGTGCCACCTATCTGTGCCACCTATCTGTGCCACCTATCCGTGCCGCCCATCTGTGGCCATCAGTGCCGCCTTATCTGTGCCCATCAGTACCGCCTTAACTGTCCCCATCAGTGCCGCCTTAACTGTGCCTATCAGTGCCGCCTTAACTGTGCCTATCAGTGCCGCCTTAACTGTGCCTATCAGTGCCACCTTAACTGTGCCTATCAGTGCCGCCTTATCTGTGCCTATCCGTGCCCATCAGTGCAGCCTATCAGTGCCCACCAGTGCCGCCTCATCAGTGCATATCAATGAAGGAGAAAAATTACCTGTTTGCAAAATTTTATAACAAACTATTAAACATGATTTTTTTTTTTTTCAAAATTTTCCATCTTTTTTTGTTTGTTTAGCAAAAAATAAAAACCCCAGCTGTGATTAAATACCACCAAAAGAAAGCTCTATTTGTGGGGAAAAAATG
This sequence comes from Lithobates septentrionalis, assembly GCA_037952835.1. Classification (NCBI taxonomy): domain Eukaryota; kingdom Metazoa; phylum Chordata; class Amphibia; order Anura; family Ranidae; genus Lithobates; species Lithobates septentrionalis. The sequence goes on from JBBDGP010000040.1 coordinate 625,866, forward strand.
ATAAAAATTTCATTTGGGTACAGTGTTGTATGACCGCGCAATTGTCATTCAAAGTGCGACAGCGCTGGAAGCTCAAAATTGGTCTGGGCAGGAGGGGGGTTTAAGTGCCCAGTAAGCAAGTGGTTAAAAGAGACAGGGTACAAATATGTTGTTTTAAACTTGTTTTGTTTTTTGCATTCCTTCGGTTGCTTCCTGGTTTCTGGCCTAGGCCAAAATGACGTCATACATCCCATGAGTTTTCATGGCATTTTTTCTTCTTTCATCTGGAGGAGGGGGGAGGGGCTTTCTCAGCTAAGCGCACCCTCCTGCCTGAATGCCTGAGCTTAGGGCAGATGGATTCCAAGTAGTAAATGCTACATTAATCATCTGCCCTTACTCAAGATGGCCACAGCTAGAAATGCTAGAGGGGGAGTCAAAGTGATTTCTCAAATTAATAAAACATGGAGACAGGGATAGATGAAGGTGTTTGCTTTAAATAGTAAAAATGAATTGAATAGCGTTTTCCATTTGTTGTGCTGAGATGCACTTGAGTTCCGCTATAATTGTGTTTATAGAATGGAAACGTTTATATACTTAATTGAGATTTTTATCATCTTTTTTTACAGGTAATGAGTATAATTATCTAGTTTAATTAGAATAATCTATTTTTATAGGTGATGCGCCGTGTTCCTCTTTCTCTTCTCCCTGTCATGTTTATGGACTGTACATACCAGGCCTCACCCATAATAAGGATCTTCACCAGCACTCTTTGCTGTTTATTGACAAAAAGCAGGGCTCTCCAAACTATGGCCCGCAAGCCGCATCTGGCCTGCACCCTAGGGTCAGTGGTGAATCCTCAATGTTGGCCTTGTGTGCTTTCACTAAGGTCTCATGTCAGGCCAGCAGAGGTCCACTTCTACTCTACCATCCCTCAACTAGTTTAGAGCGCAAGTTCCCCCTGCCAAACTGTATTTGTCCACATCATTGGTTGAGTCCCAGGAATCACAGGAGGACAGAGCTTCCATCATCCAGTCCTGCACCAACCCGACTCCAACCCCGATTCATAATCCACACTCCCGTCTCCCATTTCTCCAACCTGCTGCTACAGGTGAAAGGCAAGGAAGGACTCTGATGGGGACACTGTTTTAGGGGAGGACTCTGATGGGGACCCTGATGTAAGGGAAGACTCTGATGAGGACCCTGATGTAAGGGAAGACTCTGATGAGGACCCTGATGTAAGGGAAGACTCTGATGAGGATCCTGATGTAAGGGAAGACTCTGATGAGGATCCTGATGTAAGGGAAGACTCTGATGGGGACCCTGATGTAAGGGCAGACTCTGATGGGGACCCTGATGTAAGGGCAGACTCTGATGAGGACCCTGATGTAAGGGAAGACTCTGATGAGGACCCTGATGTAAGGGAAGACTCTGATGAGGATCCTGATGTAAGGGAAGACTCTGATGAGGACCCTGATGTAAGGGAAGACTTTGATGGGGACCCTGATGTAAGGGAAGACTCGTATGGGGACCCTGATGTAAGGGAAGACTCTGATGGGACCCTGATGTAAGGGAAGACTCTGATGAGGACCCTGATGTAACGGAAGACTCTGATGGGGACCCTGATGTAAGGGAAGACTCTGATGAGGACCCTGATATAAGGGCAGTCTCTGATGAGGACCCTGATGTAAGGGAAGACTCTGATGAGGATCCTGATGTAAGGGAAGACTCTTATGGGGACCCTGATGTAAGGGAAGACTCTGATAAGGACCCTTATGTAAGGGAAGACTCTGATGGGGACCCTGATGTAAGGGCAGACTCTGATGAGGACCCTGATGTAAGGGCAGACTCTGATGAGGACCCTGATGTAATGGAAGACTCTGATGGGACCCTGATGTAAGGGAAGACTCTGATGAGGACCCTGATGTAACGGAAGATTCTGATGGGGACCCTGATGTAAGGGAAGACTCTGATGAGGACCCTGATATAAGGGCAGTCTCTGATGAGGACCCTGATGTAAGGGAAGACTCTGATGAGGATCCTGATGTAAGGGAATACTCTTATGGGGACCCTGATGTAAGGGAAGACTCTGATAAGGACCCTTATGTAAGGGAAGACTCTGGTGGGGACCCTGATGTAAGGGCAGACTCTGATGAGGACCCTGATGTAAGGGCAGACTCTGATGAGGACCCTGATGTAATGGAAGACTCTGATGAGGATCCTGATGTAAGGGAAGACTCTGATGGGGACCCTGATGTAAGGGAAGACTCTGATGGGGACCCTGATGTAAGGGAAGACTTTGATGGGGACCCTGATGTAAGGGAAGACTCTGATAACTACCCTGATGTAAGGGAAGACTCTGATGGGGACCCTGATGTAAGGGAAGACTCTGATAAGGACCCTGATGTAAGGGAAAACTGATAAGGACCCTGATGTAAGGGAAGACTCTGATAAGGACCCTGATGTAAGAGGGAACTCTGATAGGGACCCTGATATAAAGGGAACTCTGGTGGGGACCATAATGTAAGGGGGGAATGATGTAAAAGGGGACTTATAAGGAAGGTGCAGACATTTTGGTAGGAAAATAAGGCGGCCAATACTCATTTTTGTGTTCATAGTTGTATAACTGGACTGGCAAGAAGGAAAAGGTGCACGATTATGAGCAGGAATGTGCCACGGTGCACACATGCACGTGTGGGCTCACCCACATAATTTGGTGCCTGACGGCCTATTTAAACCAGATTTCTGCCTAGTATCATTGCTGGATCTGTATCCCAACTGTGTCCCATTGGGGAGGTGTCCCTTTCCTTAACCCCTTCAGCCCCGGAAGGATTTACTCCCTTCCTGACCAGAGCACTTTTTGCGATTCGGCACTGCGTCGCTTTAAGTGACAATTGCGTGGTCGTACGACGTGGCTCCCAAACAAAGTTGACGTCCTTTTTTCCCACAAATAGAGCTTTATTTTGGTGGTATTTGATCACCGCTGCGGTTTTTATTTTTTGCGCTCTAAACAAACAAAGAGTGACAATTTTGAAAAAAAAAGCAACATTTTTTACTTTTTACTATAATAAATATCCCCTAAAAATATATAAAAAAACGAATTTCTTCCACAGTTTAGGCCGATATGTATTCTTCTACATATTTTTGGTAAAAAAAAACAACGCAATAAGCGTTTATTGATTGGTTTGCGCAAAAAATATTGCGCCTACAAAATAGGGGATAGATTCACGGCATTTTTTTAATAATTTTTTTTATTAGTAATGGCGGTGATCTGCATTTTTTATCGTGACTGCGACCTTGCGGCGAGCAGATTGGACACTTTTGACACTATTTTAGGACCATTGGCATTTATACAGCGATCAGTGCTATAAAAATGCACTGATTACTGTGTAAATGTCACTGGCAGGGAAGGGGTTAAACACTAGGGGGCGATCAAGTGGTTAACTGTGTTCCCTTAGCATGGGAGCAGTAGATCCCTGTCATGTTGCTAGCCAGAACAGGGAAATGCCTTGTTTACATATGCCTCTCCATGCCACGATCGCGGGCCACCAGCGGACATCGAGTCCGCGGGACCCGGGGGCACGCTCCCGCGGCATGTGCGCGCCCACTAGCAGCGGCGTACGGGCACATTGTTTTGTGCACCCATGCCACTTTGCCGGCGTATATTGGCGTGAGCCGGTGGGCAAGTGGTTAACCAACTCCTCCACCCAGCTTGAAGCAGCGGTGGTGGGCTCTATAGAAAAAAAAAAGGTAGTGCAGAAATCATTTGATCATGTGGTCTTCAGCCAATAAAAATCCAGCCAATACAAACTGATCCTACCATTTTAAAAACAGATTATTTGACCAAATTTGACCTTATTGCTGGGTGACTACCCTGTTTCCCCGAAAATAAGACCTAGCGTGATTGTCGGTGATGACTGCAATATAAACCCTACCCCCCCAAATAAGCCCTAGTTAAAGTCCTTGTAGATCTTATTTTCAGGGTAGGGCTTATTTGGGGGGTAGGGCTTATATTGCAGCCATCACTGACAATCATGCTAGGTCTTATTTTCGGGGAAACAGGGTATGACCAGAGAGTGAGTGCAATAACATTTTCTCCAGTAAAGGTAAGTACTTCTGTAAATCTTTGAATACAGCTTCTCTTCTCTGTACAGTACAGGCTATAATTGGCATAACATTTTTATAGTTCTCTTGGGATTCTTACGTGCAATATGTGTCATTAATCATTCCATAAACGTGGATTCCTTCACATGCATCCATGGCGAGGATCATAGTGAACCAGCCGGTACTGAGGTACGATCCAGACTGAACTCTGGAAGGCAAAGAAAGTACATTAGAAGCAGGATATGTGCAATGTATTTAATAATTAGAAAGTATCCATCAAGAGGCCATTCAATTTCTCAGGTTGTCACAATGCAAAATGTAAATGAGAGAATAAAGAGAGAGAGGATAATTAAGCAAGTGTGCTTATCATACACCTAGCCACTTATTATTTATGTATAATAGGCATTCATGTGTGCACAACGCTTTACATATTAATTCAGAAATGTATACATTTATAGTTCATGCAATATAGAACGATTATGTGGCTAATTCTATTTATTATGTATTATAATCATTTCTATAGCACTGGCAATTTGCGCAGTCCTTCACATTTTAATTCAGGTATTCATAAATGTATAGTTCCTGCAATATGGAGCAATTTAATGTTTTTTTTTTCCTATAAATTTTAAATGTTGTTAATGAGTTTGTATTGTTGTTAAAGGATAATTGGCTAATAAAGTTTGACTTTTATTTTAGGTTATTTTGCATATTGTGGTATACATGGCTTTTTTTCCTCAGAGAATAGGTGCAGGTACTCCTTCCTTCTGAATCACCCCTTTTCTCTACCCATCTCCGAGCACCGTCTCTTGGTTCCACCCTTCACCCACCTCAGAGCACCGTCTCTTGGTTCCACCCTCTACCCACCTCAGAGCACTGTCTCTTGGTTCCACCCTCTACCCACTTCCGAGCACCATCACTTGGTTCCATCCCCTACCCACCTCCGAGCACCATTCCTTGGTTCCATCCCCTACCCACCTCCGAGCACCATTCCTTGGTTCCAACCTCTACCCACCTCCAAGCACCGTCTCCTGGTTCCACCATCTACCCACCTCCGAGCACCATCCCTTAGTTCCACCCACTACCCACCTCTGAGCACCGTCCCTTGTTTCCACCCTCTACCCACCTCCAAGCACCATCCCTTGGTTCCAACCCATACCCACCTCTGAGCACCGTCCCTTGGTTCCACCCTCTACCCACCTCCGAGCACCATCCCTTGGTTACACCCTCTACCCACCTCCAAGCACCATCCCTTGGTTCCACCCTCTACCCACCTCCGAGCACCTTGGTTGCACCCTTTACCCACCTCTGAGCACCGTCCCTTGGTTCCAGCCTCTACCCACCTCTGAGCACCATCCCTTGGTCCCACTTTCTACCCACCTCTGAGCACCGTCCCTTGGTTCCACCCTCTACCCACCTCAGAGCACCATACCTTGGTTCCACCCTCTACCCACCTCTGAGCACCGTCCCTTGGTTCCACCCTCTACCCACCTCCGAGCACCATTCCTTGGTTCCACCCTCTACCCACCTCCAAGCACCATCCCTTGGTTCCACCCTCTACCCACCTCCAAGCACCATCCCTTGGTTCCACCCTCTACCCACCTCCAAGCACCATCCCTTGGTTCCACCCTCTACCCACCTCCAAGCACCTTGGTTGCACCCTTTACCCACCTCCCAGTATCACCCCTTTTAGAAAATACAGAACCAAGTATCATTTTGTGGTGCTACATAATTTTGTATGGAATTTGTCAATGATAACAAGGAAAGCAGTAAAATAGATTCCCTGCAGCCAGCAGCAATAGACCCCCTCAACAACAATAGATCTCCATCAGCAACAATATATCCCCTCAGCAACAATAGACCTCACACCAAAAGCAATATCTCCCCTAAGCAAAATAGATCCACCCCAACAACAATAGATCTTCCAGCAGCCAGCATCAATAGACTCCTCCCTCAATAGTAGATCCCACACCAGCAGCAAAACTCTGCAAGCTATCCCCTCTTCGGTCTATCATGAATACTGCTGCCAGACTCATCCACCTTGCCAACCATTTTTTAGACCCTCCAGCACACTCCAGCACCCTTTTCCATTACATTACATTGCTCTAGTGGGGGCCCGTCCATAAGAGGCGTCGCCCCTCCTAATCCAATCCAGATCCTAACTAATCCAATCCAGATCCTAATCTACATGCAGGGCCCGGATTCCAAGGGGTTTGGTTTTTTTTCTTTATTTTTTAGAAGCACTTGATTAGAGCCAGAGGCTCTAACAGGCTTCAAAAAAGTGTGGGCTTGGGGCGCAGAGTACTGTGCCCTGAGCCCACCCAGTTGTGTGACAATAATATTTGCTATTGTCTTCCCCATTCTCCTCCCTGCCAATCAGGAAGCGGGTCCTGAGACCTGATTGGCTGAGAGGAGAAGCAGAAGTAGAAGATACAGGGGAAGCCGACGTGAAGCCGAGGAGGATGAGACTCAGTGTAAAGCCAATGAAGAGGAAGCGCTGCCGGTGACCTAGATGGGGTAAGTGCGGGGCTGGTGGGCTGGAGATCAAGCGACGGGGGGGGTGGGGGGTGGGACCGAGCACCAGCCGCCACAGGTCTGCCCTGTATGTCAGTCTCTTGAACTTATCCATGTGGAGGATATTAAATTTACATAATTTACTGTGAGTGAGAACACAAGTGGTAAATATAAGGGAAGAGCACGTCCGCCCTGAACCTCCTGACCTCATGGGCCCATGGACAGGTGCTCTTATGCCATATTCTGTAGCTTCAGATAGAAGTTCCATTCTTCCAGGTTCCAAGTTTCTTTAGCAGACACCACAAATATATTTTGTACCTTCCTGTAACTGCAGTGAAGGGATGTTTTTCATTCCGCAGTTTAAAAGTATTGCTTCAATCTCCAAGTTGACTGCCGGCTGACACCCAATCTAGCACCGGAGGCTGCAGATCAGCAGGTAAGTGTAGAAATTCTATTAGTTTGGCGACCCAGGGTTTACAACATTCATTTTAAATGGAATCAAAATCCTACACATGAATAGGTAGGCAGAAAAAATGTCCCCCAAACTGTCCAAGTACCAATTACCGCAACAGTAGAGACAGAAAAAGTTTCCGCAAACTTGGGAGGGGGTTGGCGCCGATGCACTTACAGATCCAGGCTCTGGAAATTGTCAGCCATAAATTATAACCGGGATATTGGGATCCGTGTCAGCGGAGGAGACATACGGCGCAGGCATCATGAGGGGCGTTCGGAGAAGCAATGTCTCCGAGACTGAACCCACACAGCTAGCAGGGAAATGAGGTTCTGCAAGGTTAATGACTTGTTTTAGAGACAGGATTGCCGAATACACGAGGAGGGAGATAGCACAACAACGGATGTTTTCACTTGGAAGAGCTCAGAGAATGAGATTAGCATAGCGATAAAGAAAAATCCTGCTGTTGGTGTCTTTAGAAGTTTTTTTTTTTTTTTTTTTAATTTGTTATACATTGATGTTAAAGGGGTTGTTTCACAGTTCAAGAAAGTGTAGATGTTTTATATGTAAGCACATACAAAAATACTATTAATATATACAGTATGGTACAACTTTAACCACTTGCTCAACCTTTTGAAGAGCGAAGGCCACTTAAGTGAAATAAATGAAATAATGTTTTTTTGGGGGTTTTTTTAATAGCATTATGAACATTTTCCTCCTGCAGCCTCTGAATGCCGGCTGGAGGGAGAAGAGGAGAAGGTGTTTTTTAACAATTTCAGGATGAAAATGGACGTTATTGGTTTCTGTATTAGCTGCCCCTCCTGTCCGGAATGTGACAGGGAAGCCAAACAGGCCCCCTTGAGCATGGGGCGGGGTCACCACTGCAAATCCTAACGCTACAGCAGCGGTTGGGGGGCGGGGGAGGGGTGTGTAGTAAAAACACGTCTCAACTTTGGGGTTTTACCATCCCCAAACTGCAAATGTAAAGGAGCCCTTACTGTCCTGAGCCTCCTATAAGGCTGTTTTTACACTGATGTGCTGCAGTTTACCTGTACTTTCCTCTGGGTTAGCTGTGCTTTGCCATAGACTTGTATTACATCGTGTGGGTGTGGTACACTTTCTGATTCCTACATTCAGGAGTTTTGGTGCGCTTCTAGAAAGCACGCAAAATCGCAGGATATAATAGACATATGCTTCCCTGGTTTAAGGTCGAGGGCCACATCAAAAGGCTCCTAAGGCCACATGTGACTCGGGGGCCACAGGTTGAGCACCCCTGGCCTAGAATATAGAGCCACAAAGACACACAGCTGTTTCCAACTTTTAAACATAGGTAGGTTGTGGAGGTAAAGGCTTCTATGGGCTGCACTATGGCAGTAACAACAGAAAATAACAATGCTTTGCACATTTTTTTCTTTATTGACTGCAGTGCTTAGTCCTCTCCTTGGAACACTCCAGCTGCAAATAGAGAACTGTGCACTAAGCTTGGCCCTTGCATCCTGGCTGGGTTTTCTTTTGCCAGGCTCAAAGGCCCCAACCTGGCTGGAATACAGGCTGAAAAGGACTGTGTGCAACAAGATAGGCGAGTCTTCCACTAGAAAGTAATGTCTGAGAACTGGTATGTAGTTTGTTTTCCTTTAGAAGGGTATGGATTAGGCAGGGGCTTAACTAGTGATAATGGGGCCCCAAATGTTAATAATGCCCCCTCCCCCACCCCAGCAACCTCTCTACTGTTATTAACCTTACCAAAAAGTACCTTCTGTCTAAATCAAGGACAGGTAGCAGAAAAGCTGTCAGCAGGCCAGCAGAGTCAGACCATTACTTGGGAGTATGAATATGGTAGAAAACACCTGTAGTAATTTATAGCAAAGAGAGAGGGGATAGTAGCGGGACTTTACTTGAGACATGCCAATGGATGCAAAAACTGTTTGTTCCAGATCAAAAGGGGTTGACCTGAAACAAATGTTATATCTGTAATGGGTGAAATATTGTAATGACCATAAATGTGCATATAGCCTGGGATACCATAATCTCCAAAAACATTCGAAGTATAAAATGGTACAAAATATTTAAATATGGTTTGCGTAAAACATGCTTCATAGAATACACTGTACAACGTGGTTTGACACAATATAAGCAATAAAGCAATGGACATAGTTCATGTAATTGAGGCAGTTACAGAAAAAAGAAATATTGTTATTCTTGTATAAAAAACAATATGTGCATCCATAAGTTGGCAACTCTACGCGTTTCTTGGCTTTCTACCAATCATCAGGAGTCAGATGCAAATTAACTAAAAATTAAAACAATAAAGACATCTATTAGTATAGAATCAGTTATGGATAGATAAAGAGTAAGTATAAAAGAAACATGTCTCAATGATGCTTACATGTAAATCATTGGCCAATGGCGACCAATGAGCCGGGATATAAAAGTGGTCTGGGTCAACAAAGTCTCACCCGGGGCTGAGGCCGAGCACATTGCCCCCGACCCGCGGATCACAGCCGCCGAGGAATCGCAGCACCCCAATGAGAACACCACCAGGCAGGAAAGGTACAATCAGTTTTTGCATCCATTGGCATGTCTCAAGTAAAGTCCCGCTACTATCCCCTCTCTCTTTGCTATAAATTATTGGGATGGAGACATGTCAGTGAAATCATTGGTGTGGACAGGTCACAATTTTAATTTTACCTGTAGTAATTCCCTGAATTGGTGAGTGGTCGGTGTACTGGCTTGTAGTGTCCTTCTAGCACGCAAACATGTAGATAAAGGAAAGCCAGCAGCTCGATCTTCTGCAATTAATACATTTATTAATCCAGGCGTGGTACAAAATAATACAGGGCTGACGGGTTTCGGCATGTAGCCTTAGTCATAGCCATGGTTACGACTAAGGCTACATGCCAAAACGCGTAAGCCCCCCGGATTATTTTGTACCACAAATGGACTAATAAATGTATTCATTGCGGAAGATCGAGCTGCCGGCTTTCCTTTCTTTACATTCCTTTGGAGCAGTATTGTGGATAATTGTTGGTAAACTTGCACACTGTTACATTATAACTTTAATACAAACTTTAAAGGGGTTGTAAACCCTTTATAGTTTTTCTCCTTAATGCATTCTATGCTCCAGCCGCTAGATAGATGGTTAGCTGCAGGAGCTATTGGCTCCCGCTGCTGTCAATCAAATCCAGTGACACGGGAGCCGGGGGCGGGGCTGAGTCCTGCTGTCTGTGTCAATGGATGCAGCCCCCTTTGGAAGGCGGCTCTCCAAGGGGGCACTCGAGAAGAGGAGGAGCCAGGAGCTCTGCGGGGGAACCCAGAAAAGGAGGATCGGGCCTGCTCTGTGCAAAACCCTTGCACAGAGGAGGTAAGTATAACATATTTGTTATTTAAAAAAAAAAAAAACCTTTACAATCACTTTAAGTTCCTTAAACAGTTTTTTTTTTTTTTTTTTTGCAGAACTACACATACAGGGGGGGAAGTAATTATTTGATCTAGGGCTGCAACTAACGATTATTTTCATAATCGATTAGTTGGCCGATTATTGTTTCGATTAATCGATTAATCGGTTGATAAGCTTAAGAAAAAAGTGTTTTGCATAATTTAGTTAATATGTAAAGTTTTAAAAAAAGGCAATTTATTCTTAAATATCTCTATGCAGTGGTAAATATAAATAACTATATGGTTAGGGAGCAAAATATCTAATCCACTCTGAGAATAACAGACAGAAGAGATATACTGTATATACTATTAGAGGAGAGATATACTGTATATGCTATTAGAGGATATATACTATTAAAAAGGGGTGAATCTGGTAAATATCATCAGACTCGGAGATCAATTTTTTTTTTTATTTAAAAAAAAAATGTCTTCCTTCAAAAAAAAGGGCATTTTAAGAACGCTTGTTCGATTTTCTAATCGTTAGTGGGGTCAAATTGACGTTCATTTTCAACCACAGTGACAATTTGGAAATGTTAGAAAACTTCTTGGTCAAAGGAATTTTCAGATGGTGTATGTGGTTTTCGTTCATTTTAAAAACACAATGTTAAAAACAAGTGAAAATTTCAAACAACATTCTTTCATTCAGCGAATGTACAAAGATTTTTCGTCTGAATATTCTTGTCTAAAAATTGATCCCTGTGGCCAGCATAAGGCTCGCTACACACCTATGCAGTTTGCTTTTGATATGTTTCTGTAGTGCTTTTTGCTGTGCGTTTTGATTTTTGCTCACGTAATTTTGCTGCAATTTGCATTTTTTTGCATTTTATGGCCAATTTGTTGTTGGGCAGATTAAAATACACAAATTGCTACAAAAACGCATTACATGCTTTTCTGCAGCTTTTCCATTGAAGTGTATTAAACCAAAAAAGCACCGTTTTGCATAAAAAAAAAGTCCCTGACCCTTTCCAAATACGCAGCGGCTGAAAAAAAGCATAGATGTGAATGTGTCCCATAGGAAACCATGTAAATGAACTGCAGTCCGTTTCTGCAAAAAGCACCAAAAAACACATAGATGTGAACCAGGTCTAAGACGTTTAGTAACATAATGGGGTTGAAAAAAACCCTAAAATTAGCACTTTATAGTCCAAAAAAGCAAATAATCTCTATTGTAAGGGGTTCATTTTTTTTACTGTAGAACTGTGATAGTAACATTTACAGTAGCGATTATTTGCTCTTCTTTTTTGTACTATAAAGGGCTCAATTTAATTTTTTTTAACCCCATTATGTTACTGGCCGATTAATCGATTATGAAAATAGTAATCGATTATTTTCATAATCGATTAGTTATCGATTAGTTGTTTCAGCCCTAATTTGATCCCCTGCAGATTTTGTAAGTTTGCCCATTACAAAGAAATGAAGGGTCTATAATTTTTGTCATAGGTGTATTTTAAATGATAGAGACAGAATATCAACCAAAATACCTGAAAAAAAAATAACACAATACAAATGTTATAAATTAAGTTGCAGTTCAGTTAGTAAAATAAGTATTTGATCCCCTACCAACCAACAATAATTTTGGCTTCCACAGACTGGCTACAGTATGTGCTCTTGTTGTACACAGATTAGTCCTGTCAATGTAAGAAGGTGCTCCTAACGACAACTCGTTATGTGTATAAAAGACACCCGTCCATAGAATCTCTTTCTTCCATTCAAACCTCATCATCATGGGCAAGACCAAAGAGCTGTCAAAGGATGTCAGGGACAAGATTGTAGACCAGCACAAGGCTGAAATGGGTTACAAGACCATCAGCAAGAACCTTGGTGAGAAGGAGACAACTGTTGGAGCGATTTTCTGCAAATGGAAGAAATACAAAATAACCATCAATCGCCCTCCGTCTGGAGCTCCATGCAAGATTTTGCTTCATGGGGTAAGAATGATCATGAGAAAAGTGAGGGATCAGCCCAGAACTACACAGGTGGAGCTTGTGAATGATCTCAAGACAGTTAGGACCACAGTCACCAAACAAACCATACTATGACTATGTCCCTATAAACACCATCCCTACAGTCAAATACGGAGGTGCAAACATGCTTTGGGGCTGTTTCTCTGCTAAAGGTACAAGGCTGACTTTGCGCATTGAGGGGCCAATGGACGGGGCCATGCATAGCAAAATCTTGGATGAGAACCATCTTCCCTCAGCCAGAACACTGAAGATGGGTCGTGGATGGGTCTTCCAGCATGACAATGACCCAAAAACATACCGCCAAGGCAACAAAGGAGTGGCTCAAGAAGAAGCACATTAAGGTCATGGAGTGGCCTAGCCAGTCTCCAGACCTTAATCCTATAGAAAATGTATAGAGGGAGCTGAAACTTTGAGTTGCCAAGCAACAGCCAAGAAACCTTAAGGATTTAGAGAAGATCTGTAAAGAGAAGTGGACCAAAATCCCTCCTGAGATGTGTGCAAACCTGGTCACCAACTACAACAAACGTCTTACCTCTGTGCTCGCCAACAAGGGTTTCTCCACCAAGTACTAAGTCATGTTTTGCTTGGAGATGAAATACTTATTTTACTCACTGAACTGCAACTCAATTTACAACATTTGTATCATGTGTTTTTTCTGGATTTTTTGGTTGATATTCTGTCTCTATCATTTAAAATACACCTATGATAAAAATTATAGACCCTTCCTTTCCTTGTAAGTGGGCAAACTTACAAAATCTGCAGGGGGTCAAATAATTATTTTCCCCCACTGTAGCTCTCAGTTTAAAAATAATTGCACTTAACTTTTTAAAGCATGTATGAGATTTTAGTGGCTGGGTTTAGATAAACACTATAAAAATGTTGTTTTAGAAAAGACTGCTAGGGTAAACTCTGTTCTGAGACGACTTGTCCTAATCTGACCCTGAGCACTGTTGTTTTCATAGTTGACGGTATCAAAAACAGAACAAAAAAATTTAAATTGCTTCGACAAGTGTTCAAAAATCTGTCATTTTGGGGGAAGCCTTGGCAGTGGGCTGATGCCTTTTTCTTGTATGGCCATTTGTTCAGTATTTGTGCTGTGAAATTAAAGTAGTTGTAAAGGGTGAAGGTTCCATTCTATGCATGACAGTAAAAAACTTTTTGTATGCAGCTCCCCCAATACTTTCCTGAGCCCAATCTCGATCCAGCAATATGCACGAGAGTAGCTGCTATCCCAGCTCTCTGCCTCCTCACTGGCTAAGAGACAGCAGTGGGAGCCAAGGGGAACACCTGGACCCAGTCCGAGCGGCGTCTGTCCTTCCCAGGTGCTCCCCTTCTGTGCCCGAGAGTGAGCCAGCCCGACAGGCACAGGAGATGTAGATGGTAAGACCTACTTTGCTGCTCCATGAACGGATGATTATACAGACCTTTACCTATTGTTTATCTGGTGAGTTCATTACCATAGGGGTGATAACGCACGAGGTGTGGTGACGGTCAAACAATAAGGATATATACCGCATGGGACACATATGGATGAACTTTTATTTGTGGTTCTATGCAACTAAATTATGTGATCATATGGATGGACCAAATTCATGGACTATATAACATTTTGAATTTGAGCGCTGCTAATGTTGGATTTTATTCAGCATATTTGTTTTGATTATCTATGAGATTAGTTTTCTGTGTTCTGCAAAAAATCTGGTTGATCCTGCTGCTCTCTAGCTCCACCTTCTGTTCATGTCCCCAATGCAGGTGGGGATTTTGCAGCTGTTGTGGCAGCTCTGCACATGCTCAGTTTTCAGCAAGTTTCTATGCTGAGCATTTCCTTCTTATCACATCTGAGCAGCCCATGTGACTATATAGTCACACATGTGGACATATACACAGTGGTAAATTACAGCCCACCCCCTCCCTCCTCCTCCTCCATGCCCACTAACCAGCTAAACACAATGGCGAGGCGGGATATTACATCTAGATTAATGGAGACTTCACCTCCCTTCTTTCCAAAGACACAGGCTGCAGGGGTGTGACACAGCCTGTGACTGGCAGAAATCCACCCACACCATGTTATTGCTACAAAATAATAAAGATTTGATTTCAAATATATATTTGTATGATAATTTAAAACAGTTTATTGACATTGCAGAGAGATGATCCACTTACCAGTTGTTGCTCTTAAGAAATCGTAATTTTTATTAAAAAACCACAGTCTACAAACACAGATAAGATCAGCTGACGCATTTCAGCCTATGAGGCCTTAGTCATAACTACATTTAAGAGCAACAACCAGGTGTGCGGATCATCTTTCTGCATTATCTATTCAGCTAAGCATCTGTAGATCGAGCACCCGGGAGCTCTATTATCAATATGTTATATAGGTAGTAGCGTTTATTCTTCTGTTTGCAGCTTATCTATATTTATTTACTTTTACTCTGTATTTCAAAGGCTGTTTTTTAAAATTTTTTTGAACATGTGACCAGCAGCAAAGGACTAGAAGCTTCTCCTGCTTATGTTTCCCTGCAGACAGGCTGAGAAAGAGCCGGGTCATGTGACTGCTGTATATCGATTAGAAAAAGTTTTTTTTATTATTATTAAAATAATTACAGTGGCATCATCCATATACAGAAATTGCAGGGTGTATATAAATATGTATATATTCTCTTTTTTTTCTTTTTCCTTTTTTTTTTTTTTCTGGGATTTGCAGTTCCTGGCCTCTGGGTAATGGCTCTCCTCTACTGACCTGCAGGATTGCCACAATGCACACTGAGCTGTGCCATTTGTATGTAGGCAGCATCTGTAAACTGAACTGTATTGAAGACATTCCACATTTTTCATCTGAGTCAGCGGGGTGTTTCAGACAATCAGATGAAATATGTATGGAGAGGAATATGTGCGCATCGAGTTTACACAATGTAAGTGAGGAGAGTTGTATCAGCAGGATGGCCTCACCTCTGTGTACAATAAGAGAAGCACATTATTACAGGAGAAGATGGCTTATCACACTTGTGCCACTCTTTATTGCCTGGATTCTAACAAAATGACAGCGATGACATAACAGGCTCTGCGCTCTTGTCTCTCTGTGTCTTTAAAAACAAGCCTGTCACCCAATGGAGAGTGTTTACTACAAGCCCAACGGTGCAGACCCTATGGGGTGCCCACTTTTCAATCTTGGCAAAGGTTCTATGATGTTTTGCAACTCCCAACATGCATTGTGGGATGTGTGGGATTGACAAAGTATCTCCTGCCTGGGTTTCAGGGACTTCTCAGGAACATCGGAGGAACACTAACCACTACTACTGTGTGACAGGCTAAACCAGTGATGAACCTTAGCACCCCAGATGTTTTGGAACTACATTTCCCATGATGCTCATTGCACTCTGCAGTGTAGTTGAGCATCATGGGAAATGTAGGTCTAATAGGGCGTACACACGGTCAGACTTTGTTCGGACATTCCGACAACAAAATCCTAGGATTTTTTTTGACGGATGTTGGCTCAAACTTGTCTTGCATACACACGGTCACACAAAGTTGTCGGAAAATCCGATCGTTCTGAATGCGGTGACGTAAAACACGTACGTCGGGACTATAAATGGGGCAGTGGCCAATAGCTTTCATCTCTTTATTTATTCTGAGCATGCGTGGCACTTTGTCCGTCGGATTTGTGTACACACGATCGGAATTTCCGACAACGGATTTTGTTGTCGGGAAATTTTATCTCCTGCTCTCCAACTTTGTGTGTCGGAAAATCCGATGGAAAATGTCCGATGGAGCCCACACACGGTCGGAATTTCCGACAACACGCTCCGATCGGACATTTTCCATCAGAAAATCCGACCGTGTGTACGGGGCATTAAACATCTGGGGTGCCAAGGTTCGCCATCACTGGGCTAGACCATTGCAAACTGGGCTTATGAAAGGATTTGTACAAACCTCTTTTCATGAATTGAGTAAAAAAACAAAACATACAAGACATTTTATAATTTCTCCTTCCTCCATATATGCTGTCTTTCAGCTCCTGTTATCAAATAGAAGAATTTCTCATTAAAGCAAACCTTGCAGTCCAAAGCAACTAAGGCCTATATGGTAGCCTCTGCCCCCATCCTAAACCACTAGACCTGAAAATACATTTTTAAAAAGAGGAAAAAATACCTACCTTAGACCAAGCCTGTTTACCCTTGTGGGATCCTGGGAAAGCTGAGGATCCCAAATATTATCAAGCACTGGATCCAAGGTGATGATTTAGGATGGGGAGAAAGGGGGCCTACCATATACATCTCAGATGCTGTGGACTTCTTGTTCACTTGAAATGCACACTTTAAGACAGGAGAGTCCAACTTGTGTCCCTTGGGTCGCATGTGGCCCAAGATGGTGATGAATGTGGCCCAAGATGGTGATGAATATGGCCCAAGATGGTGATGAATGTGACCCAACAAAAAATCGTAAGTTTACTTAAAAAATTTGATTTTTTTGGGGGGGGCAATTTTTTTTCTAAATGCTTTTACACTTAGCGAACACATGCAACCTAAGAAACCTTTGACAGTGTCTCTTTACTGGACTTTTATAAGTTTCTTCCCAAAGAAAAATATCCCACTTTTCATAACTACGCCTTATTCATGTCGTCAGTTTTCGGCAGCATTTATATTTGTGAGCAACTATTTTCAGGGATGAAGCACACAAAGGGCAAACTTAGAACCAAAATTTCTGACGAGGACCTTGAGAATTCAATGAGAATTGCTACTATATCCATCCAACCAGATATTGATGAGTCAGTATATCAAAAACAGTGTCAGATATCGCAGTAGTTTTATGTTGCCCTCTTTTACTTTTATAATAAATAATATTACAAAAAATTATGTTTTATTACAGTAGGTACATCATCTAATATCAGAGATTGTTAACTTGTGTTCTGCCTGACTTTTTCTGCTAATCAGCTCTCCTTATTGTTATGCAGCGTACAAACGACCGGAAACTAGGTCCGACATTCTTCCTGACGGACTTCCGGCAGACTTCCGATGGACTTTTTGAATGGACGGACTTGCCTACACACGACCTGACTTTCCGGCAGACTAGGTCCGCCGGTCTTCCCGATGGACTTCCGACGGAGTTACGGCGGACTTTCCGAATGAACGGACTTGCCCACACACGGAAAAGTCTGTTCCTTTTGAACGTGACTCGGGTACGATGGGACTAGAAAAGGAATTCAATCTCGCCACTTTTATCAGCGATATTGACACCTTGCGAGCCCCATCGCGGGGCATACCAGGCCCTTAGGTCTGGTATGGATTTTAAGGGGAACCCCCTACGCCGAAAAAACGGCGTGGGGTCCCCCCAAAATCCATACCAGACCCCTATCTGAGCACGCAGCCCAGCCGGTCAGGAAAGGGGGTGGGGACAAGCGAGTGCCCCCCCCTCCTGAACCGTACCAGGCCGCATGCCCTCAACATGGGGGGTGTGGGTGCTTTGGTGGAGGGAGGCACCCTGCGGCCCCCCACCCCAAAGCACCTTGTCCCCATCTTGATGAGGACAAGGGCCTCTTCCCTACAACCCTGGGACTGCCCAGGGACTGTGACGGCATAAGGGGGCGGGGTCACCGCCTATATAAGTCATAGCGGAGCGCTCAGACAGCATTACAGCCGGAGAGAGCATCGTGTCAACATCGGAAGAAGAGAAGAGGGAAGAAGGCGACGCAGAAGTCCGGACCACCGCTAGCAAAAGAGCGGCAGAAGATAGCGGAAGAGCCGGCAGAAGAACCGGACACCGGGAGAAGAGGTCGAACACCGGGAGAAGAGGCCGAAGAGAGCGGAGAAGAGCAGGACGCCGAGAGAAGAGGCCAGAGGGACCCCCGAAGTCATTAGAAGACCCCTGAAGCCGGAAGAAGACCCCCGGAGCTGTCTAATAATTTACTTTAAAAACCTGTGTAGTGTGTTTTTTTATTGACACTTTTTCCCTAGGTGAATGGGTAGGGGTACGATGTACCCCATACTCATTCACATAGGGTGGGAGGCCGGGGATCTGGGGGCCAACAGCCAGGGTTGTCAGGAAGAGGCCCTTGTCCTTATCAACATGGGGACAAGGTGCTTTGGGGTGGGGGACCGCAGGGCGCCCCCCTCCCCCAAAGCACCCAACCCCCATGTTGAGGGCATGCAGCCTGGTATGGTTCAGGAGGGGGCGGCGCTCGCTCGTCCCCACCCCCTTTCCTGACCGGCCAGGCTGCGTGCTTGGATAGGGGTCTGGTATGGATTTTGGGGGGGCCCCAAGCCGTTTTTTCAGCGTAGGAGGTTCCCCTTAAAATCCATACCAGACCTAAGGGACATCGTCGCCTCGCGCTCGCTGCAATTGGAAAATTTGTTTTTCCTATAGCAGCGAGCGCGAGATGTAGTACCCTGCCCTTGCGTCGTATCTGGTCCGTCGGACCAACATACAGACTAACAGGTTTTCCATCAGGAACTGAGTCCGGTGGAGTTACGACGTAAAGATTTGAAGCAAGTTTCAAATCTAAAGTCCGTCGGATTTCCGTCCAAAACGGTCCGTTGGAAGTCCGATGCAGCCCACACATGGTCGGATTGTCCGCCGGATTCGGTCCGTCAGACCAGTCCGGTCGGAAAGTCCGCCCGTGTGTACGCGGCATTCGTGTATTTTATGTGTGGCCCAAGAAAATTCCTCTTCTTCCAATGTGGCCCAGGAAAGTTAAAAGTCTGGACACCCCTACTTTAAGAGGGCTTTAAGCAGATGTAGCACCCTGGAGTTTAGGCAGGGTTGCTCCTAAATGTACCTGCCAGGAGCAGTTACCTTGGCTAATTATTAGGGATCAATTGATTACTCCCTAAGTCTGGCATTGTTGCACTTTTCTCTTCTGCCGCTAGGTGGCCGGGTACCTGGTGGCATTAGATACGAGAAGAGAAATGCAAGGTCAGATTATGGGTTTATGGGGTATTTTAGCCAATGGGCAGGGGTTTTCTTGAATCCCTTGGCCTGCTGGGAGAGCCTATATATATTTGGGTGAAGTCAGGTGATCACTGTGCCACCTGGACGGCTGTCTGGGTGTGTGTTGTATTGCACGGGCTGCTAGGCCAGAGTTTGAGCCTATCTCAGGCACATCTGGCTGCTAGGCTCCCTGAGGGCCTATCCAGAAGCAAGAGAGCAGCACAGGCTTGGGATTGTGGCTTGCAGTCCAACCAGAAGTTACGGTTCTGCCGGCTGGAGAACCTGACGTGGTCGGAAGTAGAGGAGAAGCTGTTACTGGAGTAGTATTCTCACCAACCGGGGATGGTGAAGAATTGGGAAACTTCAGCTGGTATCAAGCCAGGGACCCAGACAGCGGAGGTGACGTTTGCAGAGCAGCCTTGTGTGTCAAGCCAGGGACCGAGCAGGCCAGCGGGGTGAAGCTTGAGAGGCATCTTGAATGCCAATCTAGGGACCCAGCAGGGAAGCGGGGGTGACGCTTGAGGAAGATACTAAGGTGAAGATTGGAAGAGCTCAAGGGATGCAGTGACAGTGAATGATCAAGTCAAGAGAGACTGGGAGCTAAGTGGTCTGAAGAACTACAAGAAGTGATTGTAGTGGAAGTGAAGGAACTGTAAGGCCGCGTACACACGAGCGGACTTTACAGCGGACTTTGCCCGGCGGATTTTTCGACGTACTTTACGACGGACTTTCTGAATGAACGGACTTGCCTACACACAATCCACCAAAGTCCGTCGAATTCGTACGTGATGACGTACGACCGGACTAAAACAAGGAAGTTCATAGCCAGTAGCCAATAGCTGCCCTAGCGTGGCTTTTTAGTCCGTCGAACTAGCATACAGACGGCGGACTTTTCGACCGGACTCGATTTCAACAGATAAATTTTAAACAAGTTTCAAATCTAATGCCGCGTACACACGAGCGGACTTTACGGCGGACTTTGCCCGGCGGACTGGATTTCGTCGGACAATTCGATGTGTGTGGGCTCCAGCGGACTTTGTTTTCTCAAAAGTTGGACGGACTTAGATTTGAAACTTGTTTAAAATTTATCCGTTGAAATCGAGTCCGGTCGAAAAGTCCGCCGTCTGTATGCTAGTTCGACGGACTAAAAAGCCACGCTAGGGCAGCTATTGGCTACTGGCTATGAACTTCCTTGTTTTTGTCCGGTCGTACGTCATCACGTACGAATTCGACGGACTTTGGTGGATTGTGTGTAGGCAAGTCCGTTCATTCAGAAAGTCCGTCGTAAAGTACGTCGAAAAATCCGCCGGGCAAAGTCCGCCGTAAAGTCCGCTCGTGTGTACGCGGCATAAGTCCGTCCAACTTTTGAGAAAACAAAGTCCGCTGGAGCCCACACACATCGAATTGTCCGACGAAATCCAGTCCGCCGGGCAAAGTCCGCCGTAAAGTCCGCTCGTGTGTACGCGGCATTACACTTTGTGTTAGAAACTTTTAAAGACTGTTGCCATGGGAGACAGTGCTCCTTCACATGCAGATGTGGCGTCTTGCTGGATGCCTTTCTCTGCATGGCTGTCCTCCTATAGAAGTCTCGGAGTCTGCCAATTAATATTGCAACTACCTAAGGGTGTCCTGGCCCTAAACCCTCTCTCCCAAAGTTCTGTTCAAGAGAAATAATATCTCTTTTCATTCAAGAAGTGTCTGGCGCCAATTAATCCAACTTGCATCACACCCACTATGCCACACCACCCACCATATACAGAAGGAAGTCAGCTATCTCTGGCCCTGGAGGTTGTCATTAGACTGAAGGAGGCCTGGCACCTTGCTACACAACTATGGGGTTCTATTAAATGATGCAGACTTAGCATCTGAGAAACAGTGTGAGGGCCCCAATACCCCCACCCCTTCACCCGTCATTTGCTAGTACCTACAGAAGGAGAAAACAGCAATGACAGCCTACATATTTCTCCTAGCTCATAGAAATTTATTGAGATTCCAAGATGTGGTTTTAGAACATTTTTCATGTCCTCCCTATCTACATTATACAGAAGCCTCACAAATCACTGCACTTTCTTGTGAATTGTACCACTAATCAAAATAACTCAATAATACACATTAAGTCTTAATGCAGCTACTTATTTAATGCCAGTTCTAGGGAGAACACAGATTCAGCGGATCAGGTAAGGAAAAAAAAAAAGATCTACGACATACAAGAATACAATAAACAGGAAAAATCTGGAGAGTAATCTCTCTCTCATATATTTCCAGCTTGAGGAAGACGTGCAACATCTAACAATGTCAATAAAATGTCAAAAAAAATTATTCCAAGGTAGAGTCTGAAGCATAATTTCAGCCTTTAAGGGAAAGTACAGTGCAATTTTAGCAAGCCCATATTTAAGTTATTCTAGTGTTTATCTTTGAGTAGATACCTTTTAACCAATAATAACATATTTGCAGTCATCAAAGCTTTCTTAGACATGCAGCGTTAAAAATTTCTTAAAAAAAAACCTGCCAGATAGCTTTCTTTTCATCTTTTTTTTGATTTGTAGTTGTGAGACTGCTACATGTCACCCTTCCTTCCCCAGCTCCAAGGGCAGGGGTGAAAACTCTATATGACTATTGACTGCTTCCATGACATAGGATCAAATTGATTTAATAAAAGGCACACCAAAGGACCCCAAAGCTGGATAGTGATAATATTTGCCAGCAATTTAGGAAGTACTGACTCACCGGAGTGGCGCCAATCCCTGCAACTCTCAAACACAATCTATGGCTAAACAAGGTTGGGAAGGATCCCATAGGAGTTCTATAGGGAGGGAGGGAATCAGGCGACAGCAGTCTCTTTCTATAAACTTTATTATTGGAAATCAAAAATTATGAACTATTCAAAAATGTCAACTATACAGAAGATTTAAAAAAAGGGCAATTGCCATTAAGAACACACAGACTCCGGGTTCACTAGCACACTGCAGACATGTAATGCACAATGACAATCAAATGTAAAGGCTGGAGGTCAGGTATGGTGGAAGTACAGGAAACCGCAGTGATGTCAGCCTGAAACGGCTGTACAAAGACACTGTGGACATCTGTTCCTCACATTTACCTTTGACCTATAAAGCCAGGCAGTAAGGCAGTAGTAAGGTGAGACTCTCTCTACTAGGAGTATATGGATGTGGAAGTAGATCCTAAATAAGTAGGTTGTTGCTGGCAGACAGAACGAAAGGTCCAGTATGTACTGAGTGGACAACCACAATTCCCTTCACCTATTTTATGAGTATTCAGCAATCTAAATAGACATGAAGATGATCCCAGTACTGGGAAAGTCAGTGGGTGCTACTCACGGTTCTGATGGTGGTGGGGGGGTCTCCACTAGTTGTGGGGCCGTCCGGGCATGTATGGAGGTCCCCGCTGAAGTTGGCTCTGCTGGGTAGGAGGATTCCTGGATGGAGTATCACGATGATGTAGGCGCCTTAATCGATCTGGTGGGAGCCTCTAAGTTTGCCGTTGCACCCGTGAGTGTGGACATTCACTTGTTCCAGTGTGTTCCTTCCGGTCCCGGCAGGGCAGGACGCCGTGGGTGACAGGAAGGTGCTGCAGATGTTAGGGACCTTGCGCTCCTCCACCTTCCATTTGAGGATGCCCCACAGATGCTCAATAGGGTTTAGGTCTGGAGACATGCTTGACCAGTCCATCACCTTTATCCTCAGCTTCTTTAGCAAGACAGTGGTCATCTTGGAGGTGTGTTAGGGTCGTTATTATGTTTAAATACTGCCCTGTGGTCCAGTCTCCGAAGGGAGGGGATCATGCTCTGCTTCAGTATGTCACAGTACATGTTGGCATTCATGGTTCCCTCAATGAACTGTAGCGCCGCAGTGCCGGCAGCACTCATGTAGCCCCAGACCATGACTCTCCCACCACCATGCTTGACTGTATGCAAGACACACTTGTCTTTGTACTCCTCACCTGGTTGCCGCCACACACGCTTGACACCATCTGAACCAAATAAGTTTATCTTGGTCTCATCAGACAACAGGACATGGTTCCAGTAATCCATGCCCTTAGTCTGCTTGTCTTCAGCAAACTGTTTGCAGGCTTTCTTGTGCATCATCTTTAGAAGAGGCTTCTTTCTGGGACAACAACCATGCAGACCAATTTGATGCAGTGTGTGGCGTATGGTCTGAGCACTGACAGGCTGGCCTCCCACCCCTTCAACCTCTGCAGCAATGCTGGCAGCACTCATACATCTATTTCCCAAAGACAACCTCTAGATATGACACTGAGCACGTGCACTCAACTTCTTTGGTCGACCATGGCGAAGCCTGGTCTGAGTGGAACCTGTCCTGTTAAACTGCTGTATGGTCTTGGCCACCATGCTGCAGCTCAATTTCAAGGTCTTGGCAATCTTCTTATAGCCTAGGCCATCTTTATGTAGAGCAACAATTCTTTTTTCAGATCCTCAGAGAGTTCTTTGCCATGAGGTACCATGTTGAACTTCCAGTGACCAGTATGAGAGAGTGAGAGCGATAACACCAAATTTAACACACCTGCTCCCCATTCACACCTGAGACCTTGTAACACTAACGAGTCACATGACACCGGGGAGGGAAAATGGCTAATTGGGCCCAATTTGGACATTTTCACTTAGGGGTGTACTCACTTTTGTTGCCAGCGGTTTAGACATTAATGGCTGTGTGTTGAGTTATTTTGAGGGGACAGCAAATTTACACTGTTATACAAGCTGTACACTCACTACTTTACATTGTAGCAAAGTGTCATTTCTTCAGTGTTGTCACATGAAAAGAAGAAAATATTTACAAAAATGTGAGGGGTGTACTCACTTTTGTGAGATACTGTGGGTTATTTACGAAAGGCAAATCCACTTTGCACTACAATTGCAAACTACAAGTGCAAAGTGCACTTGAAATTGCACTGAAAGTGCAGTCGCTGTAAATCTGAGGGGTAGATCTGAAATGAGGGGAAGCTCTGCTGATTTTATTATCCAATCATGTGCAAGCTAAAATGCTGTTTTTATTCTCCTTGCATGTCCCCCTCAGATCTACAGCGACTGCACTTCCAAGTGCACTTTCAGTGCAATTTCAAGTGCACTTTGCACTTGTAGTTTGCATGTGTAGTGCAAAGTGGATTTGCCTTTAGTAAATAACCCCCAATGCATTATATTAAAAGTGTACCTTGTAATATAAAACCTTTCCTACAAAAACTTGCCAGCTTCACCTCCAACAAGAGCTAATTTTGCACAATGCTCTATCTATGCCCTTCTAGACAAACACTTTTTATTTGATTTCCCAGTATTCCCATAATCAAAATTTGCTGTTCCCGGACAGGTAAACACATCTGATTCTATTATGTGGGTAGTAACAAAATTTTAATTGGAAAATAATGTTGCTTTTTCCCCTCGGGCATGAAAATGTTGCTTTTGGAGACAACAGTGAAACGTTTTATTCTAAGTTCTGCTTTTCAAACTCATGAAAAGCTGATTTTACACAGCACTGTGGTGAAATGATACCCTGACAAGCAACAGTCATTAAAAGAGCATTATCCGCTCGCCCTGTGATCTACTGTAGGAGCTTACAAGACCCTGGAGGTTTTTTCCAGCATCCTCTACTGCGATATATTTTCCAGAGAACATATAAACATATCAGCTGGAGAAAAAAAATGAAAATTCTTTATTTTTGTAATTAATTTAAAGAATACAAGGAGCATGACGAATTAATGCGCGACTCGGTAAATTAAAACCGGGCAATAATTAGTGAGTGAAAAATTATACATATGAGGTTTGTATGGAAAGTACAATAAAACGATTGGCAGATTCAGAAGCCTAGGCTGGGCTGTAAAATAGCCAGTGCCACTAGCAAAAGTCTGTATTCTAGAAACTGCTAAGAAGTTCTGCATTAAAGAACAAATTAACTCACTGATTTAACAGTTTCAAAAAACAGTTGCATTCCCAGCTTGCTGAGAATACTAACTGCCACGTTGGCTTGTGCTCCTAACCGAACTGTCAAACCATTAAATGTCTGGTGTCATAACTGATTACAAGTGCAGCACCATGGCAGTTGTAGATCAAACAGAGCCTAAGATGGCAGCTTCCATGGCTGAACAGGATAGGAGGGCTTAGTTCCGCTTTAAAGTGGACCTATACTCAAAAAATTAAAGGGGATGTAAACCTTCGAGGTTTTCCCAATGTATTCTATGCATTGAGGTGAAAAACCTCCCCCAATGCTGCAGCCCCCCCGAGTCCCCGTTTTACTTACTTGGGACGAGCTCACCAGCAAAAGCCGGTGTCTCGGGTCCTGATTGTATGGATTGATAGCAGCGCAGCCATTGGCTCCCGCTGCTGTCAATCAAATGCAATGACCTGAGCGCCGGGGGCGAGTCATACATTCAGCTTCTATGGACGCCGAATGAACGACTCGGGAGCGAGCTCGCAAGGTAACCCCCCAGGAGAGCGCTTCTCCCAGGGGGTTATCTAATGTGGGGAGGAGCTGCGAGAGCCGCCGGGGGACCCCAGAAGAGAAGGTGCGCGGCCACCCTGTGCAAAACGAGCTGCACAATGGAGGTAAGTATGACATTTGTTATTTAAAAAAAAAACGAAGCTTTAGTGTCACTTTAGGGTATGCTATCTTATAGGGAACATCTACAAAGGTTAATTGTGGCTAAGCAGTACCAAATATGAAATATTTTTTTGCCTCCTAAAAACCATCAGTGCGCTTCCTGACAGGCCACTGTGCCTAAGTCCTGCTTCTGTAGCCTTATAATCACATATCTGCTGTGTGAGAGCATATAAGATCGATCCAATCCATGCCTACCTCTGAAGACAGTAAAGCTGGCCATAGATAGATCGAATCTCGGCCCTTTGAGCAAGGACCGGCTGAGATTCAATATAGGCAGGCTGGTTGTACTGATGTCAATCCACTGATTGACTTCAGTACAACAAGTCTGTCAGATTTTTTTTGCATGCGATTACCATCGACGGCTAAAGCCTCTAACAGTAATCATTGTGTTCTGCTGGAAGATCAGTGTTGATGGGGGAATCCTTCCCACAATGCTACTAAGTTCTGCCATCAGGGAGCCTTTCCTGCTGGTAGAACACAATGATTATTGCTGTCAGTAGTCACATGCAAAAAATCTGACAGACTGGTTGTACTGAAGTTGATTGATGGATCGACATCAGTACAACTAGCCTGCCCATAGATGGGTCGAATCTTGGCTGGTCTATGCCTGGATTAATCTTGCAAGTTCTGGAGAGAGATTTAGAGATGTCACTACTGTGCTACTCACTGTTCCCTCCCCTGCTGCCTTTTGGTCATTCCCCTACCAATCATCAAGGGGGAAAGTTGGATTTTCAGGAAGTAAAGCCCTGCTCCTCTACCAAGATAGCCACCTACACCTAGAGGCATGAAGCAAAATGAGGCATGGTATGTAGGTCCTCTAAAAAAAATTAACTGGAAGGAACCTTGCATTATATATTATTTTTTTGGAAGTGGGTGCAGAGCTTCAAAAGTATAGGTCCTTAGGCACTAACCACTTTCAAATTGTTCCAGTTGTGTGCTTATACTGATATGGTTAGTACTGTCTTTAACTAGTCTAAACGGTACACTAAAAGGTCTAATCACCCTGTCTGTCTGTGGATCACCTGTGCACACCAGTGACCAAGCCATCTTTGGGAAAAATACCAGAATGGTAAGCCAGAGATGAAATTGACTGTAGCACCCCTTGCCCTTGATACATAGGTGTAAACATAAGCGATTACCTGAAGTGGCTGTGAATTTTTATAGAAGCAATATCAATAAAGATAACTGTAATGCCCCATACACACGGTCGGACATTGATCGGACATTCCGACAACAAAATCCTAGGATTTTTTCCGACGGATGTTGGCTCAAACTGTGAGTCGGTTATCTGCACAGTGTTTTTAGCTTCGTTTTTTAGTTCCAGTTTATGGATTGTACTTTTATGGATTTTCAATAAAACTCCTACCTTTTATGGATTCACACTATGAAGTGTTTTCTGTTTTCACTTCACACGGATACCTGTCACTGGGATTGACTTCACGCCGGAGCAGGCTACAGCACCCTTGAACGGAGGACCTCTTACCGTTGTTGCCATCGCAGGACTGTCTGCATATGCCTTTTACCCCTGCAGGGGTTAGGCAGTCCGGTAAGTGTACACACGAGTGGGGGTGCAGTGAAGGTCGGAACACCTACGGTTGAATAGCTGTGACTACTTTTTCTCCTTCACCAGTGGGACATACTCCTTGAACTGTTTTTGCATATTCTTCCAAAGAATTCAATTATTGACTGTTTTTAATCCATTTTTCGTGTTTATACACCTTTGAAGTGTTTTGCATTGATTGCCTTCATTGTAACTGTGTTTGCACATTTACAGGGGTTCTCCTACACCTTTAATTTTTTAACCTTTTCAGGTTTTCACTCTGTATGTGTTTTTACTATTGTCTATGCGGATCATCTAATATATTCCCTTCACACTAATTTTATTGGATTTGGTTCCCCAAGCACTTTTATATATAGGGATCACATTTAAGATATAGATAGCTATGATATATATATTTTTTGTATACGCGATTTTATATGCACTATAGAACGCTCTGCACTTTCTTTCTATTTCACCTCCCTAGGTGATTCACTCATTATTTAATTTTGCACATTAATTTTCTCTTGATATTTATGACACTTTTGTTTATAAACCAACACTTCGTTTTGTATACTTTAGAAGTATTATCACTCAAACATACATAGTAGGACAGCGCCATTTTCCCTGTTTAGAATTAATTTTTTAGCTTGGATTTCACCTCGGTGATTTTCACTTTTAAGGGGGACAGCAGTCCCGTTTTATTCATTTCCTAAGCGCGGAACTTCTGTCACTCAGTTGGCTCAAACTTGTCTTGCATACACACGGTCACACAAAGTTGTCGGAAAATCCGATCGTTCTAAACGCGGTGACGTAAAACACGTACGTCGGGACTATAAACGGGGCAGTGGCCAATAGCTTTCATCTCTTTATTTATTCTGAGCATGCGTGGCACTTTGTCTGTCGGATTTGTGTACACACGATCGGAATTTCCGACAGCGGATTTTGTTGTCGGAAAATTTTATCTCCTGCTCTCAAACTTTGTGTGTCGGAAAATCAGATGGAAAATGTCCGATGGAGCCCACACACGGTCGGAATTTCCGACAACACGCTCCGATCGGACATTTTTCCATCGGAAAATCCGACCGTGTGTACAGGGCATATAGGTCAGATCATGCCTGCACACTGAACTATAGCGTCAATGGCCAACCAGCTTTGAAGTGTACCTAACCTGGCCTAAATTATTTCTAAGGATCCTGGGCCCAGGCTATATATTGCAATTTGTCACCTACTGTACAAAAGACAAGATGAAGCACTAGTCCATTCTAGGTCCTGGCATCTAATTGTCAAATGCCAGAATTTTAATAGGCAGTTGAAGGTTTAGCATTTGGCAACTGAATGACTAGTTGACATTTATGTTCGGTTTAGCATTTGGCAACTGAATGACTAGTTGGCATTTATCTTCGGGAGATATCGGGGGGCTTCAGTAACCAAAACTGCAGTGTTTATCCTCATGACACAACACAGGAAGCACCTACATGGTTAACAGAGGACGGAATTAAAATTAGACTTGAGAAACTTAACATTAATAAATCACCGGGACCAGATGACTTGCATCCGAGGGTACTTAGGGAACTCAGTCAGGTGATTGCCAGACCGTTGTTCCTAATTTTTACAGACAGTCTATTGACTGGAATGGTGCCAGCTGATTGGAGAAAAGCCAATGTAGCACCAATATTTAAAAAGGGCCCAAAAAACATCCCTGGGAATTACAGACCAGTTAGCCTAACATCAATAGTATGTAAACTCTTGGAGGGGATGATAAGGGACTATATACAAGATTTTAGTAATAAGAATGATATCATTAGCAGTAATCAGCATGGATTCATGAAGAATCGTTCTTGCCAAACCAATCTATTAACCTTCTATGAGGAGGTGAGTTGCCATCTAGATAAAGGAAGGCCCGTAGACGTGGTGTATCTGGATTTTGCAAAAGCATTTGACACAGTTCCCCATAAACGTTTACTGTACAAAATAAGGTGCGTTGGCATGGACCATAGGGTGAGTACATGGATTGAAAACTGGCTACAAGGGCGTGTTCAGAGGGTGGTGATAAATGGGGAGTACTCAGAATGGTCAGGGGTGGGTAGTGGGGTCCCCCAGGGTTCTGTGCTGGGACCAATCCTATTTAATTTGTTCATAAATGACCTGGAGGATGGGATAAACAGTTCCATCTCTGTATTTGCAGACGATACTAAGCTAAGCAGGGCAATAACTTCTCCGCAGGATGTGGAAATCTTGCAAAAAGACCTGAACAAATTAATGGGGTGGGCGACTACATGGCAAATGAGGTTCAATGTAGAAAAATGTAAAATAATGCATTTGGGTGTCAAAAATATGAATGCAATCTATACACTGGGGGGAGAACCTCTGGGGGAATCTAGGATGGAAAAGGACTTGGGGGTCCTAGTGGATGATAGGCTCAGCAACGGCATGCAATGCCAAGCTGCTGCTAATAAAGCAAACAGAATATTGGCATGCATTAAAAGGGGGATCAACTGCAGAGATAAAACGATAATTCTCCCGCTCTACAAGACTCTGGTCCGCCCGCACCTGGAGTATGCTGTCCAGTTCTGGGCACCAGTCCTCAGGAGGGACGTACTGGAAATGGAACGAGTACAAAGAAGGGCAACAAAGCTAAGGGTCTGGAGGATCTTAGTTATGAGGAAAGGTTGCGAGCACTGAACTTATTCTCTCTGGAGAAGAGACGCTTGAGAGGGGATATGATTTCAATTTTCAAATACTGTACTGGTGACCCCACAATAGGGATAAAACTTTTTCGCAGAAGAGAGTTTAATAAGACTCGTGGCCACTCATTGCAATTAGAGGAAAAGAGGTTTAACCTTAAACTACGTAGAGGGTTCTTTACTGTAAGAGCGGCAAGGATGTGGAATTCCCTTCCACAGGCGGTGGTCTCAGCGGGGAGCATTGATAGCTTCAAGAAACTATTAGATAATCACCTGAATGACCGCAATATACAGGGATATGTAATGTAATACTGACACATAATCACACACATAGGTTGGACTTGATGGACTTGTGTCTTTTTTCAACCTCACCTACTATGTAACTATGTAACTATAAAGCAAGTCTTGGGCCTAGGGTCCAAGGGAGTTACATTGAGACACAGGGAAGGATTTTAAGTCCAACTCAGGTATTTGTGGGCACCACAAGCTATATGGGCTTTGGTGATATTGCTACCTTAGAAATGTTGTAGGCCAGGTCAGGTTCACTTTAAGTGGGTATGCACTGAACCCAAGCCATAGGCAACTGAATATAAATTCTACCTAAAGTACTGTTGCCTTTATGTCTTATGCCTTTGTCTAAAGTAAGAATGTATAGAATTAGACACCAGAAAGTGGGTGTATATTGGATACTATGCAGTAGCATACAGTATGCATTGTTCCTAAAGGAGGTTTGCATGACAAAACAGAAGACAATTTCTTATAACCATTGACAAATGTGTTCATCTGGTTATCTACCTTTCTCTTTAGAACTAAGTAGCTCTGTGATAAACATGGCATGCTGGTAAAAAAACAACAATAACGAAGCCCCATTTTCATGACATCAAAACAAGGTCACCTAATGAGTCTTCCTGGTGTCTACCCTCCTTACAGGGCAGTGAAGAAAAGCAATCTAAAAAAATAGGACCAGAAACCTCAGGTAATCTGTGAAACTCTGACCACACCTGATGTCCTTCAAATGGTCAAAGTTATTTTCAAATAAAGCAATAAAAGATAAAGACGATTAAAAAATTTGTCAAACAACATATTTAGAAATCATATTCGGATATGTCATCTGATATTTTTAAATACCTCCTGAAGGAACCTAAGAAAGACTCATCCCTACGGACTTCAATGAGATAAATGCACCATGGTCACTCAGTGCAGTCAACTCTTTGTCTTTGTGAGATCTGCTACCAAAACAGGCATTAAGAAAACACTTTCTTCTCTAAAATTCATGAGACTAACTGTTCAAGACAAATTGAAAATGACTAAACTGAAAATCTTTTCACCTTTAATTTGGACTTGATGGATGATGCTGACATGCGGATGCATGACCTCATCGATTTGCAGACTAAAGCTTTCCTGGAGCAAATATTCCTCCATCAAACTCTTGACAAACTTTGGTGCTCACAAACTTTTAGTTTCAGCAAGGAAAGTTCTATCAGCCATTTTTTATTTGCAACAGATTGCCTCTACAAATCTACATTTTCAGTGTGGATCAATGTGAATGAAAATTATTATTATTATTATTATACAGGATTTATACATCCCCAACAGTTTATGCAGCACTTTACAATGAAGAGGGGGGAACAGTACAATTACAATACAGTTCAATACAGAACGAATAGGAGGGCACTGCTCATGGAGCTTACAATCTAAAGGATTCAACACTTTGAAAACAAGAGTAACATGGCTGGAGATGTGGCCAATTATACCCACATATAGCCATAGTCATAGGTCATAGTCTTATCAGCCAAGTCTTACTCCATCAGAATTCTGTTAACAGGGAGAGCTAAAATGTGTATATGAAGTACCCCCAAACTTTCTATCACTAGGGGAATTAAAGAGGCTGCCCACTCCTGCTGCTTAAGGTTAAAAGTTGTAGCCAGTACTTAGTTGAGGGTTGTAGGCCTATATACATCTAGGTGATATTTGATGATGACTTCCAAAGGGAAATCTCTACACCTGAGGATCCCAGGATTGCCTTTGTGCTGCGACCATTATCCAGAGGAATCATCCTCTCCTTAACCACTTCAATACAGGGCACTTTCACCCCCTTCCTACTCAGTCCAATTTTCAGTTTTCAGCGCTGTCGCATTTTGAATGACAATTGCACGGTTATGCAACGCTGTTCCCAAACAAAATTTTTATAATTTTTTTCCCACAAATAGAGCTTTCTTTTGGTGGTATTTGATCATCACTGCAGTTTTTATTTTTAACACTTCAAATGAAAAAATACAGAACATTTTGAAAAAAAAAAGTTTATCTTCGTTCTGTTACAAAACTCTGATGAGGCAGTACTGATTGGCACTGATGAGGTGGCACTGATGATGAGGCCCTTATATTCAGCACTGATGGGCACTGATAGACGGCACTGATAAGGAGCACTGATGGGCACTGATATGCAGCACTGATAGATGGCACTGATGGGCACACATAAGTGACACTGATGGGAACTTATAGGTGGTACTGGTGGGCACTTATATGCAGCACTGATGGTGACACTGATGGGTGGCACTGATAGATGGCACTGATAGGCAGCACTGATCAGGAGCCACTGACAGGCAATCACTGATGGGCACAGAATGCCATCCTAATGGGCACTGATTTGCATCCCTGGTGGCCTCCAGTGGGCATCCCTGGTGGTTTCCAGTAGGCATCCCTGGTGGTTTCCAGTGGGCATCCTCAATGGATCTGCACTGATAATCAATGCGCTGATTATCAGCGCAGACCCCCCCTTTTAGGAGAGCAGTCGATCGTCTCTCGTCTTCTCGTGTCTGTCAGTGCAAGTAGAGGAAAAGCAGGTAAACAGCTCTTCATGTTTACACTGTGATCAGCTATGATTGGACACAGCTGATCACATAGTAAAGAGCCTCCGTCAGAGGCTCTTTACCAGGATCGGAGATGCGGTATGTCAGACTGGCACACCACACCACTGAACACCCCCGCCCCCTAGGGTCTCTGAGAGATATTTAAATCCGATGAGTGTTTGAAACCACCAGTGTCCATCTTTCATTGAATTGAACTATCAGTTTTGGGGAGACCAAAGCTTTAAAGCTTATCAATGGCCACAATTAAAAATGGTAGATTAATTTCCATATTCAATTTCAGTTATTTCTAGCCTACTTTTTTTAATCTGAACTATATTGAAGATCATAAACTTACTTTGTGAAAATCCCCACACATTTACTTGAATTCTGTGGCACGTATTTACTATCCACTTGCAATATGTATATATAAGTGGTTTTACCGGGGTTTTGGCTAAAGCTATCCATCAGCCATAACCCCGTTTTTTTATTTTATTTATTTCAGCCGGCAGCTGGCTCTCTCAGGAAAGCGGTCCGAGCGGCTCATTAGCCTTTGGATCGCTTTCAAAAGCTGCTCGCCGGTAACAGAGGTGAACAGAGACCAGACCTGTTTTTTTATATTAGGCATAATAAAAGAGGTTTACACTATGGGAGCTTTCCTTTGCTTATATCTATGAGGAACGTCAGGGCTTTATATAGCTTGGAGGCATACAGGAAAAGGAGTGGAGGAAAGAACATCAGAGGGAAACACACATACCTGGCTATTTGGACTTCACAGTATATGAAGTGCACTTGACTTGCATTTATTTGGTGAGTGTGGTGGGCATAAGAGGGGAGCACGATATTGTATCTACACTGCACAAGAGTGGTTTGTTTCAGCATGAGAGACTGCACTTTAAAGTCACATTGGAAAATAATTTGGAGTGTGAAAGATCATCTGTTTTCCATGTATTGATATAGTACTTCAAATAATACTGAACAGAAGAAGAGCTGTTTTTGACATTGTGAATTATATATGCTGTTTGACCTTGTGCATATTTAAGGGGTAATGTCACGAGTGACATACAGTACATGGTATTTAAATATATCACATGAATGAGGTATATATAAATAACACTCAAATATAGCAGATAAGCCGTTTTAAAGGGGTAGAGCTGTGAATATTTTTTTGGATATATTAGAGACCAGATCGTCTCTGATCACCCTGATGGCCTTGGAGGACCGGAGCAACATCATGACGTCACTTTCGGTCCAACCGGGAAGTAAACTGATTTTTTTAAATTTTTTTTTTTAAGCAAAAGAACAACTTTTTTTTTGAGCTTTTGCTTTTAAAGGTAAAGCAGAGATTTAGGGGTTTTTTTTTGACCCCAGATCTCTCCATAAAGAGGACCTCTCATTCTTATTTCTATTACAAGGAATGTTTACATTCCTTGTAATAGGAATATTGAATATAAGTGATCAAAAAAAAAGAAATGAAAAGGAACAGTAGAAAAATAAAAACGAAATTAAATAAATAAGAATTTTTTTCTTTAAAGCGCCCCATCCCTTGCGCGCAAAAGTGAACCCATACGTAAGTCACACACGCATATGTAAACGGCATTCGCACCACACATTTAAGGTGTTGCCGCGAACGTTAGAGGCAATAATTCTAGTGCTAGACTTCCTCTGTAACTCTAAACAGGTAACTTGTAAAAAATGTTAAAGTGTTGCCTATGGAGACTTTTAAGTATCATAGTTTGTTGCCATTCCACGAGCGTGCACAATTTTAACCGCTTGCCGACCAGTGTACGACGATATATGTCAGCACAATGGAACGGCTGCGCAAACTGGCGTACAGGTACATCCCCTTTAAGACGCGGCATTGTGAGCGTGCGCGGACTCGATGTCTGCCGGTGTTCCGCGATCGTGTCACGGAGCGGCAGAACGGGGAGATGCCTATGAAAACAAGGCATTTCCCCGTTCTGCCTAGTGACACGACACAGATCTGCTGCTTCCTGTCATGGGGAGCAGTGATCGCTGTCATGTCAGCGGTAGCCCATCCCCCATGGTTAGAATCACTCCCTAGGACACACTTAACCTCTTGATCGCCCCCTAATGTTTAACCCCCTTCCCTGCCAGTGTCATTTATACAGTAATCAGTGCATTAAACTGATTACTGTATACTGATTTAAACTTGTAAACAAAAAGTGCCAGAAAAGGCTTGGTCTTCAAGTGGCTATTCCCTGTGGGTAGGCACTGCTGCGTCACACATTTCACAGAGCCTGCCTTCTGAACTACAGAGGTGCTGAGAGGAGGAGTTTCAGAAGGCGGAGTCAGTACAGGAAGCACAGCTTGCAGGCAGCAAGATACCATGGGATATGTAGTCCTTAGAAATTTAAAGTAAAAGAGCAGAGAAGAAGCTGCAAAGCATCCAGGGGATACAGGAAGTTGTACAAAGAGGTGGACAGTAGACAAGTAGAATTGACAACATGAAAGAACATTTTTCAAGTAAACTTATATTGGATTGTCAAGTATAAATAATGTTTGTATTGTTATTACAATAATGTAATGCTGATGTTATAAAATTAAAGTGTGTGCTGTGACTATAGATCGACTTTAACCTCCCTGGCGGTATGATTATTTCGGATTTTAGGTGCTGAAAGCGGTACCATTATTTTGCATGGAAATTTGGCGTTTTATATTGTAGGTCTGTAATTCTTAACAATAACACACTTAAATCTGTCCAAACAAGAGTCTAGTAGATATCCCGAGTATGATAAAGTTTGAAACACAAAAACATAAATTATAATATAATAAATAAAAATAAATAATTAAAAAAAATAAAAATAAATAGTAATAAAATACATTTCCCCACGATTCACTATCGCTCAATTCTGCAAGTGTTCTAATTTACTATCGCTGTTTTCTAGCTGGTCTAAAGCCATTTTTGACGTAAAGGGACACTTTTTGGTTGCTATGCACAATCTCCAGTTTCCAGGCAGAAAGAACAGTATATATCACATAAAACTGCATGCAGGGCATTGGCCAAAGCACTGGGGACAAAAGGGATGTGAAATCATTTCATACAGTACTGTAATCTGTAAGATTACAGTACTGTATGTGTTATGATTTTGACATTTTTTTGAATTTGCCGCCAGGCTCTGCCCCCGTGCGTCGCGACGCTCGCAGGGAACGGAGCCTTGCACAGAGAGGCTTCGGGCAGAGGACAGAGCCCACGGACACTGCGGGGGACATCGCAGGATCCCGGGGACAAGGTAAGTAAAGCCACACCAGGATCCTGCGATGTAATCCCGAGTGTGGCTCGGGGTTACCGCTAATGGTCCTGATTTTTAACCCCGAGCCACACTCGGGAAAACCGCCAGGGAGGCTACAGGACTTTTAGTACTGTTATCGCTCATATGACCGACCACCTATCCTCTAATAACCTCCCAAAATCTTTTACTTATTCTGTTTACTTATTCTGTTCTTGCAGATATTTTCTATGCACTCTGCTGGGAGCTGCGCATCCACCAAGGCAGGAATCCCTTGTGTATGCATGAAATAATCTCTATTCACTTCTATAAAGAGGCTTTTTACATCCTTGAGGTGCATAATAGATGACCCTTTCATATGATGAAACAACATATTCTGTGCAGCCTACCCTTGAGTTTTTCTTGTTCAAACAGTTTCTTTATTTGCAGAACTAGGCAAAATACAGAAAAACATGTCACTTGTAGACAACAAAACTTAATGTGAAAGGTACAGTCATATCATTATGGATAAGAAAGGGTATGACCCAGAGTTCAGTACATCGTATAGGAAAGAGTCCAACGGAAACTATATTATTAGAAAACATTGGACACTTGGTGTCCAAAACACAATATCAGCCTAATGCGTTGCTGCAACAGAAATGCAGATACTGAACATAAAAAAACATTACAAAGTCTGCAGGTGAGGCAGAAAAAGGGGGACCATAGCGGTCCTAAACAGTGGTGGGCCAGGAGGGCCGACTATTGCATGGTGGGTGTCTATCCTGAGGAAGAAAGAAAGTGAAAAGTATGAAGGTTTTGGTGAACTGTAACGGAGGGGGGGATGTGTGAGAGAAGGAGAAGGAGCCAAGATGGAGAGTGGGGCTGTGGGGAGGGGTGTCTATCTCCAGGGGGGTCTGGGTCCTCAAGAGGGTGTTTGGGGAGCCGCATCATCTGCTCGCCTGAGGGTAGTTACAAACGTAAAAGAGAGTGATCAAAGTTAGAGGGCAAGTAGTGCTCTACTCAAGGGCTCCAGAGTTTTTCAAATTTGGACACTTTATCCAGCAGCACAGCTTCTATGTTGGTGTGGATCAGAGCTTGTGTTACTCTGTTTTGGGTAGCCAGTATACATAGAGTGGGGGATTTCCACGCTCTCACTATTGTTTGTTTGGCCGCAGTTGTTACTTGGAGGCATAATTTGAACTGTCGTTGGGTAATAAAGGGCGGCTTCAGGTTCAAGAGCCCTACTGCGGGGTCTGGTGTCACAGAAATGTCAAAAAGTTTGGAAAGAATGCGGAACACATCTAACCAGAAGGATTGTGCCACTGGGCATTCCCATCACATATGAAGGTGTGTGCCTGCAGAGATAAAGCCCCGAAAGCATGGAGAAGGGTATAAGGGCAGGAATTTGGATATCCTGGCAGGGACCAAGTACCACCTAATGAGAACTTTATACAGGCATACCCCACTTTTAAGTACACAATGGGGTTTATTTACTAAAGCTGGAAAGTGCAAAATCAGGCTCACTTCTGCATAAAAACCAATGAGTTTCCAGGTTTTATTACCAAAGCTTAATTGAACAAGCTGGAGTTAGAAGCTCTTTGGTTTCTATGCAGAAGTGAGCCTGATTTTGCACTTTCCAGCTTTAGTAAATAAACCCCATTGTGTACTTAAAAGTGGGGTATGCCTGTAGTTTGTTTCTAGGGCGACAATATTCTGTGGGGTGGACTAGGTGGCATCCCAGATATGGATCCAGTCAGCAGGGTCAATGGTGCGATTGAAGTCCCTCTTCCATTTGGCAATATAACAGGGGGCGCAAGAGTTTGCAGGCTCCAATAGGTGCCTATATAGGTTAGAAATAAGGCCTCTCCTATAACCTAGCCTGGAATATTTTAGCTTCCAGAGGGCCACACAGCCAAGAACTTAGAAGGGTGGGACAGGCGGGTATAAGAATGTTTGCTCGGCTGAGAGGACATTTAAGGGATAATTGTGCTACTTGAAAGCCACTCATTGTAAAAAACCAGCAGCGTGTGGTTACATTGTTAACACACCACAATGTCTTAATATGAAATTTCTAGGTCAACTTGAATTTGAAGGCACAGCACATATAAGAACAAAGAATGAAACTGAAGTAGAGCAGAAATGAATTAACTGTGCTCATATAGTCAGAATGAGGAGACTTGCGGCACAGAAGTTATCCTGCAGTGGAGCTTGATGATGTCCTCAAGGACACGGCCAGTAACTCACTAGGCCACATCTACGATGAAGATTAAAATGCATTCAGCTTTCCCTCCTGCTACCAGTCTGCCATCTATTACATCTGTAAGCATTTTTTTCCCTGTGTAATATTAATATTTTTGTGATGGTCTGATATAATTATACCGTGCCATCTGTAGCGATTCCTTGAACACGCGTTTCTCGAGAGATGAAAAGAGCTGTTTACCGGAGTCCTTCAGGAATTGTACAAGGATCTTCACTCATCTCAAAAAAAGAATCACATCCCCATAAAGGACAGATAAACTAGAAAACACAAGCCACTCTGCCTCTTGGATGACGTGCTTAGAAGCCACAAGCTCAGTTCCTTTTAATTATCTGCCAGAACCTTAAAAGCGTCTTGCTACAAATATTGATATAACTCAGTGATTATAAACATCTAACTGGGTTTCAATTGTGTTCCAGGAAAAGCATTCTTCTAAAGCCACTTGTTACAAAAGAGAGAGAGATCTCTTTATAGAACAGAATGGAGAAAAACATGGAGTGTTATGTTAGCCAACTATAAGTCAAAGAAAAACTTAGCTCAATGTTTTATATAAACCAAACAAAATAACACGATCTCATTCCAATGTCAGGAAAAAAGCGTAGTGCAATACTTAGTTGTCTTATAATAAGGGAGCATAGGATCAAATTCTGTGATCATTGCCACTGTTCTTTCATTGCTTATCGATCAAATGTTTGGATTATTTTAATAGAGGAACCTAAAGCAGAGCTAAATGCTCTCAAACAGCATCAACTATTTTAATCCTTATGCTGTAAGCATGAGTAAATAGATTGGAAGGTATCCACTTGAAGATCAAGCCTTTTCTAGCACTTTTTATTTACAGGTTTAAATCAGTATTTTTTGCTAGAAAATAACTTATAACCCCAAACATTATATATATTTTTTAGCAGAGACCATAGGGAATAAAATGAAGATCATTGCAATTTTTTATGTCACACTGTATTTGCCAAGTGGTTTTTCAAACTCAATTTTTTTGTAAAAAAATACACTTTAATGAATTAATAAAAAAAAGCACAATATATACCCCAATTTTTTTTTGTACAATATGAAAGATGATGTTATGCCAAGTAAATAGATATCTAGCATGTCATGCTTTAAAATTGCACATGCTCGATGAATGGCGACAAACTATGGTACTTAAAAATCTCCATAGGCGACGTTTTTTTACAGGTTACCTGTTTAGAGTTACAGAGGAGGTCTAGTGCTAGAATTATTGCGCTCGCTTTAACCTTCCCGGCAATAGTTCACATGTGTGGTGCAAACACCGTTTACATATGCGTGTGCGACTTACTTATGCGTTAGATTCTGCGTGCGAGCACGTTGGGATAGGGGGGCACTTTAATTTTTTTTTCTTATTTATTTTATTTTTTATTTTTACACTGTCCATTTATTTTTTTTATTTTTTTGCATCACTTTTATTCATATTACAAGTAATGTAAACATCTGTTGAAAAAGAAACAAGGATGACAGTGTCAGGTCCTCTTTATGGAGAGATCTAGGGTCAAAAAGACCCAAGATCTTTACTTTACCATTAAAAGATCAAAAATTTTTTTGATGTTTTGCTTTAAAAAAAAATTGTTTACTTCTTCCCTAGACCAGGAGTTATGTCATGATGTCGCTCAAGTCTTTCAAGGTCATAGAGGTGTTCAGAGACAAATATAGTCTCTGGTAGCCTCTTTGACCAACCGGACGCACCATTGGATCATTTCTCAAGCCCGAGAAACGCTGGCAAATGGCAGGAGGGAACTTCATGAGAAAGCCAGCCACCGGCTGAAAAAAAAAAATACTGGGATTATGGCTGATAGCTTCAGCAATAGCTCTAGTAAACCACTTGCAAACCGCACCATATATATACGCATTGCGTTCGGCAAGTGGGTATATTATATTTATTTGTTTTACATTTTTCTTTTTTTTTTCTTTTACATTACATTTCTTCAGTTTTTGCTTAGTTTCTGGCCTAGGCCAAAATGATTGTTGGGGCATCTTCCAAACAGCCCCCGGCGACCAAATCAGATCCCTTCACTCCTAGAAACACTTGAGAAGGTGCTGAAAACTAGAGCCAGAATGGGTGGGGGGGGGGGGGGGGCTGTGAGTGCTGTGAGTGGCTGGTCAGCGAAGCAGGAGGAGCAGAAGCGGAAGATTTTTGGCCTTGGTGTGAAGACAAGGAGCCATTATAATTTTAAGTTTTTGGTAAGGTGCATGGGGTGACTCTTTGTTGGCATTTGGGACTTGATGCATCCCACAGGGGTTCAAGGGATGCACAGGTTACAAGTTACGTCACTATAATGAACGATATTTAAAGCGGTATCACTATATTTTTGTTGTTTTTCTGATGATTTTTGAATTTATATCCTTGGAACCAATGGGGAGGAATATTCCTTACAAGGAATTGATTAGATACAGTTGTGCTCAAAAGTTTGCATACCCTGGCAGAAATTGTGAAATGTTGGCATTAATATTGGAAATATGACTGATCATGCCAAAAAACTGTCTTTTATTTAAGGATAGCAATCACATGAAGCCATTTATTATAACATAGTTTTTGGATCCTTTTTAAATCATAATGATAACAGAAATCACCCAAATGGCCCTGATAAAAGTTTACATACCCTGGAATGTTTGGCCTTGGCACAGACACAGAAGGTGGCACACACAGGTTAAAATGGCAATTAAAGGTTAATTTTCCACATTTGTGGCTTTTTAAATCACAATTAGTGTCTGTGTATAAATAGTCAATGAGTTTCTTAGCTCTCACATGGATGCACTAAGCAGGCTAGACACTGAGCCATGAGGAGGTAGTAAAGAACAGTCAAAAGACCTGCGTAACAAGGTAATGAAACTTTGCAAAGATGAAAAAGGATATAAAAAGATATCCAAAGCCTTGAATATGCCAGTTAGTACTGTTCAATCACCTAATAAGAAGTGGAAAATTTGGGGATCTCTTGATACCAAGCCAAGGTCGGGTAGATCAAGAAAGATTTCAGCCATAACTGCCACAGGAACTGTTCGGGATACAAAGAAAAACCCACAGGTAACCTCGGGAGAAATACAGGCTGCTCTGGAACAAGATGGTGTGGTTGTTTTTAAGGAGCACAATACGATGATATTTGAACAAAAAAGAGCTGCATGCCAGAAAGAAGCCTTTTTACTGTACAAGTTCCACAAAAAAGCCTGGTTACAATATGCCCAACAACACCTTGACATACCTCATTGGCTTTTTTGTGGCATTGGTGCAGTAAAGGCTTCCTTCTGGCACCTCAACCATGCAGCTCTTTTTTGTTCAAGTATCGTTGAATTGTGCTCCTTAAAAACAACCACACTGTCTTTTTGGAGAGCAGCCTGTATTTCTCCTACTGTTACCTGTGGGTTTTTCTTTGTATCCTGAGCAATTCTTCTGCCAGTTGTGGCTGCAATCTTTCTTGGTCTACCTGACCTTGGCTTGGTATCAAAAGAGCCCCTAATTTTCCACTTCTTTTTTCATTACCTTGTTACGCAGGTCTTTTGACTGTTCTTTTTTATCCCTTTATGGCTCAGTGTCTAGCCTGCTTAGTGCATCCATGTGAGAGCTAACAAACTCATTGACTATTTATACACGGACACCAATTAATTAACCTTTAATTGCCATTTTAACCTGTGTGTGCCACCTTCTGTGTCTGTACCAAGGCCAAACATTCCAGGGTATGTAAACTTTTTATCAGGGCTATCTGGGTGATTTCTGTGTCAGGGAATGTATTCCCCACGTGATATGAGGTGATGGAGTATAACTCATCAATAAGGACCTATGGGGACAAATTATAAATTTATATGTGAGTATATCATTAGTAAATAATATATGGGTGTAAACAGTGTTGAACCCAATAGGTCCCGGAAAGTAGTGAAAGAGCTAAAAAGGGAGGTGGTGAACCCATGTGTGGAATTAAGTGCTAAGGTAACTTAAGTGTAAACCTGAAAAGTGAAAATGTGTTCACAAAAGAAGAAAAAAGGTAGTGACCAGTCCATACCAGGCCCTTCGGCTCTGGTATGGATATTAGGGTGGACTCCATGCCAATTTTTTTTAAAAAATGGTGTGGGGGGGGGGCCCAAAATCCATACCAGACCCAAAGGGCCTGGTATGGACGGGGGGGGGGGGGGGGGGGCCCATGCCGTTTTTTTCTTAATTCTGTCATAGGGCTCCCCTTAACCACTTCAATACACTATATTATATATTGTACACTGCACTATATACCCTGCACTGTATTATATATACTACACTGAGTGCACTATATATTCTGAACTGCAGTATATATACTATACGGACTGGGCCTTAGGTGTTGCTGGTGGCAGAACACGGTAACCCCTCACAGTTACTATTGTTGGGTACAGGAATGGTCCCTGCTGTTAAATATTATTTCAGAGGCTGCTTGCCCTCTTTTAGTGGCCTGTGAGCGTCTACCTCTCTTTGGAGGCCTTCCGGACATGATGTACATTTTTTTTTATTAACACCGCACTACACTGTATTACTGTGTACACCGCCTGCACTGTATTAGAAACATTAGACAGACTGTGTTCCGTCCTGGCTTCCCGTCAAATTGCGGCTTAGGTTTGGGGGCGTCCCTGGGAATCGAGGATTGTCCTTTCTCTTCCCCACTTTGGAATACACCTCCCTGCTCTACATACCGCTCTTATATGTAAGTGGATACTTTTAATTGTCTATTGTTAAATAAATCATTTTACTTAGCGGCGCTCCTCTCCTTTTGTTTTTTGTCTTTGTTGGATCTGAGCTGACTTACCTCCAGAGAAGAGCTGCCCTCCGTGAACTTTCTGATACAGTGTCCCACAAGAGAAGTCTCATATCCGGTGTCTCCCACATATCGCTCACCCCTCATGGATTTTTTCCTGAACTATGGACTGCTTCCTAGTATTTGTTAATGTCCATTAACATTACTCATGCTACACCGGGATTGATTCAGCATATGACTTTTCTTTTATTTCTCACACTCATTTGCTTCATAGCCTCTGAGCGCCAGTTTATTTAGTTTTTATGTATTAGAAACTGTACACTGATGAATGCACTGTATATATAGGCTACACTGAATGCAGAGTATATATGGTGGGCCAAAGACACCCTGCTTTTGGTCAATTATGGCTCTCGCTGAGGAGCGCGCTGTGATTGGCCAAAGCATGCAGGTCAGGTGTATGCTTTGGCCAATCATCATACAGCAATGCACTGCGCTCTTGCAGTGGATTATGGGGCGCTCGAATTTGCCGCGAACGCCCCATAAAATTCGCTGTTCGGCGGATGGGCGAACACCTGGTGTTAGATTCGAACTTACGTTTGACTCAAACTCAAAGCTCATCCCTACTGAGGACCTGTAGCGAAAGAATCTCTCATTCTTTTGCATCATCCGTTCTCTGAATTTCATTTTTCCTTCACATGTCCTTCTACTTTTGGGATATTCCCCCACCAGTCAGAGTTCTGCAATCTAATTCTCTATCATAGTTACACCTTAGGACAAATGCTGTGTGCAAACCAAATACCTACACAAACTGCAGGAGAACATACAGACACAGTTTTCCTACATGCAGCTGAACCAAGGCTGGGTCCTCCACACTGCAGGGCAATTGTACTAACCATTAATCTTCCCTGGTCCTACACCGCTTTTGTTTGATATATTTAAGGCGTTTACAACAAAAATGGTAATGATTTCATAACATTAATTTTTTACAAATTAAACTAACCATATTGATACATAACAAGCTGGGCTGAAGAGTAGTTAAAACTTATATTGATTAAGTTTTATGTCAAATTTATTGATGATATGGAGGAAGCACTAATATGAAGGTCTCATCTGTTAATGTCTCCCGTCTTACAATTACTCATTAATGAGCAATTAATCATGAAGTATGGATAGCATTCAAGTGGGCTATCGCTGCACCCAGTCATCTGTGAATAAGTTTATCCTTGTCCGAAGCTATTTTCACTGCCAGCCTTTGATGCTAAATGGAATTAGAATTTAAGAAAAGATGTTGCTTTATAAGCTG
The DNA here is from genome assembly GCA_037952835.1 of Lithobates septentrionalis. Lineage (NCBI taxonomy): Eukaryota > Metazoa > Chordata > Amphibia > Anura > Ranidae > Lithobates > Lithobates septentrionalis. The sequence goes on from JBBDGP010000040.1 coordinate 670,453, forward strand.
TGACATAAATTGGAGAAATTTGTGTGAAAATAATTACTTGTTTGAAGCTTAATTCCAGTTTAAAAAAAAATAAAAATAACATATATACAATATGTAATGTACAGTACAGTATATACAATATATATATATATATATATATATATATATATATATATATATATATATATATATATATATATATATATATATATATATATATATATATATAGATAGATAGATAGATAGTGCCTTGAAAAAGTATTCATACCCCTTGAAATTTTTCACATTTTGTCATGTTACAATCAAAAACATCAATGTGTTTTATTGGGATTTTATGTGATAGACCAACACAAAGTGGCATATAATTGTGAAGTGGAAGGAAAATGATAAATGGTTTTCAAATTGTTTTACAAATAAATATGTTAAAAGTGTAGCGTGCATTTGTATTCACCCCCCGAGTCAATACTTTGTAGAACCACCTTTGGCTGCAATTACAGCTGCAAGTCTTTATGGGGATGTCTCTACCAGCTCTGCACATCTAGCGAGTGCATTGTTTGCCCATTCTTCTTTGCAAAATAGCTCAAGCTCTGTCAGATTGTCAGATTGGATGGAGAGCGTCTGTAAGTCTGTCAGCAATTTTCAAGTCTTGCCAGAAAATCTCAATTGGATTTAAGTCTGGACAGTGGAGCTGGTCATGTTGATGGGAAGATGGGTGGAGCCAAATACAGGGCAATCTTAGGAGAAAACCTGTTAAAGTCTGCAAAAGAATTGAAACTGGGCAGAGGTTCACCTTCCAGTAGTACAACGACCCTAAACATACAGCCAGAGCTGCAATGGAGTGATTTAGATCAAAGCATTTTTCATGTGTTAGAATGGCCCAGTAAAAGTCCAGACCTAAATCTAATTGAGAATCTGTGGCAAGACTTGAAAATTGCTGTTCATAGATGCTCTCAAACCAATCTGACAGAGCTTGAGCTATTTTGCAAAGAAGAATGGGCAAAAATGTCACTCTCTAGATGTGCAGAGCTGGTAGAGACATCCCCATAAAGACTTGCAGCTGTAATTGCAGCCAAAGGTGGTTCTACAAAGTATTGACTCAGGGGGGATGAATACAAATGCTCGCCACACTTTTCACATATTTATTTGTAAAGAAAATTGAAAACCATTTATCATTTTCCTTCCACTTCACAATTATGTGCCACTTTGTGTTGGTCTATCACATAAAATCCCAATAAAATCCATTTTCGTTTTTGGTTGTAACATGGCAAAATGTGGAAAATTTCAAGGGGTATGAATACTTTTTCAAGGCACTGTATACATACTTTGCTAGGGTAAATTTAGACAGGAGCCAGTTAACCTACCAGCATGAATATATACAGTATCTCACAAAAGTGAGTACACCCCTAACATTTTTGTAAATATTTTATTATATCTTTTCATGTGACAACACTGAAGAAATGACTCTTTGCTACAATGTAAAGTAGTGAGTGTACAGCTTGTATAACAGTGTAAATTTGCTGTCCCCTCAAAATAACTCAACACACAGCCATTAATGTCTAAACCGCTGGCAACAAAAGTGAGAACATCCCTAAGTGAAAATGTCCAAATTGGGCCCAAAGTGTCAATATTTTGTGTGGCCACCATTTTTTTTCCAGCACTGCCTTACACCCTCTTGGGCATGGAGTTCACCAGAGCTTCACAGGTTACCACTGGAGTCCTCTTCCACTCCTCCATGACCACATCACAGAGCTGGTGGATGTTAGAGACCTTGCGCTCCTCCACCTTCCATTTGAGGATGCCCCACAGATGCTCAATAGGGTTTAGGTCTGGAGACATGCTTGGCCAGTCCATCACCTTTACCCTCAGCTTCTTTAGCAAGGTCACCTTGGAGGTGTGTTTGGGGTCGTTATCATGTTGGAATACTGCCCTGCGGCCCAGTCTCTGAAGGGAGGGGATCATGCTCTGCTTCAGTATGTCACAGTACATATTGACATTCATGGTTCCCTCAATGATCTGTAGCTCCCCAGTGACGGCAGCACTCATGCAGCCCCAGACCATGACACTCCCACCACCATGCTTGACTGTAGGCAAGACACACTTGTCTTTGTACTCCTCACCTGGTTGCTGCCACACACACTTGACACCATCTGAACCAAATACGTTTATCTTGGTCTCATTAGACCACAGGACATGGTTCCAGTAATCCATGTCCTTAGTCTGCTTGTCTTCAGCAAACTGTTTGCAGCCTTTCTTGTGCCTCATCTTTAGAAGAGGCTACCTTCTGGGGCAATTCAATTTGATGCAGTGTGCAGCGTATGGTCTGAGCACTGACAGGCTGACCCCCCACCCCTGCAACCTCTGCAGCAATGCTGGCAGCACTCATACGTCTATTTTCCAAAGACAACCTATGGATATGACGCTGAGCACTTGCAATCAACTTCTTTGGTCGACCATGGCCTGTTCTGAGTGGAACCTGTCCTGTTAAACTGCTGTATGGTCTTGGCCATCGTGCTGCAGCTCAGTTTCAGGGTCTTGGCAATCTTCTTATAGCCTAGGCCATCTTTATGTAGAGCAACAATTCTTTGTGTCATTTCTTCAATGTTGTCACATGAAAATAAATTATTTACAAAAATGTGAGGGATGTTCTCACTTTTGTGAGATACTGTAAATACAGTATATTTTTTAAACTAACACATTTCATGCAAGGCAATGAACAGAATTTTGAACATGGCCAGAAGCTAATTTAAAATTGTGAGTGCTTCACCTTTCTGTCCCTTATCAATTACACTACAAGCACTATAGCTGCAGGCTAGGCTGTTTTTAAGGTTTGCGACTGTAGATACAGCAGAGAGCTCTATTTACACTGATCTCAGGTGCTGCTCCTGTTCAGTTGGTCTTATTTATGTGCTAAATAATCAAAAGTTGTGCCTCATACATACGATCAGAATATCGGATGAATGATCTCTGTTTTTTTTTGCATGCTAGTTTTCCCGCGATGATGTAATGTATTATATTCGTTTGTTTCTGAGCATGCGTGATCTTGTTGACTCTATTCTTTACAAGCTGTCATTCTCAGCTTCACTGGAATTTTTAACTTCTAAGTACACAGATCCTATCACTTATTCAATATTAGATGGACTAACTTATGGACTTTAGTTTACATTTGAGTTACATGTGGATTGTGCCTTTTTCTTGTTTAGATTCTTTACGAATGAATGCTGTACTGATTTTTTTTTTTTAAACTGTATTTTTCCTTTATATAACCTTTTCAATATAACAAAAGCAGTAATATAGTGGTTTGTCAACAATTTAGTGTGTGACCTGGATTGTTGCTGATAATCGCTGCAGAACTTCTTTGTTTGCTGCTGCTGTGTTATTCTTCTGCAGTGTGGACAGGGATTTTTTTTTTTTTGAAACAAAAGTTTATTGAGTGTTCTATTTTAGTACAGGAGAGTTATGCAAGAGAAATTGTACAATGTAACTTACATAGTAAATATGGTCGTGCTGCTCAATAGACTTCAAAGCAAAATACAAGGTCATCGTCAAACAAATAAAATAAATTTAACCAGTATTGTTTGGTGTTATTTTTGCAAGTGCGTTAAGAATCATATATAATATATATTTGCATGGGAATAAAGCATTAGCCAAGCAATAGATTGTACAGGCATGACATGTATCAAGCACCATTACGAAACACAAGTCATAGGGGATTTCAGCCATCTATACCAGATTTTATTATATTTGGCTGGGCATCCCCTATTCGTGTAGACTAGGGATGAGCTTCGTGTTCGAGTCGAACCCATGTTCGACTCGAACATCGGCTGTTCGACCGTCCGTCGAATTGCGAACGTTATGGGCCGTTCGCGCCAAATTCGTGTGGCGCGTCACGGCCCATAATTCACTGCGGCATCGCAGTGCATTGCTGGCTGATGATTGGCCAAGCATGCACTATGACCCGCATGCTTGGCCAATCACAGCGCCGTCAGTAGAGAGAGCTGTAATTGGCCAAAGCCAGGGTGGCTTTGGCCAATTATGGCTCAGGGGATTTAGTACACGCCCCACACTATATAAGGCCGCCTGCACGGCGGCCCTGTGTAGTGTGTTCCGGTGTGCTGATAGAGAGAGAGACAGACAGTGTCATTTGATTTGAGTTAGATAGATTAGGCTAGATCTGTTCCTGCTATTTACATTTAGTGCAGTGCGTCCTGCTCACAGTGTTCAGCTAGATCCGTTCCTGCTATTTACATTTAGTGCAGTCAGTGCGTCCTGCTCACAGTGTTCAGCTAGATCCGTTCCTGCTATTTACATTTAGTGCAGTCAGTGCGTCCTGCTCACAGTGTTCAGCTAGATCCGTTCCTGCTATTTACATTTAGTGCAGTCAGTGCGTCCTGCTCACAGTGTTCAGCTAGATCTGTTCCTGCTATTTACATTTAGTGCAGTCAGTGCGTCCTGCTCACAGTGTTCAGCTAGATCCGTTCCTGCTATTTACATTTAGTGCAGTGCGTCCTGCTCACAGTGTTCAGCTAGATCTGTTCCTGCTATTTACATTTAGTGCAGTGCGTCCTGCTCACAGTGTTCAGCTAGATCCGTTCCTGCTATTTACATTTAGTGCAGTGCGTCCTGCTCACAGTGTTCAGCTAGATCTGTTCCTGCTATTTACATTTAGTGCAGTGCGTCCTGCTCACAGTGTTCAGCTAGATCCGTTCCTGCTATTTACATTTAGTGCAGTCAGTGCGTCCTGCTCACAGTGTTCAGCTAGATCCGTTCCTGCTATTTACATTTAGTGCAGTGCGTCCTGCTCACAGTGTTCAGCTAGATCCGTTCCTGCTATTTACATTTAGTGCAGTCAGTGCGTCCTGCTCACAGTGTTCAGCTAGATCCGTTCCTGCTATTTACATTTAGTGCAGTGCGTCCTGCTCACAGTGTTCAGCTAGATCCGTTCCTGCTATTTACATTTAGTGCAGTCAGTGCGTCCTGCTCACAGTGTTCAGCTAGATCCGTTCCTGCTATTTACATTTAGTGCAGTGCGTCCTGCTCACAGTGTTCAGCTAGATCTGTTCCTGCTATTTACATTTAGTGCAGTGCGTCCTGCTCACAGTGTTCAGCTAGATCCGTTCCTGCTATTTACATTTAGTGCAGTCAGTGCGTCCTGCTCACAGTGTTCAGCTAGATCCGTTCCTGCTATTTACATTTAGTGCAGTGCGTCCTGCTCACAGTGTTCAGCTAGATCTGTTCCTGCTATTTACATTTAGTGCAGTGCGTCCTGCTCACAGTGTTCAGCTAGATCCGTTCCTGCTATTTACATTTAGTGCAGTGCGTCCTGCTCACAGTGTTCAGCTAGATCTGTTCCTGCTATTTACATTTAGTGCAGTGCGTCCTGCTCACAGTGTTCAGCTAGATCCGTTCCTGCTATTTACATTTAGTGCAGTCAGTGCGTCCTGCTCACAGTGTTCAGCTAGATCCGTTCCTGCTATTTACATTTAGTGCAGTGCGTCCTGCTCACAGTGTTCAGCTAGATCCGTTCCTGCTATTTACATTTAGTGCAGTCAGTGCGTCCTGCTCACAGTGTTCAGCTAGATCCGTTCCTGCTATTTACATTTAGTGCAGTGCGTCCTGCTCACAGTGTTCAGCTAGATCCGTTCCTGTTATCTTCCTACTGACAGGCAGGCTTGTCTGGTTACAGTATATAAAGCTACCTGAAGAAAATTACAGGTGTTCTATCCCAGCTTAGTGCAGCTACAGGCCATTAGTATGTCTGGAAGGCCAAGAAGGAGAGGCAGACAGTCACAAGCAAATAAGAGAGGCCAAGCAGGCTCTGTGTCTAGTGCTGGTCGTGGAGACGGTGCATCCTCATCAGCACGTGGCCATGGGACACGCTTGGCCTTTTTTTCGGCAGCTGGCCGTGTTGAGCCGCAACATGCGGAAGACTTGGTCGAGTGGATGACCAAGCCGTCCTCATCCTCCTCATCCTCTCTCACCCATGCCCAGGGTGCTTTGTCTGGCAAAGCAGCGGCCTCTTCCCTCAGCTCAATGTCATCAGTGACTCCTTCCCTAGCTCCACCATGTCCTCCTGAGGATTCCCTCGAACTGTTTGACCACAGTGTTGGGTACATGCTCCAGGAGGATGCCCAGCGTTTGGAAGGCTCTGATGATGATACTGAGCTCGATGAAGGCAGTAACATGAGCACGGACAGAGGGGGTGCCCAAGAAGGACAGCAATCTGGCAGTCATGCTCCCCCTGCTGCAGCATACTGACAGGTTTGCTCCAGTGATGAGGAGGGAGGGGATGATGAGGTCACTGACTCAACGTGGGTGCCTGATAGGAGAGAGGAGGAGGAGGAGGAGGAGGAGGCGGCACATCACCAACGAGGCAGGATGCCCTCCAGGGGCCAGCCTAAGGGCAGCACATTGACTGCATCACACCCCAAAGCTCCACATGTGCAGGGCGCTGCAGTCTCTGCGCGTTATTCAAAAAGTTCTTTGGTGTGGGCCTTTTTTGAGACGAGTGCATCAGATCGCACCGCTGCTATTTGCAACATATGTCTCAAGCGTATCTCGCGTGGCCAAAACATCTCCCGCTTGGGTACCACATGCTTGACCAGACATATGTTGACCTGCCATGCAGTTCGTTGGCAAGCATATCTAAAAGACCCACACCAAAGAACAAAGAGGATCTCTCCTTGCTCCTCATCAGCTGAGATTTCCAACCCCACTAGACCTTCAGTCCTCTGAGACCTGCAGTGAGAGGAATGAAGGTGTAGAATTAGGTGTGTCACAGCCAAGTACTTGTGGGCAATCTGCTTTTGGTACACCGACGTCAGATTGTACCAGGCAAATTTCCCTGCCCCAGCTGCTGCACCGCCGAAAGAAGTTTGCTCCCAGCCATCCACATGCCCAGCGGTTGAATGCTAGCTTGGCAAAATTGCTAGCACTTCAACTGCTGCCTTTTCAGTTGGTAGACTCTGCCCCCTTCCGTGAGTTTGTGGAATGTGCGGTTCCTCAGTGGCAGGTACCCAAACGCCACTTTTTCTCACGGAAGGCGATTCCGGCTCTCTACCGGCATGTGGAAGGCAATGTCCATGCCTCGCTGGACAGGGCGGTCAGCGGTAAGGTGCATATTACCGCTGACTCATGGTCCAGCAGGCATGGACAGGGACGTTACCTAAGTTTCACGGCGCATTGGGTGACTCTGCTGGCAGCTGGGAAGGATGCAGGACAAGGTGCAGTAGTGTTGGAGGTTGTTCCGCCACCACGCCTCCAAAATGCTGATTGTGACACACCTCTCTCCTCCCCCCCCTCCTCTTCTTCTTCCTCCATGGCCTCTTCCTCGGAACCAGCGGTGGTCCGTAGGCGTTCAAGGGGCTACGCAAGTACGCAGGCCAAAAGATGCCATGCGGTGCTTGAGCTGGTGTGCTTGGGGGACAGGAGCCACACTGGGGCAGAGGTTCTGTCAGCTCTGCAGGGGCAGGTTCAGAGGTGGTTGACGCCACGCCAACTTAAGGCAGGAATGGTGGTTTGCGACAATGGCACCAACCTCCTCTCTGCCCTCCGACAGGGACAACTGACCCATGTGCCCTGTTTGGCTCACGTCCTTAACTTGGTGGTGCAGCGGTTCTTGGGCAGGTACCCGGGCTTACAGGATGTCCTGAGGCAGGCCAGGAAAGTCTGTGTGCATTTCCGCCGGTCATATAATGCCAGTGCTCGGCTGACGGACCTCCAAAAGGAGTTTAACCTGCCCAAGAACCGCCTAATCTGTGACATGCCCACCAGGTGGAACTCAACGTTGGCCATGCTGCAGCGGCTGCACACGCAGCAGAGGGCCATCAATGAGTACCTGTGCGACTATGGCACCAGGACAGGGTCAGGGGACCTTGGTTTTTTTTCCCCACGCCAGTGGGCCATGATCAGGGATGCATGCACTGTCCTGTCACCATTCGAGGAGGCCACGAGGATGGTGAGCACTGACAGTGCATGCATCAGTGACACTGTCCCCCTTGTCCACCTGTTGGAGCACACGCTGCGTGGAATAATGGACAGGGCACTTGAGGCAGAACAGAGGCAGGAAGAGGAGGACTTCCTTAGCTCTCAAGGCCCCCTTTATCCAGACAGTGTTCCTGCGTGCCCGCCGATCACACAGGAAGAGGACGAGGAGGAGGAGGAGGAGGAGGAAGATTGTGTCAGTATGGAGGTGGAGCCTGGCACTCAGCATCAGCAGTCTTTAAGGGATCAGTCCCAAGGAACACATGGACTTGTACGTGGCTGGGAGGAGGTGGCTGCGGACGTTGTTGTCCTTAGTGACCCAGAAGACTCCGGACCGAATGCCTCAGCAAACCTACGCTGCATGGCCTCCCTGATCCTGCAAAGCCTGCGTAAGGATCCTCGTATTCGTGGTATCAAGGAGAAGGACCAATACTGGCTGGCAACCCTCCTTGATCCACGTTACAAGGGTAAGGTTGCGGACCTTATCTTGCCATCGCAGAGGGAGCAGAGGATGAAACATCTTCGGGAGGCCTTGCAGAAAGGTCTGTGCAACGCGTTCCCAGAGACTGGGAGGTTACAAACTCCTGTTTCTGGACAACGTGTTGCTGAGGCTTCGGTCAGTCAAAGAAGGAGCGGTGGAGAAGGTGGCCGTCTGACCGATGCGTTCAGACAATTTTTTGGTCCGCAGCCCCAAGGTATGATCGGTTCCAGCAACCATCGCCAGCGTCTGTTTTACATGGTGCAGGAATACCTAGGGGCAAGATCAGACTTGGACACCTTTCCCACCGAAAATCCTCTGGGTTACTGGGTCTTGAGGATGGATCACTGGCCAGAGCTTGCACAGTATGCAATTGAGCTACTGGCCTGTCCTGCATCCAGCGTTCTTTCGGAACGCACATTCAGTGCTGCTGGAGGCGTGGTAACCGATCACAGGGTGCGTCTGTCCACCGACTCGGTCGATCGGCTGACCTTCATAAAAATGAATCAGTCTTGGATCACCACCAGCTACCAAGCACCTGATGCTGATGTAACCGAATAATTTTTTTTGAAATCTCAGATCCCTTCAAAGACTGCCTATGCTGATGCTGAGTGACTATCCCTGAGTAATTATCCTCTTCCTCCTCAATCATCACGCTGATAGCTTGTAAGAACATTTTTGGTTCTGGGCGCCACCACCAGTGCCTAAGGCACAATTTTTCAGCCCCTGTTTAACAGGGGCATGTAATTACAATTTTTGATGTAATACTTTGCAGCAGGGCTCGTTCCTGCATTCCAACTAGAGTGTCTGTGAGGGGTTGCAGTGTTGTGGCACCAGCACCAGTGCCTAAGGCCCAATTTTTCTGCCCCTGTCTAACAGGGGCGTGTAATTACAATTTTTGATGCAATACTTTGCAGCAGGGCTCGTTCCTGCATTCCAACTAGAGTGTCTGTGAGGGGTTGCAGTGTTGTGGCACCAGCACCAGTGCCTAAGGCCCAATTTTTCTGCCCCTGTCTAACAGGGGCGTGTAATTACAATTTTTGATGCAATACTTTGCAGCAGGGCTCGTTCCTGCGTTCCAACTAGAGTGTCTGTGAGGGGTTGCAGTGTTGTGGCACCAGCACCAGTGCCTAAGGCCTAATTTTTCAGCTCCTGTTCAACAGGGGCATGTAATTACAATTCTTGATCTAATATTTCACAGCAGGGCCCTGTGAGGGCTTACAGTGTTGTGGCCACAGCAACACCTAAGGCCCAAATTTCTGCTGAGTATATAGGGCAGGACCCTACTTTCAAGCATCTAACTTACAAACGACTCCTACTTGCAAAGGGAAGGAGACAACAGGAAGTGAGATGAAATCTACCCCATGGAAGGGAAATTCTCTCCTGTAAGAGTTAATATGGGAAAACAATTTCTCCTTTCCACTGATGCTTTCCAATCCTTGTTCCACAAAAAAACCCAAATTTTCAAAAAAGTGAGGTGAAATCTTCTGAAGAGGAGGAAAGACAGCAAAACAAATGTCACAGGGGTGATAACCCTTCCCTATGTTTTCCAAAAAGCTTAAAAAAGATTTTTTGGCTGGAGCTAAACACGTTAAAAATGTACCCGTTCAAAATTACAAAGAGATTCTACTTAACAAACCTACAGTCCCTGTCTTGTTTGCACCGCCTGTATACTGCTGTTCAGAGTATATAGGGCCTTTCCTTATTTTAATTTGGGTGCGGGGTTCCCCTTAATATCCATACAGGACCCAAAGGGCCTGGTAATGGACTGGGGGGGTACCCATGCCGTTTGTCTCTCTGATTTTCATCCATATTGCCATGACCCGACATGACATTAAACCCGCAAGCAGTTTTAAATGAGATTTTTTCCTTTAAAAATGGCATTTGGTGCAGGGACTGTTCTAAACATGGGAAACACGCGTCACTTTACAGGCATACTATAGACACCCCCCAGGAACGATATTTAAAGGAATATTTCACTTTTTTTTTTTTTTACTTTAAGCATCATTAAAATCACTGCTCCCAAAAAAACGGCCGTTTTTAAAAGTTTTTTTTGCATTGATACATGTCCCCTGGGGTAGGACCCGGGTCCCCAAACCCTTTTTCGGACAATACCATGCAAATTAGCCTTTAAAATGAGCACTTTTGATTTCGAACGTTCGAGTCCCATAGACGTCAATGGGGTTCTAACGTTCGTGCGAACTTTCGGTCCGTTCGCGGGTTCTGGTGCGAACCGAACCGGGGGGTGTTCGGCTCATCCCTAGTGTAGACCACTTTTTTATATGGCAATGTGTTAATCTCTACAATCCAGGCTGATACTGAAGGGGCTGCTGCCTGGATCCAGTTACAAGCTACTAGTTTCCTTGCTGTAAACAGTGTTTCATGTAAAAAGTGACGTGTAAATTTGTCCATTTCCTCTTCAGGGAATAAACCCAATAGACATTGCCTGGGATTCAGGGACACTGGTGAACCCATATGATCATGCAAGCATTGAATTATTCGAGACCAGTACCCCTGTATCCGAGGACACTGCCAGATGATGTGGTCAAAGGTGCCAGCAGCAATTAGACATCTAGGACACCTATCACTGCGAGATGGGCAGAATTTGGCCATGGGTTGTGGGGTTAGGTAGACTCTATGGGTGATGTAGGTTTGTATAAGCCTATCAGACAATTTAGGGGAAACTAGTTTGGGAGTTTCCAGTATGTCACCCCAGTCCTCGTCATCTATTTCCCCTGCCCCATCCGTCCATTTCTGTTTAACTGAGTATGCTGGTTTAGTTGCAGAAGGCGTGGTAAGCATGGTATAAAAGAGGGATATTAGCTGTCGCGGTTCTTCACCAAGAATCACTGTAAGTATGTCTGGGGAAGACAGTTCAGGATACATGGCCGTGAACTGGGTGTGAAGTGCATGGAGTACCTGAAAAAAACTAAATAACATGTGGTTTGGGAGATTAAATTCCATTTTGAGCTGGTCAAAAGTTTTGATTTCTCCATTGTGGAGTACATGTGACAGTAGATATATTCCCCGAGATATCCAGAGTGAAGGGTCCGGCACCTGAAGATGCTCTGAAAGATGTTTGTTGTACCCCAAAAGGGTGTTATCATGATATACTGGGTAATCCAGCCTGGAGGTCACCAGGTCCCAGACCCTTTTGTATTGGAATGAGAATTTAGAACGGTGAGGAGGTAACATCGTGCCCTTCAGCCCTCTCAGAATATCACAAAATGGGTGTGGGAAGCGTGAGTCTGTTGAATCGGGTACTAAGGCCAAATACCTATGTCTATCTGACTTATTTATATGATAGAAATGTGAGAGTTGTGAGGCCAAATAATAGGTCCCTACGTCCGGAACAGCAAGGCCCCCCATTGTGGTCGGACATTGCAATGTTTTCCATGAAAGTTTGTGCCTGCCTGGTCCCCATATAAAGGATTGTAAAAGCGTGTCCATAATTTTAATGTATTTAAAGGGGATATATATTGGGGAGTGCCATATTATATAAAGGATTTTCGGTAAAAGTATAATTTTAATTAGGCCTATACGACCCATTACCCCCACCATAATCTTGCCCATGTTTGGATTTTGGACTTAATGAGTGGGATCAGGGGTTCCACATTTAGGGGGATATAGTCTGTCGATGAACTGGAGACATGAACACCCAGATGTTTAAAAGAACTCACTCTCACTAGGGATAGATCCGCCTGTTCTTTCGATGGGGGGATGGGGGGACTGGAGACATGAACACCCAGATGTTTAAAAGAACTCACTCTCACTAGGGATAGATCCGCCTGTTCTTTCGATGGGGGGATGGGGGGACTGGAGACATGAACACCCAGATGTTTAAAAGAACTCACTCTCACTAGGGATAGATCCGCCTGTTCTTTCGATGGGGGGAATATATCAATGGGAAGAATTTGGGACTTGTCCCAGTTTATTTTGAGCCCTGAAAACCTGCCAAATTTTTTGATAATCTGTAATGCCGTCTGGAGGGAAGGGCCTGAGTCTGACAAATATAGTATCATATCATCGGCATAAAGCTCCACCCTTTCCTCCACTGTTAGAGATTAGAGATTCCGATCCGGCCCCCTCCCTCCGCCCTCTTTAGGATGAATAGCGGGGATTGGCTGTGAGCACATAGAGGGGTGGGACACAGTGAACGCTCCCCACACAATAAAAACCTATCATCTGCAGTAGCGTAGTACTGTCGCTGAAGACGTAAGATGACAAAGCGCGCACGACGGACCTACGCTTCTCACATCACTTCCTGGCAGACTTGTGGGTGGAATACAGACTTGTCCATCTGACCGTCACTTCCCCCAACTTGTACCTGCATTGTATACAGTGATTGTGGATACCATACAAGACAATATCTGAGTATCATCCTTCCCCCAGTGGTCACGGGGGGGATGAGCGAAGTGCAGTGCTTGGATGCTTTTTAATCCTTTTTTTACATTTACTTATATCTTTTTACTTTGTAATATTTGGATTTTTATACATATATTTTTTAAAATAAATATTTTTTGGGACTTTATCACACTATGGAAGCCTTCTTTTCTTTGATGCATGAGGATTAATCACAGTATGACCTACCGGGATACCATTGGAGACACAACAGCAGTGAGCAGAAAAGCCCTTGAATAGGAATAGAGGACTGATACCCCTGCAGGGGTTTCAACTTTTGGTGAGTGAGCAATCCGAGGGGGGATCACAGAAGTCACCATCCAACCCTGTACACACGAAAGTCACCCTGGGGAATATCCTGACTGCTGTATGCACTGCATGGGACTGTTATATTCTGCATTAATCTCCACAGCATACAAACTGTATTACCAGTGAGATACAGATATATATGCCACTATTGTATGAAAGAAATCTTTTTTTTCACAGGGATTATTATAATTGTGTTTATATATGTTTTTTTGTGCATAGAGTATGCTTCCATTTGCATTAAGGAGTATATGCAGTTCCTGATTTGGAGAGAGTATACTGACCTATCAGGAATACATGGGTTGTAGATAGCTGTTTGGTGACATGCCTTATGTTTTATTTTCCATGTAGGATGTATGCAAGTTTATGCTGACCCACATATATATATTTCTAGTCATTATTTACCATCACTAAGTTGTGACAACATCGCATTTTGTATATAGGATTCTCTGTATAGGAAAAAAACGTTTTTATATAGTGTTTCCTGTATATGCCTAGCCATACAGGTTTTCTAGGTAGCGCCGTTCTATCCCTAAAATACTTTTTTAATTTTTACAAGGCAGGACACTCTCAGTGAGTGTCTTTGTTCAAGGGAGGCAGCAACCTATGTGAATTTGCCATATAGACTGGTCCTAAGCGCGGTTTCTCAGGATTATTAGTACTTTCCTCCACTGTGCCTGAGGCTAAACCATGGATGTCTGGATGTTTTCTGAGCGCCACTGCCAAGGGCTCCACCGCCAACCCGTACAGCAGTGACGAGATGGGGCATCCCTGCCGCGTCCCCCGAAAGAGTGGAAAGGAATCAGATGTCCATCTGTTAGCCACGACTCTAGCCTGAGGAGCACTGTATAGAATAGTGAGCCACTGAATAAAGTTAGGACCAAACCCAAAGCTATGTATTGCCACAGGTATTGCCATTCAACTGAATCGAATGCTTTGGCTGCATCCAGGGAGACGACTACTCTAGATCCTGTTTGCTGATGGGAGGCTTGAGCATTCATGAAGAGGCGTCTAGCATTAAAGGCCATGTTTTTGGCTGGCATAAAGCCAGTTTGGTCTGGGTGTATAAGGGAGAGAATAACTTTATTTAGACATAGGGCTAGGATTTTTGCTAAAATTTTGAGTTTTCAGTTTGTAGGAGTGAGATAGGCCTATTTGATTCGGGTAGGTGAGGGTCCTTGCCTGGTTTAGGGATTAACACTATAATGGCTTCACACATGGCTTTAGAGAGGGCATTAGCTTTAAATATGGCTTGGTATAAAATGAGAAGTCTGGGGATAAGGGTTTCTGAAAAATGAGCGTAAAATTCAATGGGTAACCCCTCAGAGCCCGAGGCTTTAGCTTTGGCAAAGTGAGAAATAGCTAGTTTAATATCATCTGTGGACAGTGGGGCTTCAAGCATCTCAACTTGTTCTGGATTTGGTTTAGGGAGTGCAAGGGTATCAAATAAATTCACTAAGTCTCGTGTGGGATAGCTAACCTTGGATGTATAGACATACTTAAAGAATCTTTCGAATTCCTTGACTATCAAGACGGGGCCTGTAATGTCTCCTGTCGTGGCGGATCACATGGTAATGACCACCGGGGGTCTGGAGTCGAGGAGCGCTAGCGCCTTTTCTTTACTAAAGAACATTTTATATCTGGCCCGCTCCTGGCACATCTGATCCACCGCCCTGGTGTGTAGCTTCAGCTGTGCCAGTGTGGCTGGTGTAGGAGATGTCACATAATCATTTTCCATTTCCGCTAGTTGCGCTATAGCTTGGGTGTAGGTGAGCCTAGAATATCCATTCGGTAAGGAGCATTCTAGCATGTTTTTTGAATACTTCCCATACATTCAGCGGGGTGGTTGTGTCGGTGTTGTTTTGAAAAAAGAATCCCCATTCTAGGATTGGCCTGTCTGTATCAGGGAGTACGGTTGGCCAAAAAGCCTCCAATTTAGGAGAGGGGGATTGTCATAAGACGTCAGTTCAATTCAATAAGGGTAGTGGTCAGAGAGCAGTCTGGGGCCAAATCCAGCACCATGTAGCCTGGGGATTAGAGTACCGGATATCCATGCTTGATCTATACGGGACATAGTGGAGTGAGCACTAGAGAAACATGAGTAAGCTTGGCGTTTTGGGTAGAGATGGCGCCAAGTATCCACGAAGTCAAAACTTGTCATCAGTCTGCTGAACCTAGTGTCATGATCCTGCATGGGTGTTTGTGAGCCCTGACTCAATTGATCAAGGGAGGGATAGGTTACCATATTGAAATCTCCTAGCCATATTGCTGATACACCCGGATATCTGGCCATGAACGAGAATCCCTCATTGAGAATAGTGGAGTTGAAGAGGGGGGGGATGTACCAGGCATGTATTAATATGGGGTTACCTGCTACTTTAGCATGTAATAATACGTATCTACCCTGAGGATCCAATACCACAGACTGGACCTCAAAGGGTACCGACTTGGCCACCAGCACTGAAACGCCCCTGGAATATGAGGTATGGGTGGAGTGGTATGTCCAAAGGATCCAGGGGCGCCGCAGTGCCCGCTGCAGGTGGCCTTGTACATGGGTCTCCACCAGCACAACTACATCAGCCCTCTGATTTTTGAGGAAGGAGAACACAGCAGTGCATTTTAGTTTATCACTCAAACCACGAACATTCAATGTCAGGAACTTTAGCCTAGCCATAAGTATAACATGGAATGATGGTTGAGCCGGATAAGCTCACACATTTCAAGTATGCATTGGCATTGCGGTACGTCCGTGTAAATACATCTATAAAGCGATAGGGCATTTAGCCTTGGCATATCAGTGATCATATTTGTGCAACAAACATATACTATAAACACCAAAAACGTAAAGATTAGTAGTAACAAAACCCCAACCCTCCCAGCTCTGCACACACCCCAACTTGTTTTCTGGGGTCAGGATCGCATGTTAAGGATACCGCCAGGGGAACTCAGCTCAAGCACGTCTCACCGCATGCAGCTCCAGGCCACGCCCCCCATGCTGTACTGATTAAATCAAAATTGTTCATTATGTTCTTATACGAGAAACATTTTTGTGCTTGTCCCTTTGTATCATTTCGCATGACCTGTCCTGATCGCCTCCTAAAAGCTGTGTACTAACAATCACATTATCAGACGATCATTCCGAAAGCCGTATTTTTTATCCGATTTTCTCATTGTGTGTAATAGGCATTAGAATGGAAAGTACAAGATATTAAAAAAAACAAAAAAACCTACCCAGCATAGGTTTTTGCAAGAATGGACAGCTCTATGAAAACACACTGTAAAGCTATAACCCTGGCTTTCCAAAAAGTATTGCAAGAGTCGAGTCAGATGAGCGATCCCGTCACAGTGGACAATTCATAAGTGACATAATTGCTAAGGAACACCCTCAGGGTGGGCAACAAAAAAATTGGCTTTGTATATAATTTTAACTCTCTCTCATCAATCCATTGATTTTGTGGAGGGGGGCTTTTTTTTTTTAAGTTTCCCCAAGTGTACTAAACATAAATAGTATTCATAATGATAAAGCAAATCCTACCACATAACCATAATGCCGCGTACACACGATCGGACTTTCTGCCAACAAAACCGTGGATTTTTGTTCGAAGGTTGTTGGCTCAAACTTGTCTTGCATACACACGGTCACACAAATGTTGGCCAACAATTACGAAGGTGGGAAGACGTACGACGAGCCGAGAAAATTCAGTTTGATTCCGAGCATGCGTGAACTTTTGTGCGACGGACTTGTGTACACACGATCAGACTTTCCGACAAAAAAGTTTTGTTGGCGGAAAATTTGAGAACCTGCTAGCAAACATTTGTTGGCGGAAAGTCCGACAGCAAATGTTCGATGGAGCATACACACGGTCGGACTTTCCGACAACAAGCTCACATCCAACATTTCCTGTCAGAAAATTCGACCGTGTGTACGCGGCATTAGGGTCCTTGCAGCTTTTCTGGAATATCTGAACAGAAGCTCAATGTTAGCCTATGGGACAGTGGCTGTAAACAAACATGATTGCTTTTACATCTGACCACCTCCGAGTTCATCTAGGTCTGAAAATTTTTTTTTAAAGGTTTGCCTCCATTTACCTTTTTTCCTCCAACTGTCATAACAACAGTTGTAATACTTACCAGCCAGTTGCCATTTTACTTGCTTGTTGCCAACCCAGATTGGCTTGATTGCTGCCCATCTAGACCTCTCAGCGGACCTGACTATTTTCTCCCTTGCTCCAACCCCTGCCTGGACTTGACTGCTCTCTTGTCTTTAGCCCTGTTAACAGTCTCTGCACCAGAGGATCTGAAGACCGCCACCTGGTGTCAGTTTGAAGCAAATTAGGAACTCAGGTGAAAACCAAATATCACTTAGATTCCATTCATCCCTTGTCACCTGCCAGGGGGCACCATGACAGTGAAGGATGTTGGTACAAAGAAAAAACACAAAATAAAAAAATAAAAACTCAATATCATGTTCAAGCATGCTGAAGGAGCTACGAGGTTGTGTTGAAACCCATAAGAGGCACTATCTGATCTATCGTTCCAATAAAAACGGGAGATTTAACTGTTTCCTGCTCTATCCAAATATTTTTGATAGGGGACAATGGATTATCACAGTAACCATGCAAACACAAGAACAAATGAAATAAGGAACAAAGTACATAAACTGTATCTTCCTGGTCTATTGGTTATGATTTTATTTTTTGCCTGCGTTGCGGGATTACTATGCAACTTTGCTATCTTAAGATTGCCCGACTTTATTGTTTTGAATAAAAAAAACCTTAAAAAACACACTGAAATAGAAATAAAGAACAAAGATTCTCATTCGTTTCTATGGGTAGTGGCTCCACTTTTTTGTAACCTAGACCCATTGAACACTGCGTCAGTAATAACCATCTATAGTCAACTGAGATAAGTGCAGATGGACTATTTCAGCAAGCAAGATTTGAGATTTCCCACTGAACATAACAAAAACTTCAAAAGACTGCACCAGAAAAATGGAACAACTGTTTAAAAGAGAAGTAGGGCCAAAGCTCACTTCATTCTGCACTCCTGTGACCCATTTCCTGCTGTCAGCTGACGTCACTGAGCCAGTCCAGGCTCTGGAGAGATCCCAACAATAAAGACATTAAATCCACCCAGATGCCTGGACCGGCAGCTGGCTCAGACTCTCAGGCTGCCGCTGAGAGCCTGAGCCAGTCACTCCCACCCCCTCCACAGCCCAGCACTTCTGGAGGGGCAGACTGATAGTCGCCAGCTCTCTGCTCACTAAGAACCAATAACTGAGCGATCAGCGGTCTTTGATCGCTCAGTTTTCTGTCTTAGAGGTGGTGCGGTACATATGCTGCATCCACCTGGGTAAGTATGACTGTTTTTTTTTATATTCTCAAATGTCTCTTTTAATAAATTCCCTTTGCAAAGTTGATTATTATACTGTTTCACCCTTGGCCGGATCCAGGGGGTTCTGGGGGTGGGCTATACCCACCCCAGATTTTAGTTGTGCCTCCCAGCCCACTTGCTCCACCAGTCCCCCGGCCGCTGAGACTGGCCCCTTGAGCTCCTATCCCTGCACTTCACACTGCCTAAGTGAAGTACGGTACCTGCATCCAGTGCCCTGCATGGAGATTGGGGGGGGGTGCCCCTGCGCCCCTAATGGAGCTGCCCCACTGCTATAAATACCTACCTTTCCTTGTTCTCCATAATACTACTGGATTTCAGACATCTCTATGAAGCTGAAGATCAATAGACATACAATTGTATGTAACCAATTCCACACGTATAACTAAAAGACATTGGCACTATATTTTTATAATGAATGATGTTATTTGCTGTAAAATGTAAACCTCCAAAAAAATTGGATTTTTACAAAAACATGTATTACTGATAAATCTTAAAGTGTTACTAAACCCAGGACCCTTCATTCATTATATCTGGTCTCCCACAGTACACGGAAATGCAATTATTTTAGTAAATATACACTGCTAAATATCTTTTCTCTTCAGCAGTATATAGCAGGCTCGTGACTTCTATCAATGTCTGGTTAAAGCGTGTAGGAGGAGTTTTCATTCTATTCTGACTGTCTTATGAGGCTGCAGGACCCCTGACAATCTGTCTGGGCAGTGCTGATTGGCCCTGTGCTGATCACATGCACCCTCCCAAGAGAAAAAAAACTCTCTAGCAATACACACCAAACTGAGCATGTGCAGAGTGACTCCAAAGGCTCTGTCTTATCAGGAGATGGATTGGGGACACTAAAGGAAGGGGAAGATCAGAAAAGACAGGATCAAACAGCCTTTTTAATGTGGAGGATGACCTTCTTAGGTTCCACAGTGAGTGTAACAAGCATGCTTTACTGCATATACAGACTGATTTTACTGTTGTGGGTTTAGTAACACTTAAAAATCACATTATAAAGATTCATGCAGTTGTATACAAGATATATTTCTAAAGATCACAATTTTCCATATATATATAACCTCAAATTCCCACTGCTCAGCAAACTAACATATTGTTACAATCATCTATTTCCGGTCCATTAATATTGTCCCACTGCAAGAAGCAGCATTATTGAAATGAAAATAGTTATTGTTGTATTTGATTGGAATGATATGTTAGTTTGCTGAGCAGTGGGCAATTGAGGTTATATATGGAGGTAAAATTGTGATGCTTACAAATATCTGTTGTACATAACTACAGGAAACCTTTTATATGTCATTTTATGATTTAATAGTAATAAAACATGTATTGCGTTAAAGTTTAAGACATCTATGTGTTACTTGACACCTGAAAAGTCCCACATACAGACAACATTTTCCAGGTGACGAATAGATCATTAGATAAACCTATTTATTTAATTGATTGTGTTTCTGTGCAGTTGTACTGTATATATTTTCTGCTATTTTAATAGTGGCTTAAAAACAGTTTCTAGTGTAGAAAAGTGTCTTTGCACTTAAAGAACTAGCATTATTATTTTTTTCACCGTTCTGTTCTCCGTTGGACAAAGTACAGTGCATGTAGTACTTATTCCTATGTTGCTAATTGCTTCCTAAGGAAGCCAGGAAAGAGACAGCCAGGGGTTGTAATCCTATGCATTAAGGTGAAAAAACACCTGGCAGTGACCAGCCCCCCCTCCTTTTACTTACCTGAGCCCTGGAATTTCCCACGGTGGGGACACGCTGTCCCTCTGCCTCAGGTTCTCTGCTCTTGATTGGATAGATTGATAGCAGCGCAGCCAATGGCTCCCGCTGCTGTCAATCAAATCCAATGACATGGGTGTCGGCGGAGCGGGGCCGAGTCATACATGCGGCGGCTATGGACGCTGAATGATGGACTCGGGAGCGCACCTGCAAGGTAACCCCCCCCCCGGAGAGTGCTTCTCCTAGGGGGTTATCTGATGCAGGGAGGAGCCGTGAGAGCCGCCGAGGGACCCCAGAAGACGGTGTTCGGGGCCACTCTCTTTTTAAATAATCAAAGCTTTACAATCACTTTAATGACAGCTTGTCTCTGCTCCTAGTGCTTTCCCAAGACAAGCGGTGGGAAGAGGAATGCAGAGCGGGAGGGGGTGTGTCTGCCTCCCATTCTTCTGCATTCCTGTTGCAGTTGCTTGCCTCACAAAAGTGCTGTGGTCGTTATGAAGCAGCCATCTCCTTCCCAGCTAAAGAAGAAAGAAATTCGTACGATTCCCCCATCAACACACACAGTGCTGACAAGGGAATCCCTCCTGCCGAGCAATTGTCTTCTCCTGGCAGAGGGACGGGCGGGGGAAGCCATCCCCGCCGGGAGAAGACAGTGATTAACGCCAGCGGCTATAGCAGCTAATAATAATAATCGCAAGTGAATCCGGCAGGCTGGTTATAACGAAGTTGATGAACTTGGTACATAAAGCCTGCCCATTAACGGTTCGAATCTCGACTGGTCCCTGCTGAACCGGCCGAGATTCGAACTGTGTATGGCCGGCCTAAGCACTGACCATTGCCTCCAGCCTCTTTCAGCCACTTCCTGCCTGCACACACTCGCTCCAGTGTCTCCCTGTTACTGACATGGCAGACTATGTACTCTATGGGGGTTATTTACTAAAGGAAAATCCACTTTGCACTGCAAGTGCACTTGGAAGTGCAGTCGCTGTAGATCCGAGGGGGACATGCAAGGAAAATAAAAAAAACTGCATTTTAGCTTGCACATGATTGGATGATAAAATCAGCAGAGCTTCCCCTCATTTCAGATCTACCCCTTAGATTTAGAGCGACTGCACTTCCAAGTGCACTTTCAAGCTTGGGATTTCAAAAGATTGAAAACAACTTACAAAGATGTATGTAATGCTGCGTACACACGGTCGGACTTTTCGGCTACAAAAGTCCGACAGCCCGTCTGACAGACTTTCGACGGACTTTCAACTGACTTTTGGAGGACTTGCGGCGGACTTTCTAATGAATGGACTTGCCTATATACAATCACACAAAAGTCCGACGGATTCGTACGTGATGACGTACACCGGACTAAAATAAGGAAGTTTATAGCCAGTAGCCAATAGCTGCCCTAGCGTGGGTTTTTGTCCGTCGGACTAGAATACAGACGAGCGGATTTCTGTGCAGAGTTACAACGTAAAGATTTGAAGCATGTTTCAAATCTAAAGTCCGACAGATTAGAGGTTGGAAAAGTCCGCTGAAAATCCGGTGAAGCCCACACACGATCGGATTGCCCGCCGTATTTGGTCCGTCGGCGTCCGTCGGACTTTTGTAGACGAAAAGTCCAACCGTGTGTACGCGGCATTAAAGCTTATATACTGTATGAGGTTTTACTGCTTGGGTTTAGAGATACTCTTAATATTGGTCAGTCAGCATCTGACACAGCCTTGACAACCTGAGAACAAAGAATAATCATACACCATGTAGTTCTGTTGTCCACAATGACTGGATTCCGTGCAGAAACACCCATGTAGTGCTCATTTTGAAAAAAATGTCAGCGAACCATTGTGGAAGGCTGCTTGTAGAAAGTTGCGACTAAGATTGCTAAATACCCCAGCAAATGACATAGCAGACCCAGTGGGTTTTTATTATAAGCTGAATTGGAGTATCACTATACGGAAGTCTGTTTATAAAACCATCAAGCTTATACCCAAGAGTTAAAACGATCTGAAGCCAAAACGTAAAACCTATAATCTTCCGGTGACAGAATGTTAATCCGAGAGATTTAGACTTAGACATCTTATAAACATCTTAAGAAAGGAAAAGTAACGTATAATACTTGCAGTTTAACCTCTGAGCGAGGGACGGGGACACGAGTCTCAGCGGTGTTACATTGCCGCATAATAAATGCGACAAGAGTTTACGCCGCTCTGTTCATTTCTGATCTCTCTTCCTAACATGCCAGTTATTAGAAATGGGATAGAATCCTTTTGAATAATGGATACGGATATTTATGTGACTTGGCGGCCTGAGAAATGATGGGTTATTTTATGGTAAGCTTTTATCGTCCACCCAAAAGGTCAGTTTCTTGCTGACGAGGAGGGAGAAGTTGGCAGGCTTATCACAACAAAACCACAATACCTCTTTGTTTTCTCAAGAGCTGAAAACGTCTGGATAGGTTAAGGGTGTTTTTATGTATTACATGTGTTGCTTGCTTTGCATTAGCACTTGAGCATTTATCGGTAAAGAGAGAACACAGCACTGCTGTCAAATTTTATCGGCTTAAATCTTTCTAATCTAAAGTTTCCACAACACTGCTTGGCTCTAATGACAGACCAGTTTAGTCCATAACTGGTTTGCGACTATGTTGTAAATTAGGGTGTTGGTTGTTTTTTGCCTTATTTCAGGTAGTAGAAGACTTGATGAAGTATCAGGAGGAGCTTGTAGAAGCAAACATAGTCTGAAAGACTCCCCCTACACCCAAATGCCTTAATATGCCCAAATAACACACACTGTATGTAGACACTTAGAGCTAGAGTTACTTATCTTGCCCTGCTTGGTAATTGTCAATTGTCCTTTGCGTTCTAAATGTGGGCACCTTAACATCACACCTACACTTTATAGCTAATGGTTTGTGACTTCAGACCATCACACCTACACTTTGTGGCCAACACTACGTGGACACCTGATCATCACGCATATATGATCTTGATGAACATTACATTCCAAAACCATGGACATCAATATGGAGTTGCCCCCCTAAAGTATTTGTGAAGTTAAGTACTGATGTTGGATGGGAAGACCTGGTTCACAATTGGCATTCCAGTTCATACCAAAGGTATTCAGTAAGGTTGAGGTCAAGGCAGAGTTCCTGTACACCAATATCATCAAAACATGTCTTTATAGAGCTGCCTTTGCTCACATGGGCATAGTCATGTTGAAACAGGAAAGAGTCTTCCCCAAATTGTCACCACAAGGTTAGTGGCGCACGATTGCCTGAAATGTTTTTGTATTCTGTAATACTACCATTAGTAATAAGTAACAGCAACATGTAGCAGAGCAGGTCCCAGATGTGCCGATACCATCTGTCTTGAGAGGTGGAATGCAGCTTGGCCAGTCCGGACCCGGCTGGGGAGGTCTCCAGGTAGGATGACTTGTCCCTATCCTTTCCCTACTTGTCAGGAACCTCTCCCTGTTAAAGTGGTTGTAAACCCTTTACAACCAATTTAACCTACAGGTAAGCCTAGATTAGGGCTTACCTGTAGGTGCTTGAAATATCTCCCAGACCTGCACGGTCTAGGAGATATTTGCAAATCGCCGTAGAGCGATTTCTTCTGCGCATGCGCCTGAGTTAGAAAGGGCACGCTATGCCGTTTCTAGCTCGGGTCATGCCGTTAAAGGCCGCTCCCGCGCGCATGCGCGGGAGTGGCGCGGCCCCGGAAGGAAGAGGGGTGAAGAATGGACGCTCGATACTAGCGAGGAAGACGGGGACATCGCGGGCTTCTCCTGCAGGTAAGTGTCACATAATAGGCTACTATATGATGCATAGTAGCCTATTATGCTTTACCTTTGCAGGGAAACAAAGAGGAAGTAACACCCATCAGGGTTTACTTCCTCTTTAAACAGTCAACCTGTCCCTACACTACCCACACGCCAAGCCTTGGAGCCAGATCTTTAAATAGGCTCTGCCTGACCCAAGATGGCTGCTAGAGTCACATGGAACGACAGCATCCAAAAGGGTAGCTTTGCCTACATGTGAAAATCACCACAATTAATATTTTTGGACTTGAAAGAGCAAAGCATCATGTTTCTTTTTCAATGCGTTTTATTTTTTTATGTCAATGTATAGAATGTAAGTATACTGTACACAAGGGCAGCCATATTGGCTCATTAAGTACAGGCATACCCCACTTTTAAGTATACAATGGGGGTTTATTTACTAAAGCTGGAAAGTGCAAAATCAGGCTCACTTCTGCATAGAAACCAATGAGCTTCCAGGTTTTTATTACCAAAGCTTAACTGAACAAGCTGGGGTTAGAAGCTCATTGGTTTCTATGCAGAAGGGAGCCTGATTTTGCACTTTCCAGCTTTAGTAAATAAACCCCATTGTGTACTTAAAAGTGGGGTATGCCTGTACCCAGGTTCTGCTTCCTACTTTGCTTGGTGGTTCTGTTTTACAGTTCCTTGCGACAATGCAAGACTGTATATCAGCCGACTTTATGAAAACAGTGATGTCTCTGATATCTTATCAACTGTCATTGCAGAGTCATTGTGGTAGCAAATCTACCCAGTCTCTAGAGGCCAAAATATAAATCTCTGAATTTATTAAAATAACAAAAAAAGGAAGATGAAGGAAATAATTAAAGGTTATAGAAAAATGCACTTTAAAGTTAATCTTAACTGACTAACATTTAGTTTGCTAAAGCATTGTGTATCAAAACCAGACAAGTGCGATTTGTTTCATTACAAATCGAAATTCGGACAAAATTTTAGTTGCCTGAAAATGTATGTATCCAAATGTATCTGAATTTCTGAATCACAACAGTATTGAGTTTCGAGTAACAAGTTTCAACAAATTCAAGATAAATAACAAAAATAATTATCCGAATATGAATTCAAAAATAAATTTGAAGTCGAAAATGAATTTGAATTTGAAAATGAATTAGAACTGAAAACATATTGCAATTGCAATATTTACAGGAAGATGTGTCAGAAGGGACTCATGCAGACAGTAGAGGAGGCAAGTACACACTACGGAAGAATATGCTTTGTTTGATTTTCATTTCAGAGGTTTACAACCACTTTTAGCATACCCTATAGTCTTATTTTCTCTCTGACTGGAGGTCAGGGAGTGTGGTTGGGTAACCTGCTGTTTAAAAAAGTTGCAGGTACTCCCTTCCAAGTCACCCCTTGTCCCCGTCCCCTTACCCACCTCCCAGTACCACCCTAGAATACAGAACCAAGTATTATTTTATGTTAAAAAATGATTTTGTATGGAATGTGTTAATAATAGCAAGAAAATCAGTAAAATAGGTCCCCCTGAAACCCCCCCAGCAGCAGTAGACCCTCCATTAGCCAGCATCAATAGACCCCTCCCTCCACTCCAGCAACAATTGACCCACCCCCCCAGCCACAAAAGATCCCCCACAGCAAAAATAGACCTCCCCAGCAACAGACCACCCACCAGCAACAATGGATCCCTCCAGCGAAAATAGATCCCCTGCCTGCAGCCAGCAACAATAAGACCTTCCAGCATTCTTCAGCACCCCTTCCCATTCCATACATTCAGGTCTAAAGGTGCCGGACCTGTGTTCCCCTGTGTTCCTGCTGAAAAAAACTCCTGGGTTTCACCGGTAAGGCACTCAAAGAGTCTGCAAATGAAAATAAACTTGTATGCATTTCCCGTATGAACACGGCTTTATGATTACACAATGAAACTGCTATTCGGCCGCTCGCATTTTAAACCAATAACACATTTGACGTTCCTTGCTTAGCACTTAATCTGTTTTTCAAAACTTTCAGACAAGCCTCGGCTCCTATTGTGTCAGGACAGGTTATGACAGCAGCTTTGTACAAAACATAAAACTTTTTCACCATGCGGTACGGGATTGAATTTTCAGTTTGGTAATAGTGTATTAAACTGTAATATAAAAAGGGTTCAGCGATTTCACATTTCATTTTATTTTTCATATTTCAGCACAATGTTTCACCAAGGATGGGAATGTGTAAATAAAATATACACCATAAACAGATATTATGGAAAGATTTTAGCTCTGCTAAGGCTGGAATGAAAAGCTTTTATTTCTGTATTGGAATAACAGGCAACTGACAGGAATGCTTCAGGGGGATTTCACAGATGCAATAGTGTCAGGATTTGCCCTCTGTGGACCTCATAAGCAGCAGAGGCCGATTATTATGTAAGTCTATGCCTGGTGCTGTTTTTGTGAGCTTGTATGTTTCATTTAAAGGTATATTCCATCCAAACAGAAAACATGCATTCATACTGACGAGAACACATCCCTAATGGTTCTGATTTTCATCATGGATTTTATCTTGCCCTGCTTGGTTATTGTCAGTTGTCCTTGTGTTCTAAATGTGGACACCTAGCATCACACCTACACATTATGCCCAAAGGTTTGGGACACCTGACCATCACAACTGCACTTTATTACTAATGGTTTCGGACACCTGACCAGCACACCTACACACTATGGCCAATCGTTTGGGACGCCTGACGACCACATCTACATATGGCCAATAGTTTGGGACACCTGACTATTACACCTACAGTTTGTGGCCAAAGGTTTTGGACACCTAACCATCACACCTACACTTTATGACCAAAGGTTTGGGACACCTGACCATCACACCTACACTTTATGACCAAAGGTTTGGGACACCTGACCATCACACCTACACTTTATGACCAAAGGTTTGGGACACCTGACCATCACACCTACACTTTATGACCAAAGGTTTGGGACACCTGACCATCACACTTACACTTTATGACCAAAGATTTGGGACACTTGACTATCACACCTACACTTTGTGGCCAAAGGTTTTGGAGACCTGACCATCACACCTACACTTTATGACCAAAGGTTTGAGACACCTGATCATCACACCTAACCTTTATGGCCAAAGGTTTGTGACAATTGATCACACCTACACTTTATGGCCAAAGGTTTGTAACACTTGACCATCATACCTGCACTTTGTGATCAAAAGTCTGGGACACCTGACCATCACACCTACACTTTATGACCAAAGGTTTGGGACACCTGACCATCACACCTACACTTTATGACCAAAGGTTTGGGACACCTGAGCATCACACCTACACTTTATGACCAAAGGTTTGGGACACCTGACCATCACACCTACACTTTATGACCAAAGGTTTGGGACACCTGAGCATCACACCTACACTTTATGACCAAAGGTTTGGGACACTTGACTATCACACCTACACTTTGTGGCCAAAGGTTTTGGACACCTGACCATCACACCTACACTTTATGACCAAAGGTTTGGGACACCTGATCATCACACCTAACCTTTATGGCCAAAGGTTTGTTACAATTGATCACACCTACACTTTATGGCCAAAGGTTTGTAACACTTGACCATCATACCTGCACTTTGTGATCAAAAGTCTGGGACACCTTACCATCACACCTACACTTTATGACCAAAGGTTTGGAAAACCTGACCATCACACCTACACTTTGTGGCCAAAGATTTGTGATACTTGATCACACCTACACTTTATGACCAAAAATTTGGGACACCAGACCATTACACCAACACGCTATGGCCAATAGTTTGGGAAACCTGACCATCACACCTACACACTATGGCCAATAGTTTGTAACACTTGACCATCACACCTATGCTTTGTGACCAAAGATCTGGGACACCTTACCATCACACCTGCACTTTATACCCAAAGGTTCGGGAAACCTGAGCATCATTCCTACACTGTGGCCAATAGTTTGGGACACCTGACCATCACAGCTACACTTTGTGGCCAAAGGTTTGTGACACCTGATCACACCTTCACTTTAGGACCAAAAATGACCATCACACCTACACTTTATGGCCAATAGTTTGGGACACCTGACCATTACACCTACACACTATATGGTCATTAGTTTGGGACACCTGACCATTACAACTACACTTTGTTCCCAAAGGTTTGGGACATCACACCTATACTTTGTGGCCAAAGGTTTTGGACACCTGACTGTGACACCTACACTTTGTGGCCAAAGATTTGTGTGCACTTTATTATCACACCTACACTTTATATCCAGGTATTTGTGTTTTTGTAAAACAATAATAGGAAAATGAACACCCAAATCATCACAGTTTATTTTTTAAAAAAATGGTTTCGGGAGGTATGGGTGCTTGAACTATACATTTGGTTCCTCACAAATACAATACACTCTAATAATATAAAGAATAGACAGCACTAGGTATTTCAAATTTCATATATTTACAAAAGGAAGCATATAGATACAGTACATAATACATAATAGTATATACACATGATCTCACCTTGCATTTATTTAACTAGAAAAAAGCATGTGTGACACAGACAGAAACCTTGTGGAGGTTCCAATCTTCCCTACTTTATCTAAAACAAAAAACAAAATGCCTGGAGTCCCCTTTAAAATTGCAAGCTTTTTGATCACAACACAAGTAGATTACAATTCATTCCCAGGAAATAGTCTGGTGCACAGCAACCAGCACAGATAGCTATAACCTGCTCCAAGGGTCCGCTAACAATAACCCTCTCTGTAACCCTAACATTAACCCTTCCTAAATCTCAATGACAATTCTATTACTAACCTTCTCTGTAGCCCTAATGCTGCGTACACACAGTCGGATTTTCCAACAGGAAATGTTCGATGGGAGCTTGTCGGAAATTCAGACCGTGTGTAGGCTCCATCGGACATTTTCTGTTGGAATTTCCGACAAACAAAATTTGAGATCTGGATCTCAAATTTTCCGACAACAAAATCCGTTGTCGTAAATTCCCATCGTGTGTACACAATTCCGACGCACAAAGTTCCACGCATGCTCGGCAAAAAGTATTCAGTAATCACTCCTTGGTAGTATTAATGGCCAGGTGCAGCTAGGAAGTCCATATACAGAAAAAAAAGGGTTCAGAGCGGTAGCGGATGTCAACTGAAATATGGTATACTCAAAGGAGTTTCTTCTCAATAAATCCTCCCTGCCTGGTATGACCTGCATACAGTGTGGTTTTCTGCATACCAGGCATGGAAGATTCATTGAGTAGAAACTCCTTTGAGTATACCATATTTCAACTGACATCCGCTACCGCTCTGAACCTCCTTTTTTCTGGATATGGACTTCCTACTGTAACTGCACCTGGCCATTAATACTATCAAGGAGTGATTACTGAATACTTTTTACCACCTCTGAGGCTGGGGATTTTTTCTCATTACTCGTGAGGTCATCTCTGTGTACATTCCGTGGGCCTTGCTTGAGCTGGTGGGGATTCTTTGCACTTTCCTTATCCACTCCACTGGATTCTGTATTTTGTTTTTATCCTGGTTGGCTGTGCGCTGTGTATCCACTCTCAGACACTAAGTTATTTACCAAGATTGTTTAATCCTACCCTGAAGAAGGAGCATATAGGACTCCGAAACATAATGGTGTTCGGTTTTTACATATATCTGACCATTGTATATTGATTGGTACCATTTTGCGCCTTGCAGCCATTTACCATTCAATTCTATGTATCATTGTTGTATGTAACATAAATATTTTTAATACTTTTTAACTTTTGATACTAATAAATATTTTGAACTTATAATTTGTCCAGCCCGTGTCTGTACACTTCTTGAGCTGCAAAGTCCCGCCTGTTTATAGGGGAGTTCTCTTTCTATCCATATATTAGGGATGGGGCCTTATTAATCAGTCATTAACCAACATAGTTACATAGTTAGTAAGGTTTAATAAAGACACCAGTCCATCCAGTTCAACCTGAGTGAGTGTGGGTGCGTGTCTACAATTATACCTATTTATTTAAGGTGCCGTCAATTTACGCAGCGCTCCACACATACATCGCACACTCACATCGGTCCCTACCCTCAAGGAGCCCACAATCCAAGGTCCCCAACTCACATTCATATAATAGGGCCAATTTTGGACAGAAGCCAATTAACCTACCAGCATGTCTTTGTAGTTTGGGAGAAAACCAGAGTACCCGAGGGAAAACCCATGCAGGCACAGGGAGAACATGCAAACTCCAGGCAGGTAGTGTCGTGGTTGGGATTCGAACCAGCGACCTTTTTTACTGCTAGGCGAGAGTGCTACCCACTACACCACTGTGCCACCTCTTTTCATTCAATTTATCAATAAAGCTTAATTTCATAAAAAAATAAAGGAAAGAATGAGCAGCATGGATAGTAGAAGCACCTACATTACTGTGTGTTGTGGCCTTGTCTCTATATATGGCCTTTGGCCATATAGTCTAGTACAGGGATATGCAATTAGCGGACCTCCAGCTGTTGCAAAACTACAAGTCCCATCATGCCTCTGCCTCTGGGTGTCATGCTCGTGGCTGTCAGTGTCTTGCTATGCCTCATGGGACTTGTAGTTCTGCAACAGCTGGAGGTCAGCTAATTGCATATCCCTGGTCTAGTAGTTAGGTATACCCATGGTTCCAGCACAGTCCTCTCTCTTTATCATCACCTATGTTCACTAGAGCATGAAGCATGTTAAAAAGAAGAAAATTGTCTGGCGAGATGCTGTAGTCCCACCCAAAAGCAGCGTGAGAAGTATTCTAAATCTGATTGCAAGATATTGTATGAAACTGAGATTAAAGGGAATATATTTAATGGGGAGTGTGATCCAAAGATCCTTATTAAGTGAGTGAGGTGGGGGACAGGAAGGCTGTTCGTGAGTCCTGCCTTGTTTTGTACTGGTCTGGGCAGCCCATGAGGGCAGAGCTGGAGGGACCTGGCTTGATGAATGTTTGGTAATCACACCGTTGCTGGAGAAGCAGAGTGCATGCTGTAGCTGTTGTTGGGCAACATAACTTTTGTATGCATTATGCCCAAAGCATCAAAGCAACAGGTGCACTTAAATCATGACCCTACCAGCTGCTTACACCTACCTTCTGTTCTGTTACGTCATTGGGAGCAAAGAGCGGTGTAAGCCCTAAGTTACAAACTGGACAGTGCTGGGTGACTAAGCGACTGGTCAACAAACATAAGCAATGTCACGTGGGAAGAAGGAAAGTGAGACACATGCTTCTCCATACAGTACTTGTAAGTACAGGTTGTTTAAGGGAGTGAACGTAGGTAGGAATGTACTGCCAGCAGAGCTCATTAAAGTAAACCGGTTGCATGGGTAATGCACAGATTGGTTTTAAGACAAGTGCGAGGTTACTGAGCTGTATCTTCTAACCTGCAAAAAGAGACTGTGCGATCCCTCAGTATTTGAGAGGCACTTGATACATGAAAGCCCTCTATGACATGTTTTAGGACAATTGTCTATGAACTGTTAGCGCTTTTGCCAAGTGAATTCATTGTTTGCTTCTACTTGTTTTAGTCTGTAGTTCTACTCAATTCCCAATTAAGACGAACAGGGTTTGGTGCCCCACACATGAGCCAAGCAATTTGCAAAATGTTCCCTCAGCATCCAACCATCTGAGCTAGCAAAAGAACCTAATAAAATATATTACTCCATTAAAACTCAAGCCTTCATTTCCATATATTTGCAAATATCTGGTAAAGCCACAGGCCAACATCAAGCTCAACCTCTGCACAGTGTGGTCCCTATTTTGATCTGCACAAGCAGTTTGGGATAAATAAAAGCAATGAATAAACTAAGAGCAAGCTTACCAGGAGGTTAACCTTTTAAAATGTAGTGACATTCAAGAAGCAGCCTGGCTGTTGAGGACCTCATGTGTGTATATACCCAATGCAATTAGCATACTAGGAACTGCACAACGCAGCGGCACCTTGACACTCGCAAACTGTTTTCCTAATGTAATTTGGAAATGTATGAAGTAGGACTCTTCTGATTTTTCTTCTGCAGACTGATATAGTGGAGTAGTAGAGGACTTCTGTATTTTTTACATAGCATATGCATCCCCCCCACTGCAAGCATTTACTGTTGGTCATAAATTGGCAAGTCAATTGGCAACCCAGAGTGCCTGTGCTTCAACCTTCAGTACCTGCCCCAAAGACCATCACACATCAAACCTTGAATCTGGCACGCTGCTGTCCCTCATGTTTGGCTTGGTAATCAGGTAAGTAGTCATGGACATTGCTCACCAACCAATCAAAAGAATGAAATCTAGACTCTGCACTGTTTTCCATGGAGCTGCATACGATGCTGATTAAGGCAAGTACACCTTTTAAATATATGTCAAAGACTGGTAACACAAGCAACTCAGGCTAAAAAATGTAGAGTAGAATTCTTTTAATATCCTATTTTTTTTTTGTGTAGCGTAGAACAGGGTTGCAATATCCATCAGACTTTACAGTTTTAATCTCAACTAGAGAGATGTTGCCAAGTTTTACTTTTCATTAGAGATAATCTCTCTCATCTTCAGTCCCAGTGGGCAGAGAGGAAGTGAGGAGAAATCTCCCTGATCAGACGCTGACAGCAGTGCTAACCTGGGAGACAGTCTATCATATCTTCAGCCCCGTAGAAAGTTTTTGGTATTGCTATGTCCCTGTTGGAGAGATTCTGCTTATGGCCTGTTCTGGTGCACACGCAGGAAGAAAGAAAGGAGAAATCTCCCAATAGAAACATAGATAGAAACCATACAGAGGTTCCAACTTCCCCACTCTACCCAAAACAAAACAAAATGCTCAAAGTTTGCTTTTAAATTGCAAGCTTTCTGATCAAAACACATTAGCTGTCAGTGCCAGGAAATGGTTTGCCGCACAGATAGCGAAACCCCACGACAAGGCCGTCCTCACATGACCATCCTAACTTGACATAGCCTGACCCTAACCTAACAATAATTCTAACACTGGCCTTCTCTGTAACCTCTGTAACCTCAACACAAACCATCCTTGTAAGCTTAACACTAATCCTCCCTACAACCCCAACAATAATTCTAACACTAAAGCCTTTGTGTTTTCCTAACACAAACCCTCCCTGTAACCTTCACAGTAATACTAAACCTCCTTGCAACCCTTACACTTATGCCGTGTACAAACGAGCGGACTTTCGATGGACTGAACTTCGAAGGACTTTTTGACGGACTTTCGATGAAATTCCGACGCAACGGACTTGCCTACACATGATCACACCAAAGTCTGACTTATTCGAATGTGATGACGTATGACCGGACTAGAATAAGGAAGTTCATAGCCAGTAACCAATAGCTGCCCTTGCCTCGTTGTTCATCTGTCGGACTAGCATACAGACGAACTGATTTTTCGACCCAACTCGAGTCCATCGGAAAGATTTGAAACATGTTCTATTTCTAAAGTCCGTCTGATTTTTCAACAGCAAAGGTCAGATGAAGCCCACACACGATCGAATTGTCCAGCGAATTTGTTCCGTCGGACCTTTGCTGTCGAAAAGTCCGGTCATGTGTACACGGCATAACACTAAGGCCTCATGTACACGGCTGCTGGTAAACGGACGTGTTAGGAACAGTTGGGCATTTTTTTCAACTGCTCCTGAAATCTCCTCTATGTTATCTTATCAGTACATGTACACAGGGTCGTTTATAGTCGTTTCTAGGCAGTTGCGTTTAGAGGATTTTTTTGGAACCCCCCAAAAAAATGCATTCAGAAGCTGTGTTTAGAGGCATCTCAAGTGCTAAACGCTACCCGCATTTAGGTGTGTTTTTGTCTAGTAGCGTTTTTAAAGGGAAACATTTTATTTATTACTTTTGAGCCTGGAAAATTGTAAAAACACACCAAAAACTCAATTACCACTGTATGCAAGCTTGATATAACATGTGATATTCCCCTCATCAGCCAATTATGCTGTACAATACACAACTTGCATTACTTGACGCTGAAGTTGAATAGGAATTTCACCTCGCCAGTCAACCATTGAGAATTTGCAAACTAGACGAGGTCTAACCTTTTCCAAGAGAACGCCAAAGGTGGCAATTGACATGCTTGTAAAATTTAAACATTTCTCTGGGTAATTACGCAGCTGAACATACATATTAGAAAAGTATCCTGTGGACATGCGTTGAGCCATCAATGGATGTGTCCAGTAGCGACGAACTCTGGTCCTCTCACGCAATTTTTTACGTCTTTGGAGCCTCAGCAAAAGCAACATCAGGAGCATTCCTTACACATTTCCTCACACATTTCCTCACACATTTCCTCACACATTTCCTCACACATTTCCTCACACATGCTCATCATGGGATCCATATTAACAAACACAACCAAAAAATAACAGCTAGCAACAAGCACAGTGCTTTCTCAGCTGCTACTCACACTGTTCTCTCACAGAATGTCTGAAATAGTTAATACTTGTTTTTAGTGCTTTCTAATCATTTGGAAGGGTCTCCTGAGGTTATCTTTAGTAAATGCTCCTGAACACAAACGCGGCTAAACGCAGCCTGTAAACGCTGCTAAACACGCGTTTTTGAACGTGGATTACTAGCTGTGATGTTCCAGCGTTCAGGAGAGGTTGAGAAACGTCCCGTGTACATGAAGCCTAATGCCGCGTACACATGGTCGGACTTTTCAGCTACAAAAGTCTGACAGCCCGTCCGACAGACTTTGACGGACTTTTGGCGGACTTTCAACAGACTTTCTAACGACCGGACTTGCCTACACACGATCACACCAAAGTCAGACAGATTCGTACGTGATGACGTACACCGGACTAAAATAAGGAAGTTGATAGCCAGTAGCCAATAGCTGCCCTAGTGTGGGTTTTTGTCCGTCGGACTAGCATACAGACGAGTGGATTTCTGGGTCCGGCGGAGTTACGACGTAAAGATTTGAAGCATGTTCCAAATCTAAAGTCTGTTAGATTTGCGACTGGAAAAGTCTGCTGAAGGCGGAAGCCCACACACGATAGGACTGTCCGCCTGATTTGGTCTGTCGGCGTCCGTCGGACAAGTCCGGTCGAAAAGTCCGACCGTGTGTACGCGGCATAACTCTCTCTGTAACCCTATCACAAACCTTCCCTGTAACCCAAGCAATAACCCTTCCTGTAACCATTGCATTAAAACAAACTCTTCCTGTGACCTTCACAGTAATACTAACACTAAGGCTGGCCATACATTATACAATTTTCTTGTACAACTTTACTTTAGATTTACCAAACCATATAATATGAGGTCAAACCTAAACACTTTCAATTGATATGCAATCAGGCAAGCCCTTGCACTACACAGTTGAAGGTAAATCTAAAGAAAATTGAATAAGAAAATTGTATGGTGTACGGCCAACTTAACGCTCTCTGTAACCCTGACACAAACACTCCCTGTAACGCTTGCACTAACTCTGGAGGAGCTGCAGAGATCCACAGATCAGGTGGGAGAATCTGTCCACAGGACAACTATCAGTCGTGCTCTCCACAAATCTGGTCTTTATGGAAGAGTGGCGAGAAGAAAGAAAGCCATAAGAAGTCCCGTTTGCAGTTTGCATGTGGGGGACACAGCAAACATGTGGAAGAAGGTGCTCTGGCCAGAAACCAAAATTTAACTTTTTGGCCTAAAAGTAACACGCTATGTGTGGCAGAAAACTAACACTCCACATCACCCTAAAAAAACACCCCCACCATAAGACATGGTGGTAGCAGCATCATGTTGTGGGGATGCTTTTCATCAGCGGGGACAGGGAAGCTGGTCAGAGTTGATAGGAAGATGGATGGAGCCAAATACAGGGCAATCTTAGAAGAAAACCTGTTAGAGTCTGCAAAAGACGAGACTGGGGCGGAGGTTCACCTTCCAGCAGGACAACAACCCTAAACATACAGCCAGAGCTACAATGGAATGGTTTAGATCAAAGCATATTCATGTGTTAGAATGGCCCAAAGTCCAGACCTAAATCCAATTGAGAATCTGTGGCAAGACTTGAAAATTGCTGGTCACAGAAGCTCTCCATCCAATCTGACAGAGCTTGAGCTATTTTGCAAAGAAAAATGGGCAAAAATGTCCCTCTCTAGATGTGCAAAGCTGGAAGAGACATCCCCAAAAAGACTTGCAGCTGTAATTGCGGCGAAAGGAGGTTCTACAAAGTATTGACTCGGGGGGGGGGGGGGGGTGCTGAATACAAATGCATTCCACACTTTTCACATATTTATTTGTAAAACATTTTGAAAACCATTTATCATTTTCCTTTCACTTCACAATTATGTGCCACTTTGTATTGGTCTATCACATAAAATCGAAATAAAATACATTTACGTTTTTGGTTGTAATATGACAAAATGTGGAAAATTTCAAGGGGTATGAATACTTTTTCAAGGCACTGTATATATATATATATATATATATATATATATATATATAATAATAATAATGAAAATGGTGCACTAATTCAAGAAGCTATGCAGCAAAAATAAGACAAATATGCATGAATTCCTATCCATAATTTCAAACAAACACAAAAGAAAAATTGCAGTAATATGCGATAATATGTGAAACAGTGATAAAGTGCACTAATTAAAGAAGCTAAACAGCAAAAATAGACAAATAGGCATAAATGACTAACCCCAATAAAAAAATAAAAAAAAATACAGTAATATATAAAATATGTGAAACTGTGATAGAATGCTTGAATCAAAAGCAGATATTTTATTATTTTTTATGTAAAATCAGATGCATGACCCAAATAATAAAGTGCTTGTGCATCAAAAGTGATGAGATAAGAAAAACAGAAAAACTGTTCTTGAAAGTTGTGAACACAATTGCTCCCACCATCTAGGTATCCACTAGGAGTGTTCCCTAGCAGCTCACCTTAAACAAAGACCACAGCAGGTCTAGTGGCGCTTTGGTATACATATCCTTAGCAGCAGTTCATGTTCCACTCTCCTCTTCTCTCCTGCATTAAAATCCACAGCTGGTCTGACAAGGCTTTAAAGGAGTTAAAAAAAAAACTACTGTGTGTAGCAGCCCCCCCCCCCCCTAATTACCTACCTGAGCCCCTTCTCTCTCCAGGACACTCTTCCTGATTGTCTGAGATAGAGCAGCACCGCCATTGGCTCACACGGCTGTCAATCAAAGTCAGTCAGCCAATCAGGGGAGAGAGGGGGTGGGGCCGGGTCAGGGCTCCGTGTCTGAATGGATACACAGAGCTCTGACTCAGCTTGGGTGCCCCCTATAGCAAGCTGCTGGCTAAGGAGCACTCAAAGGAGGGAGGGGCTAGGAGCAGCAAAGAGGGACCCAGGAAGAAGAGGATCCAGACTGCTCTCTGTAAAACCAACTGCACAGAGGAGGTAAGTATAACATGTTTGTTATTTTTTTTTTTTAAAGAAGCCTTTACAATCACTTTAATATATGGATCCTTTATGGAAAATCACATTCCACTTCCTCTCCTTATAGCATAAACCCAGGGATAATTATCCGCTATGCTGTATTGGATCTCCTCCTCTCCTCCATTCACAGACCATACAAGATAAGAACTCCATAGTGTAGTAATTTCACAGAAAAAATGGTTTTATTAAAACATAATACCTTACATCTAGGTTAAAAACAAGCAGTATCGATAAAATCCCTACTTCCTGGCCTCGGCTGTGACCGGACGTGATGTCACCGGTTTCTCCTACACGTTACGTCACTGGTCACTTGACTTTTTCAAGGATAGGAGACAGGTGACAGAGGTCGGGCTTATAAAGCCCATAGGTTACTATGGAGATTTATAAATAGCATCCCAGAAAACACACATCCTCACAGCCACTGGTGAAATTACAAAAAACAGCCCCAAAGACGAACATTACATCTCACAGATTCGTTTAAAAAGTGGTGCAAAATATTAGGGTGAACCGCAATTCATTATAAGACATTTATAATCACAAAATATCACTAAATCAACAAAATACAAAAATAGAAGAAAGAAGAAAAACAAGACTAAAAAAATATAAAATGCAATGAAATGTAAGATTTTCACATATTAACGCATATAATTACTTTTTTTTTTTTTTTTAATTAGGGATACCCTGTTCGTGCATATTTGTCTATTTTTGCTGCATAGCTTCTTGAATTAGCGCACCATTTTTATTATTAATATTATTATTTTTATTAATATTTGGGTTAGAGTGTTGAGGTTACTTGCTAACGGTTGCAGCTTTTTCATGTCTATTTTTAGGGTGATTTATTATTCTTTGGTATTTATTGTGTACATTCGTTTTGGTTGGTTGTGAGGCCCATAGCAGAGCACAGGTACTTCATATTTAATTTCTAACTATATATATATATATATATATATATAACTATATATATATATATATATAAATATGTAGGACGTTATATATTAAACACACGTCATGCTACAAATTTCAGCTATATGCACACACTAGTTATCTTTAGTAAGGTGACAATCAATAATGGCATGAATGCATACGTGTGACTCTTTAACGCACAGCTCACAAACATTGTCGCCACACTTTAGACCTGTGCCATTGAGTAAACTGCAGGTGCATGTTAAAGAGGACATTCAGTGGAAGCAAAGCAGATTTGCATTCATTTGAATATAATATGCATATGATTATGGCTCAGGAGCAGCAGTAAGAAATCTGAATGGTACAGTGTTACTCAATAAGGCAAAGTGTAATGTGCACTTAGCTATAGTAACCTATGGCCTTGAAAAGTATAGATTTTGCTAAACTTGCTGGGGATTTGGAGATGTCTCCATATATTCATTGTAAATATTTAGCATGCTTAATTCAAAGGGTGCTGAATGTGGAATTTGAAATCTGAAGACTGAGCACTGCTGATCTCCATAGGTAATCGCTAAACAAAAAAATCAATCATTTACATAGTCAAAGCAGACTTTGCATGCAAATGAAAATGTAATATGCTGATATTTCCTGGCCTCTGCCCCCCTCCCCCTCGCCTCCAATGAAAATGCTAATTTAAACCTAAACATAAGTGGTAAATAAATAAAAAAAATACCATACACTCCAGCTTTTGGCTACATGTGGGTGGTCTCACGGGACCCCTGGAATGCGTTCACTGAAAGATGATTCTCAACTGGTATAATGATAATTCTTCTCACAGACCACCAATAAATGGGGTCCCTCCTTCAATGACCATCAGTCAAAGGGGTATTGCTCTTAATTGACTGCCAATTAAAAGGAACACTTCAAAGACCACTAACATAAGGGTCCACTAACTTATAATTTAAAGTGCAAGTTTTTTTTTTAAAGTCAGCAGCTACAAGCACTGTAGTTGCTGACTTTTAAAAAGGACACTTACCTGTCCAGGGAGCCCGCAATGTCGGCTCCCCGAGGCCAATCCATCCAGCGGATCGGGTGCGGCGCTGTCATTCTAATTGAGGGAAACAGGCAGTGGAGCCTTGCGGCTTCACTGCCCATTTCCTACTGCACATGTGCGAGTTGTGCAGCGCCTTGTGAATGGCCGGCTGTCTTCTGGGACACACACATGTCCCAGAAGACATCAGGGTGGGGGGGCTCGCTGAAGAAGAGGATCGGACGTCCTACGCCGCGAACCAGATGGATCGGAAGTACAGGCTGTACTTCATAAAAAGGTAAGTTAGAAGAAAACAAAAAATGTAACTAGCCATAAACGAGCGGTGGAGAAGTGGTCTTTCATTTAAGACCACCTCTCAAAAGTGGGTGGAACTTCCCTTTAAGGAAGCACATCTTCACTGACTACCAATGGAAGGGAGCCTCTCTTCACTGATCAGCAATGTAAGGGGAACGTCTCCACTGACCACCCACTTAGGGGGACTTCTTAAAGTATAACTTAGGGGAAATTTGTTTTTAGTTTTGAGATGAGAGTGATTAAAACACCTGTCAGGTTTTTATTGCTATCTGTGCCCCCCTTAAGGAAATTCACTCTTTCTATTTGTCATGTTTACTGTTATCGTGGAAAGGGAAAGAAAATACCAAACTTAGGGTTGCACCAAGAACAGTACTAGAGGGGAAATATTTCAATGGAGACACTAGTTATGGTGACAACCAGGGATTCCCTCACTTTGGAGAGATTTCCACTCACTTCCTGTTTTGGCTATGGTACAGGAAGTGAAGGTAAATCTCCCCAATGGGATACAGATGGCAACAAAACCTGACAGAGGTTAAAACTCTCCTTTACTCTATCCAAAATGAAAAGAAAAGCTTTGCTTTTAGTTGTACCGTAATTGGCCACCAATGTAAGGGGGATTTCTTAACTAACTACCAATGTAGGGGGCACTTTTGAACTGGCCACCAACGTAACAGGAAACATTTATATTAATCACCAATGTAAGGGAGCCCTTCTCAATGATCATGAATGTGAAGTAGGCACATCTCCACTGACCACCAATATAAGGTGCTACTTCTCCAATTAACACCAATATAAGGTGGTACTTCTCCAATGATCACCAATATAAAGTGGTACTTCTTCACTGACCACCAATATAAGGTGCTGCTTCTCCACTGATCACCAATGTAAGGTGGTACTTTTCCAATGATCACCAATATAAAGTGGTACTCCTCCACTGATCACCAATATAAGGTAGTACTTCTCCAATGATCACCAATATAAGATGGTACTTTTCCAATGATCACCAATTTAAAGTGGTACTTCTCCAATGATCACCAATATAAAGTGGTACTTCTCCTTTGATCACCAGTATAAGGTGGTACTTCTTTAATGATCACCAATATAAGGTAGTACTGCTCCAATGATCACCAGAATAAGGTGATACTTATCCTTTGATAACCAATGTAAGGTGATACTTCACTGATCACCAATATAAGGTAGAACTTCTCCACAGATCACCAATGTAAGGTGGTACTTTTCCATTGATCACCAGTATAAGGCGGTACTTCTTAATGATCACCAATATAAGGTGGTATTTCTCCTTTGATCACCACTGTAAGGTGGTACTTCTCCACGTGTTCACCAAAGTAAGGTGGTACTTCTTTAATGATCACCAATGTAAGGTGCTACTTCTCCACTGATCACCAATGTAAGGTGGTACTTCTCCACTGATTGATTACAAATATAAGGTGGTACTTCTTTAATGATCACCAATGTAAGGTGTTACTTCTCTACTGATCACCAATATAAGGTGGTACTTCTCCTTTGATCACCAATGTAAGGTGGTACTTCTCCACTGATCACCAATGTAAGGTGGTATTTCTTAACTGATCACCAATGTAAGGTGGTACTTCTACAAAGATCACCAATATATGGTGGATACCTCTCCACTGATCACCAATGCAAGTTGGTACTTCTCTACTGATCACCAATATAAGGTGGTACTTCTCCACTAACCACTAATGTAAGATGGTGCTTCTCCACCGATCACCGATTTAAGGGGGAATTTCCCCACTAATCTGCAATATTAGACTTTGCAATTTCTTCATTTTAAGGTATTATTAGTATTAATTTTGTATTATTCATTTAATGTCATGATTATTCTTGAAAATAATGTTGACATATCGAGGAGGGTGTATTGTAATGATTACCCTGGTTGTCACATATACTAGGTACCCCACTAGGACAGACTTAAAAAAAAATAAAAGGCAAAGAAGACAAAGTCCCTAGCACTTTTTATGTAACATAAATATAATACGTTTTTCATGAGTCACATTTCACAAAAAGCTGCATTTTCGAGCTGAGACGAGAACGTGAAATTCTCTCCGGCTTCTTTACGGTGATGAAAAGGCTTGTCTGATGGAAAAATTCCTCTCTGCAGCTCTGGTTAAGATAAAGCCATAAATGAAAGGAATAACTGTCTCTAAAATGCTTTTGGCTGACAGTGTGTGCTATGAGTAAGAGGAGGCCTGCCTGCTGGCTCTACTTTATATTACGTTGTCATGTGCGAGCATATAAGCAGAGCGGAGCAGAGTAATCAATACAAGTGTCCCGTTATCACTCCAGAATATTCACCGGATTACGGATGAATCATTCTTCTGGGTAAATGTGATTATTTAAAGAAGAATGCCAGGCAACTCACATCATTTTACAACAAATACGAGAGAAAGACTGTAGAGTTTACTTCATGGAGGGAAGAAAGCAAAACGCAACTTATAACAGCCAAACATAAATCATCCCATTGCCAATCAGTAAATTGAAGCTTGATTGCCTACTACTATTGGGGAAAAGTGGAGCAGTGTTAATTTTGACATCAAATTTTGAATTAATTTTGACTAAAGTCAATGAAGGTGTTGCCCTATGCGTAACAAACAAATGCTCCAAAACACCCAAAACAAACGCATGCAGGAATATTTTCGCTACGTGGAGATGTGAATAGGGCCTGACAACTGAGTGTCTCTCTCCACTCCCTCCTATGTGCTTGTATAAAGATGGCCATACACTATGCAAATGGCATTGGAAAATGCTTCTATTTATTATGAAAAGTGAAATTCTGCCCAAAAAGGTGAACTTTATCATTTAAGGTTCTAACAAGTTTATTGAATTTCAGGATCTCGTTGCCATTGCAATGCAAACGAGTATTGTGACCCTAGTGTCAGGTATAGACAACGTTCCAGCAGAGGGAAGAGCAGCAGTCACAACTAAGGTCACACCCCCACCGGAAGTGTCAGGGAACTTCAGAACAGCGCTCCTGGCCAACCGAAGTTTTGGAGGCTGATTTTGACTTGAGAAAGCACCTCTAGTGGGGAAAACCTGCCGAATGGAATTTAGTTTACGGTATTAACAAATTTATTGAATTTCAGAATGAAAGTGCCATTGCAATTGCATTCAACATTGCAACCCTCATCAGAAGTGTCAGGGATATTCAGTATGGCATTCCTGTCCTACTGACGTTTTGAAGTCTGCTTTTGGCCTTGAAAAAGCATCTCCAGTGGGGAAATCCTGCCATTTGGACTTTAGTTTAAAGCGGAGCTCTGCCGAAATTTTTTTTTTTTTAAAAGTCAGCAGCTACAAATACTGCAGCTGCTGACTTTTAAAACATGGACACTTACCTGTCCAGGGCGCCCGCGATGTCGGCACCCGAGGCCGAACCGTCTCTCGGCCCTCGGGTGCTGCCGCCTCCATCTTCGGTAAGGGAATCGGGAAGTGAAGGCTTGCGCCTTCACTTCCCGGTTCCCTACTGCGCATGTGTGAGTCGCGCAGCGCAATACGGATGGTCCCTGCTGTCTCTGGGACCCGTGTGTTTCCCAGCAAACAGCGGGGGGGGGGGGGACAGGAAGTGGCGTAAATAACCGCAGATTCTGTGGCTATCTATGCCGGAAGTGGGTACAGATACCTGTAATATACAGGTATCTGCACCCCCCTCCCCCCTGAAAGGTGCCAACTGTGACGCCGGAGGGGGGGAGGAATCCGATGAGTGGGAGTTCCACGTTTGGGTGGAACTCCACTTTAAGTTACTAGCAAGTTCATTGAATTTTGGAATCACAGTGCCATTGCAGTGGAAATCAAAGTTTTGACTGCAGTGTCAGGTATGGAAGATTTCCCAGCAGAATGTTCCAACTAAGGAAACACCACCACCAGAAGTTCCAGGGAACTTCAGCGGCACATTCTTGGCCAGCTTTTGGAGGCTACTTTTGACCTTGAGAAAGCACCTCTAGAGGGGAGCAAATCTGCCATATAGATTTTAGTTTATAGTACTAACAAGTTTATTGATTTTAGAAATTACATATTTGGTAAGGTCGAATAAAGACAATAGTCCATCCAGTTCAACCTATGATGGCATCTGTGTGTGTTCGTGTAGATAATTATTTCCCATATCCCTGTATACTGTGTTTGATAAGATGCACGTCCAAGAGTCTTTTGAAAGTATCAATACTTCCTGCTGACACCATCAACTGTGGAAGAGAGTTCTACATCCTTATCGCCCAGACAGTAAAAAACTCCCTTTGCAGCTTAAGGTTAAACCGCTTCTCCTCCGAATTTCATTGTGTGGCCCCGCGTCCTCTTACACTCCCTGAGACTGAATAGTCTCCTACCTACACAGGGATTACCATTGAGATATTTCTACATCACTATCATATTGATACTGAACTGGA
This sequence comes from Lithobates septentrionalis, assembly GCA_037952835.1. Classification (NCBI taxonomy): domain Eukaryota; kingdom Metazoa; phylum Chordata; class Amphibia; order Anura; family Ranidae; genus Lithobates; species Lithobates septentrionalis. The sequence continues at coordinate 714,616 of JBBDGP010000040.1, forward strand.
CGGAATACTCCAGATGCAGCAGAAACCAGAGTTTTATAAAGTGGCAGGATTATCGTTTTATTTCTGGAGTTAATCCCTTTTTTTAATGCATGCTAATATTCTGCTGACTTCACTTGCCGCAGCTTGACAATGCATGTTATTGCTAAGTCATCTACTAGGAGCCCCAGATCCTTCTCCATCCAGGAATCCCCCAGAGCTTCTCCCCCTAGTAAGTAACCTGTATTAAGGTTTTTAACCCCCCAAGTGCATTACATTTTTTTAATGTTAAACCTCATTTGCCATCTAGTTGACCACTCTATTAATTTATTGAGGTCTTCTTGTAAGGTTTTTATATCTTGCTGTGATGTTATTTTTGTGTCGTCAACAAACACTGATAGAGCTATTTATTCCATCCTCTATAACATTTATAAATAAATTAAACAGAATTGGTCCCAAGACAGAGCCTTGGGGTAACCCACTTACCACTCCAGACCATTCTGAGTATACGTTATTTAACACCACCCTTTGGACGTCCCCCTGTAGCCAGTTTTTTATCCAAGAGCAAACCCTTTGGTCCATGCCTACAGACCTCAGTTTATAGATTAGGCATTTGTGAGGGATTGTATCAAATGACTTTGCAAAATCCAGATACACCACATCCACAGGCCTATCTTTGTCCAGGTGGCAGCTCACTTCCTCATAGAAGGTTAGCAGGTTGGTTTGGCAAGAACGACTTTTCGTAAACCCATGCTGCTTACTACTAATGATACTGTTTTCATCAGCAAATTCTTGGATATAGTCCCTTATCATCCCCTCAAATAGTTTACATACTATTAGTTACTAGTTATTAGTTACTAGTTACCAGGAATATACCTCTGCCCTTTTTTGAATATTGCTACTACATGGGCTTTTAGCCAATCAGCTGGTACCATTCCTGTTAGTACAGTATGCTGCCCATAAAGATTAGTACTAGTGGTCTGGCTATAACCTGATTGAGTTCCTTGAGGACTCTCGGGTGCAAGCCTTCAGGTCCTGGTGATTTGTTTTTGTTAAGTTTTCCTGGTCTTTTCTGGACACTGACTTCTGTAAGCCACAAGGTGATAACCTATAACGTGTCACTAACAGTACAGTCGTGGTTGTTATACCCTTCCTTTTACTGTATAAAAACTGAGGAGAAGAAAGCATTTAGTACAGTTGCCTTCTCTTTGTCATCTGTAACCAAGCTCCCCTCATCCCCCGTTATGGGGCCAAAGTGCTCTGACCTCACTTTTTTACTGTTTATGTATTTAATGAATTTATTGGGATTATTTTTACTCTCCTCCACTATGTGTCTCTTGTGCTCTATCTTTGCCACCCTGATTGCATTCCTACACTTCTTGTTGCATTCCTTGTAGTGCTGGAATGCTGACAGTGACCCATCCAATTTATATTTTTAAAGGCCATTTTTTTGTCTTTACTAAGACTTTTTACATTACAGTTTAGCCACCCAGGTTTAACCTTTGTTCCTTTATATTTATTGCCCACTGGAATGCACTCGGTTATACCTTTAATTTTTATGTTCCTAAAGCACTCTTTTTTTTCTGTGTTTAATGTATCTAAGATTTGGTTCCATTTAATATTTGCATTATTGAGCGCAGTTGTAAAATTTATATATGCTGAAAGTGATCATCCTGTGATCGTTGTAGACTTATTTAATACAGACATCTATATAGCAGCGACAATTTACACAGCACTTTACATACTGTACATTTACACCAGTTTTTGCATCTATTTCAAATAAATTAGGGTTCTAATATGTGTATTTCCTATGATCGTCAGCTCCATCTAATGGTCATAAAGTGGTATTTTCCTGAAATATATCCATCAGGAAAATGTATGGCCAATGTATGGGGCTAGCAATCATAGTTAATAAACATATTGGGCAAATTAAGAGGATTATTCATGAAAGGGACATGCTTGGGACATTTACACAGCTAAGTTTTAATAAGTAAACCCCCTACACGTGAAGCGCAATACTCACGCAAAAAAACAAACAAAATAATTAATAAATAAAAATATCAGCAGACTCGATGGACTACTCAGTCTTTTTCTGTCGTCACTTTTCTATGTTTCTAAGTCCATTTTTATTGTTTTACGTTATGTATTGTTTATTAAAAAAGGCAGTTTGTGTTTGATATGACTGCGGTAGGGACACTGCAAGCCGGTTTAGGGGCAGAGATTGCTGTGAATTGTTCTAAGTAGACTGGGAAGCGCTGCAGAATATGTGGAATCTGTATACAAAAATAACATAAATAAGTAAACACTAATATAATTTATGTATTAATAATGAATAGCAAACTGCAACAAAGAAATGAACATTATCTGCCTCAAGGCCACACGCTAATCCAAAGTTTGCTGGTAAAAGAAGCGAAACACAATGTACAGATCTCAAAGGCATTGTCGGGCTGGGAACAGAAAATATTTTTATTTTAAGTAATTTTAAATAATCTTTAGTTTGAATGATGCCACTGAATAATTGTCTGCGTGCTTTAGAAATATTTCTTTTACTGGTTTTATGACTTCTTGTTCTCAGATTCCTGAGTTAGAAATGGATTTGTCTTCATTTAAAAGGATTTTCTAGCTACAGATCTCTGCAAAGCCCCTTAAATCCTTTGACTGTGAAGGTTAAAGTGATTGTAAAGCTTTGTTTATTTAAAAAAAAAAAAATAACAAACATGTCATACTTACCTCGACTGTGCAGCTCGTTTTGCACCGAGTGGCCCCAAATACAGTCTTCTGGGGTCTTCGCGGCTCCTCCCCACATCAGATAACCCACTAGGAGAAGGGCTCTCCTGGGGAGTTACCTTGCGGGTGCGCTCCCGGGTCCATCATTCGCCGTCCATAGCCGCCGAATATATGACTCGGCCCCGCCCCCCCGGAGCCCGCGTCATTGGATGTGATTGAGAGCAGTGGGAGCCAATGGCTGTGCTGCTATCAATCTATCCAATCAAGAGCCGAGAAACCCGGGCAGAGGATGAGCGCGTCCCCGCCGGATGAAGTTCCAGGGCTCAGGTAAGTAAAACGGGGATGATGGGGGCCGGTCACTGATAGGTGTTTTTTCACCTTAATGCATAGGATGCATTAAGGTGAAAAAACACGAGGGTTTACAACCCCTTTAAGAAAACATGCTGCAGTTCCCTCCTTCAATAGGTAGTGAAGTAGGATGACAGTCCTGGAGGTAGAACTTTTAAAAACTAGTCAGCATTGGAATATCACATCTGCTAGGAGGCTTTGTTATACACAGGATATGAAGAAGCATATGGGCTATGATTTATTAAAGTAAGGTCCCTTGTATGATTATTACCTATAGATAAGGTAAGATAAGGTTTCCCAATTTCCCATTGGTATTAATAAAGTATTCTGTTAGCCTATAATAAGGCTTACCTATAGGTATAGTAGATATTGCCTAAACGTTTAGGGGATATTTACTTTAGATGCAGCCAGTGACATCACTGGTGCATTAGGGGTGCAACGGATCATCATCGATCCGTGATCCGATCCGCGGAGCTTGATCCGTACGGGACACCCGCGATCCGCGGAGCGCTCTGTGGCCTCGGCCATAGGAAAGGCCGCGGCTTCGGCCTAGCCCCGGAGCGGCGGCCATCTTGGTACACCCGTCGGCCTTTTAGCACGTGATCGCTCCGTCAAATGACGGAGCGATCACTTGTAACAAACCGGCGTCATGTCATGACACCGGTTCCTCTCTCCCCTCTATGTACTGATCTGTACAGTGGAGGGGAGAGATCGGATGGCAGCAGTGCCAATACTCTGCAATGCCCTGCCAATACTCTGCAATGCCCTGCCAATACTCTGCAATGCTCTGCTGTAATGCCCTGACAATACTCTGCAATGCCCTGACAATATCCTGCCAATACCCTGCCAATACCCTGCCAATAGGGAGATTGTGGATATTACAGTGGGGGAGATTTTTTTTTTGTTGATCCGAAAATGATCCGAACCGTGACTCCTGATCCGAGGAACGATCCGAACCGTGAGTTTTTTGATCCGTTGCACCCCTATGGTGCATGCGCTCTGAAGGAATGGCTCTGAATTCCCTTTTGTTTGTCGTAAACAGTGACCTCCGCGCACATGTGCGGGAGTGTCGTCATCGCTGGCTCGGCCATTCATGTCGCGAAGCTTGCAAACCCGGAAAGAAGGCTGGTTGAAGATGGAAGCTCCTTCTGCGGTGACAGCGCACCACTGGAGGACTTCAATTTCAGGTAAATCGCTCATAATATGCTAGTAAGCGATGCATACTAGCACGTTATGACTTAAACTGCCCAGTGCCTATTTTTTTTTTTTATACGGTTTAATACCGCTTTAAAGAGTACCTGAACTGTGGGAGCTGTGCCCCGAAAAGGCATAGTGAAAAGCTAGCCACCAGATGCTCCTTTCAGCTGATCTTTACCCTCTACCGACTTACAATGCTTTGTTCTGCTCTGTCTTTGTGCTGAGGTAGGCAACATGGTAGAAGAGAAAGCTTTGCTTCCTTATGTCAGAGCTGCCCCCAGATTACTGGTAATCTCATAGCTCACAACTGTCTCTGATTTCGAGGCACTGTCCCTGATTTGGAACAAAGTCCCTCTGTCCCTCTTTCCTCCTCATTTGTCCCTCATTTTGGTCTGCTCTATATAGTAGTATATAAAATGCACTATATATCTTTTAAAAAGTGTTTCCCAGTGCTAAACCTTTCATCCAAATTCTAAATTGCTGCATTTGTAAATTTTAAAAGCCAATATAAAGGAATATTAGTGGTAAAAAAAAAAAACACCTGTGGGTTAAACAAACCTCTTTATTTTGTATAATTCTCCTTTAACCTCCCTGGCGGTATTCCTGAGTCTGGCTCGGGGTGAATTTTCAGTACCAAAAGCAGTAACCCCGAGCCACACTCGGGATCGCATCGCAGGATCCAGGCAAAGTTACTTACCTTGTCCCCAGGATCCTGCGATGTCCCCCCGCACTGTGTGTGCGAGCCGTGTCCTCCGCCGGATCTATCACAGTGCCGAGCTCCGTTCCCTGAGAGCGTTGCGACGCATGGGGACGGAGAACGGCACCAAATTCAAAAAGTTAAAAACACATTACACATACAGTACACTGTAATCTTACAGATGACATTACTGTATCAAATTATTTCACTTCCTTTTGTCCCTAGTGGTCTGTCCAGTGCCCTGCATGCAGTTTTATATGATATATACTGTTCTTTCTGCCTGGAAACTGGAGATTGTCCATAGCAACCAAAAAGTGTCCCTTGATGTCAAAAGTGGCTTTAGACCAGCTAGAAAACAGCGATAATAAATTAGAATCACTTGCAGAACTGAGCGATAGTGCTTTGTGGGGAAATCCATCATTAAACACTGAAAGTAATGACAGCGACAATTCTGCAACTGAGAAAATTTCATTGTTTTTGATTTGATTACATTATTGAATAATTTTTATTATTATATCATTATTTGTTATAATTATTTATAGTTATTTATTATATTATCATTTACGATTTCGTTTTTCAAACGTTATACCTGGGATGTCTACTAGACTCTTGTTTGGACAGATTTAAGTGTGTTATTACCAAGAATTACAGACCTACAATATAAAACGCCAAATTTCCATGCAAAACAATGTACTGCTTTGAGCATCAAAAATCTTAAATAATCATACCGCCAGGGAGGTTAAGGGGAAGTAAACTTCCATCACTAACTTTTACCTATAGGTAAGTCTATAATCAAGCTTATCTATAGATAGTGTAAATATTTCCTAAATGTGTGCCGTTTATGAGATATTTACTGTACATGCAGCCAGTGACATCACTGGCGCATGCAGTCTGAAGGAACGGGGACCCATGCTGTTCCTTCAGAACCCTGTGCCGTAAACGGCGGCTCCTGCACGCATGCGCGGAAGTGATGCCATCGCGGCTCCGGCCAGTCACACAGCTGAAGTCCACGAACTTGGAAGCAAGACGGGTGAAGATAGGATCGCATTCAGATCTGACATCTCGGCCCTGGAAGGGCTTTGTTTTAAGGTAAACTTTTTTGGTTCAGATGTTGTCAAGCGTGTGTGGAACCAGGTGAGGAGTACAAAAACAAGTGTGTCTCGTCTACAGTCAATCATGGTGGTGGGAGTGTCATGGTCTGGGGCTGCATAAATGCTGCCAGCACTGGGGAGCTACAGTTCATTGAGGGAACCATGAATGCCAACATGTACTGTGACATACTGAAGCAGAGCATGATCCCCTCCCTTCAGAGACTGGGCCGCAGGGCAGTATTCCAACATGATAACGACCCCAAACACACCTCCAAGACAACCACTGCCTTGCTAAAGAAGCTGAGGGTAAGGGTGTTGGACTGGCCACGCATGTCTCCAGACCTAAACCCTATTGAGCATCTGTGAGGCATCCTCAAACAGAAGGTGGAGGAGCGCAAGGTCTCTAACATCCACCAGCTCCGTGATGTCATGATGGAGGAGTGGAAGAGGACTCCAGTGGTAACCTGTGAAGCTCTGGTGAACTCCATGCCCAAGAGGGTTAAGGCAGTGCTGGAAAAAAATGGTGGCCATACAAAATATTGACACTTTGGGCCCAATTTGGGCATTTTCACTTAGGGGTGTACTCACTTTTGTTGCCAGCGGTTTAGACATTAATGGCTGTGTGTTGAGTTATTTTGAGGGGACAGCAAATTTACACTGTTATACAAGCTGTACACTCACTACTTTACATTGTAGCAAAGTGTCATTTCTTCAGTGTTGTCACATGAAAAGATATAATAAAATATTTACAAAAATGTGAGGGGTGTACTGACTTTTGTGATATACTGTACATCTTCCTCTCCAGCAAGGAGAACAACGAGCAGTACTGACATCACCAAATCTCACTCTGACTCTGAGTGTAGCAATTAGAAGCAAAGGTGCCTTCGATTAGCCTTTTTCAACCAGGGTGCCTTTAGGTTTCTTCAGGGGTGCCTTGGCAAAATTCCTAAAAATTGTATACAAGCCAGTGCATGGATCAAGCTGTCTTTTTAGTTACACTTCCTGTACCTACAGCCTTATAGCTAAAAAAGGTCATCATTGTGGTTATCATTGTGTACCACTACAAACTTCTAGCCACCGGCATCCTAACAACCAATGATGTCATCAGTTGATAAGGAGGACGCTGGGCACCTGCACAGCATTCTTGTTTGTCCCTCTCTGTGAGCACTGGGGTCACATTAGCTGAGTAAGAGAAATTGAGGGAGAAGAGAAACATTGGAATACTAGTCAGTATCAGTGTGCAAACGTGTATTTGCTTTGGAAGAATAAATCACCTCTAATGTTGGGTGTTCTACGTGTGTGGAGGTTCCATTTTTTACATTTTAGAATAGTGTACCTTGAGTGCAGATTTTTAAAGGGTGCCTTGACTGAAAAAGGTTTGAGAAACACTGCCTTAGATGATTAGGGGTCACCCTGTTAGTCAGGAACTGACTTGAGTTTAGTTAGTGGCTTGGACAAGCAGAAGTTTTGTTAGTTTTATGATACACTATATTGTCAATAGAGTTCAATATTGAGTTGGCCCACCCTTTGCATCTATAACAGCTTCAACTCTTCTAGGAAGGCTGTCCACAAGGTTTAGGAGTGTGTCTATGGGAATGTTTGACCATTCTTCCAGAAGCGCATTTGTGAGATCAGGCACTGGTGTTGGATGAGAAGACCTGGCTCGCAGTCTCTGCTCTAATTCATCCCAAAGGTGTTCTATCAGGTTGATGTCAGAACTCTGTGCAGACCAGTCAAGTTTCTCCACCCCAAACTTGCTCATTCATGTTTTTATGGACCTTGCTTTGTGCACTGGTGAGCAGTCATTTTGGAACAGGAAGGGGCCATCCCCAAACTGTTCCCAGAAAGTTTGGGGATGGCCAAAATTGTCTTGGTATGCTGACGCCTTAAGAGTTCACTTCGCTGGAACTAAGGGGCCAAGACCAACCCCTGAAAAACAACCCCCACACCATAATCCCCCCTCCACCAAATGATTTGGATCAGTGCACAAAGCAAGGTCCATAAAGACTTGTATGAGCGAGTTTGGGGTGGAGGAACTTGACTGTCCTGCACAGAGCCCTGACCTCAACCTGATAGAACACCTTTGGGATGAATTAGACTGGAGACTGCAAACATTCTCATAGACACACTCCAAAACCTTGTGGACAGCCTTCCCAGAAGAATTGAAGCTGTTATAGTTGCAAAGCGTGGGCCAACTCAATATTGAACCCTACGGATTAAGATTGGGATGTCAATAAAGTTCATGTGCGTGTAAAGGCAGCCGCCCCAATACTTTTGGCAATACATTGTATGTAAGCCTTCCTGCATTGGAACTGTATTTGTTTTCTGATCAGGACAAACCAGCTTGGACTGTTCCTGGGTGTCCCTGTGTTGTTCATGGTTTACTGCTGGCACTACCAGTTTAGCCTGCCCCCCGTCAAAATATATACACACTTACACACACAAATAAAAGTGGATTGTGATACCAACTTGTACATTTTAGTCACGCAGCCAATTAATCCATCTAGCTCGGCTTCACTGCACCTCCTTCATATTTTAATGATTTTGTTACTAATTAAATACTATTGTTTACAAGACTGAATTTCATTAATAGTATTAACTCAGCACAGGCTTCAAACACCAGCTACTTAAAGGGAACCTTTTTTGTCCATGTACTACAGGTGCACTTTCTTCCATTATATGGTGGATATATTCTCTTTTTTGTACCTTTGTTGTGCTTTTTGAAAACAACACTTTTAAAAGAAAATGATAAAAACTGCCATTGTGTGGGCTGTCATTTTTCTTTTTGTTTCCCTACCTACCTTTATATCCCAGAGGAACCCTTAAAATAATTTCCAGGTCTCTGGGAACCCCTGTTACAATAAATGTCTTTTTCATTGATGGTCATCAGGCCGGCCATAGACAGAGCAACCACGGGGTGTCACAGCAGCGGCGGCCCATCCATAAAAACGTGATTAGAGCCAGAGGCTGCAATAGGCTTCAAAAAAAGGGTGGGCTCGGGGCGCAGAGCACTGCACTCCGAGCCCACCCAGTTGTGTGACAATAGCAAATGAAAATTCGCTATTGTTACACTGATTGTCCTCCTGGCCAATCAGGAAGCAAGTCGTGAGACCCGTCACCTGATTGGCTGAAAGGACAGGCAGCCCTATTGGATGCCGAGGAGGAGGAGGGAGGAGATGCATAGTGGAAGCCACCGTGATGCAGAGGAGGAGACACTATGGAAGCTGCTGCCCATCGGAGCGCTGCCTGCCCGCGACCTAGATGGGGTAAGTTCGGGGCTGGATGACCGACCAACCAACTGACTGCGGGGGGAGGGGGGATTGGGGGGTCCCCCCCCCTCCAAAAAAAACAGCAGCCGTCACTGTGTCACAGTCAGCGTTGATGGGGGAATCTCTCCTGCGGAGCCACTGGGGTTGATTTACTAAAGGCAAATAGGAAGTGCACTTTGCAAGGGCAGTTGCTCCAGAGCTTAGTAGATGAAGTGAAGCTCTACTTTGCAAAGAATACCCAATCACGTGCAAGGAATAAAAAAAAAAACTGCATTTTTGCTTGCACATGTTCGGATGATGGAAGTCAGCAGAGCTTCTGCTCATTTAATGATCTCTGGAGCAACTGCTCTTACAGAGTGCAACCACATTTAGCAAAAATTTTGATCAATCAACTTCGGTACATTCAGTCTGCCCACGCATGGTTGAATCTCAGCTGGTCCCTGCAGATTCAGACCGTCTATGGCTGGCTTTACAGTGGTGGGCAGAATTTGACCCAGAATTTACAGACAGTTAAAAAGATTATTGGTGTCATGCTGCTGGCTCTGATGGAAGGTCATTCATCCACGGCTCTAGGAACCCAGCAACCTCTGAAGGGAACCCTAGGATTCCATGCAACCCTGGTTGAGAATGGCTGACCTAGTGCATCACCGACACAAAGCAGGCATGCAGCCAGTAAGGGCAGGTTTTATGACCTTCATAAGCTCCAAATCAGTGACTCGTTTAAAGTGGAACTTTACCCATAACAACTTAATAAAAAATAATGTTCTTCAGTAATGAGGAAAGGTTAGCTGAACTGACTTTATTAATCCTTTAAGCTGAACTTAAGGCATACAGTTAAAATGGTTGTAAACCTTAGACATGAAATATGAACAAAGCATATCCCTCTATAGTGTGTACCTTTCTCAATCTAGAGCGCTAAGTGCCATTTCTCTCTGCTGCTTTGTTCCTCTGCTATCAACATGAATCACTTCTGACAGGTTTTCCTGACACCAAGAGAAAAATGGTGACAGGGGAGTGTGCAGTCTGTGTTTGACAGCCTCAGCTCTGTTCCTGTACTCTGTGTAAAGGGGGGTGTGCCCCTTCTCACAATTTATGTAGGAGGATTTGTTTCATCTCTGTGTCTCATCTGAGGCAAGTCACTTCACTGGGTATATGTGAAGGTTTACAATATACTGTATGCATGTCCCTTGCACTGTGACACACCTGAATGAAGCCTCTAGCCGCTTTTCCCTCCACCTCTGGAGGTTTTGTTGTACAGGAACTGAAAGAGGCTGATATAAGGAAGAATTTTTTCCTGCTGAACCAAATAGTTTTTTGCTCTCCTCTGGATCAGCTGCAGTTATAGAGTTCCAAATTAAGGTCACCATTTTTGTAATTGACGTACATATCCTTCTTCAGACCAACTATGTATTATCCAGAGATCTGGGTTCCAAAGATACATGCAAACCTTAATTTGTCTTGTCAATTCTAGCCTGGCCTTTTCCACCTACCAAGCCTTCTTATTGTCCAATGAGGTAGCCTATCACCTTAAAGCAGGCCTTCTCCTACCGCAACTCTCTTGGCATGGCTCTCCTAGACCGCTAAGAGAACACCCTTTCAGAGCTTCAGCAGCAAGTAAGACAACACTGGTCCCCAGGGGAGTTGCTAGGTTTACAAAAGATCTGGGGCTAGAGCCCATAGCAGCGTAGTAAAGAAAGTCATACGCTTGGGCGGGCATACACATGTATATACAGTAATATACGTGTGTGTGTATATATCCCCAGAGAGCTCCCCACTTACATCAGGGTCCCCAGAGAGCCCCCCTACATCAGAGTCCCCAGAGAGCCTCCCCTTTGCACCAGGGTCCCCAGAGAGCCCCCATTTACATCAGGGTCCCCAGAGAGCCCCCCTACATCAGAGTCCCCAGAGAGCCTCCCCTTTGCACCAGGGTCCCCAGAGAGCCCCCATTTACATCAGGGTTCCCAGAGAGCCCCCCTTACATTAGAGTCCCCAGAGAGCCTCCCCCTTAAATCAGGTTTCCCAGAGAGCCTCCCACTTAAAATCAGGGTCATCAAAGAGCCTCCCCCTTGCATCAGGTTCCGCAGAGAGCTTCCCCTCCCCTGGGGGACCCCTGCAGAGACTCGGGGCTATGGGCCCCAGATTCGGGGCTATAGCCCCAAAAGCCACCCCCTAGCGACGCCACTGCTGGTCTCCATGGACTAAAGAGTATGTACTTTTATAATCTCAGCAAGATGAATTGTTACGTGACTAAAAATACTGTTTTAGCTAGGTAGAGTGAAGTACCTCTTTATTGGTCCAATAGGAAAGCCAGATGGTGGGGCCATAACAGGGTTTTCATACTTCAGCTGCCTATATATGTGTTTTAAAAATATGGAGACATGCTTTAGATATCTCTATAGGATATTCTTTCTCAACCAGAGTTCTGTGGAACCCCAGGGTTCCTACTGAAGTTTGTATCCTTGGATGCAATGGAAGCAGAGAGAGAGAGTGTTTCACCGCTCAGGTGGATCCGAACCCAGGTGTAAAGTTGATGTAAAACCTTCAGAGGTGAAGAGTCCCAGGTGCTGGCTAAATGCTAAGTAAAGCCAAGCTTTGAGTAGGAAAATCTGGATGCCGCACACCGGACGAAGTTGAAAACTTGTCTTTATTATAAAAATAGGACCATCAAAAGTACAAGACAATCAGGCAGGATGTACAGGTTCAGCTGACGCGTTTCGCACTTGAGGTTGAGAGCTATGAGTAAGCACTCAACCTCGAGTGCGAAATGCGTCAGCTGAACCTGTACATCCTGCCTGATTGTCTTGTACTTTTGATGGTCCTATTTTTATAATAAAGACAAGTTTTCAACTTCATCCGGTGTGCGGCATCCAGATTTTCCTACTCAAAGCTTGGCTTTCCTACTGAAGTTGCTAGGGCTTCCCTAAACAATGAACAATGAAAACTGAGCTCCTATCTATAGCCAACCTGACCACCAATGCAAGGAGGTACTTCTACAGTAAATATTCATGTTAGGGGATACCACAATATTACTGCGGACATTTCTTTTCTGTTATTATTTATTTCATTTCAAGATTACTACTGAAAATTTTGTTCTCCAGAGCAGAGGGTGAAAAAATTATCTGCCCAGGGTATGTTAGGTATGCCATATTATTTATTCTTACGTATAAAATGTTCTACAATTTAGCGATCATGCTAATGTACCAGGAACAGTAGGTATAATTATTTTTAGCAGGGGTTCCCTGACACCTGAAAATATTTTTAAAGTTTCCTTGGAGGTAAAAAAGCTGCGAAAGGGTGCTATAAGATAAAGAAATTCTGGAAAGAAGGTCCCAATCCTGATCTCCGTTAAGCAATCACAAGGCAGCCCTGGGTGTCTCCAGCACACTAAGAACAGTGTTATTTCAATGACTGTCTCGTAAGAATGACCTTTATCACCCAGCGATGGGTGCCCTTTCTACTGATTAGCAGATTCCCTTCGATCATTGAACAAGACCTTTGTTGACCATCTATGGTGGGAGAAATGTGGCCAAACCCTGTTAGAACCCCTTATCGGGGGAGCAGCGGGGGAGACCCACTCCAAAATTTGCACTGAAGCCCCAACATCTATAGCCAAGCCATTGCTGTAATGCTTGTAATGTGAACAGAGCCCCAAAGATTTTTCGCTATACAAGAAAAAGGATCTTCATTTTGCTTACTTTTGCCCACTAGCACACTACTGATTAAATTCTGATCACGTCCAACGGCACAATAAATCTTGCAGTAAGGTAACACATCAGCTCCTTCTCATAAAGCAGCGAGCGGGGCCACAATAGGAAGTGTTCTTTCTCTGCTCTCTGGATGTCTCAATCTCCCCAGGGACTGTTGTGAAAAGTTTGTCCTGTCTGTAAATTCTCAAGGTTTGTAGGGTCAGGCTGGAAGAACACAGCACAGTTCTTAATTTGAAATGAGCCACTCAATAACAAAAATCATTTTATGAGATTCATTTGTTACCGGCCTTCATGTGTGAAGCTCGGCCGAGAGAGATCAGCTCCTGAAGGACGCGGGAGACGCTGATAAATGTTTATTTTTGATACAATGACACCTACACTTCTCAGACCGGTCTGCTCAGTTCCCTGAAGAACATCTGGGGTTTATGAAATTTTATCTGTATACAGTCTTCAGCAAGACAGTGGTGTACCGGGGTGAGTATAACAAAGTTATGTGAACTCTTATAAGTTGTAAAAAGGCCAGCTACATATATTGCAAAGAATTTTAGCAAACTTTACTGCGGATTCATTTTATTGGGCAGCACAGTGGCTAAGCAGTTAGTGCTTCTGCCTAGCAGCACTAGCGGTTGATTGTAAGCTCCTTGAGGGAAGGGACTGAGGTGAGTTAGGGACCTTAGATTGTAAGCTCCTTGAGGGCAGGGACAGATGTGAGTTAGGGACCTTAGATTGTAAGCTCCTTGAGGGCAGAGACTGATGTGAGTTAGAGACCTTAGATTGTAAGCTCCTTGAGGGCAGGGACTGATGTGAGCTAGGGACCTTAGATGGTAAGCTCCTTGAGGGCAGGGACGGATGTGAGTTAGGGACCTTAGATTGTAAGCTCCTTGAGGGCAGGGACTGATGTGAGTTAGGGACCTTAGATGGTAAGCTCCTTGAGGGCAGGGACGGATGTGAGTTAGGGACCTTAGATGGTAAGCTCCTTGAGGGCAGGGACGGATGTGAGTTAGGGACCTTAGATTGTAAGCTCCTTGAAGGCAGGGACTGATGTGAGTTAGGGACCTTAGATTGTAAGCTCTTTGAGGGCAGGGACGGATGTGAGTTAGGGACCTTAGATTGTAAGCTCCTTGAGGGCAGGGACGGATGTGAGTTAGGGACCTTAGATCTTAAGCTCCTTGAGGGCAGGGACTGATGTAAGTTAGGGACCTTAGATCTTAAGCTCCTTGAGGGCAGGGACTGATGTGAGTTAGGGACCTTAGATTGTAAGCTCCTTGAGGGCAGGGACTGATGTGAGTTAGGGACCTTAGATCTTAAGCTCCTTGAGGGCAGGGACGGATGTGAGTTAGGGACCTTAGATTGTAAGCTCCTTGAGGGCAGGGGCGGATGTGAGTTAGGGACCTTAGATCGTAAGCTCCTTGAGGGCAGGGACTGATGTGAGTTAGAGACCTTAGATCGTAAGCTCCTTGAGGACAGGGACTGATGTGAGTTAGGGACCTTAGATTGTAAGCTCCTTGAGGGCAGAGACGAATGTGAGTTAGGGACCTTAGATTGTAAGCTCCTTGAGGTCAGGGACTGATGTGAGTTAGAGACCTTAGATCGTAAGCTCCTTGAGGACAGGGACTGATGTGAGTTAGGGACCTTAGATTGTAAGCTCCTTGAAGGCAGGGACGGATGTGAGTTAGGGACCTTAGATTGTAAGCTCCTTGAGGGCAGGGACGGATGTGAATATACTGTATATGTGTAAAGTGCTGCATTACCTGTCAAAAATGAATAATGTGGAGATAATTCAAATACCCTCTTTCTTGGTTCCATCAACAATTATGCCCATTAAAGTGGTTGTAAAGGTAAGACATTTTTTACCCTAATGCATTCCCTGTATTAAAGTGCTGTTCCGGCCCAAATTATACTTTTTAAATAAAAATACCCCTATAATACACAAGCTTAATGTATTCTAGTAAAGTTAGTCTGTAAACTAAGGTCTGTTTTGTTAGATTATAGCAGTAGTTTGTTATTTTATAAACTTACAGCAGGCCGTGGCCATCTTAAGTGTGGGCATCTGAAGCCAGACTGTATTTCTTCCTGGATCTCATCCTTGCAGATCTCGCACATGCTCAGTGCAGCACAAGCAGTGTAATAGGTTTCAGGTCAGGTTTCCATAGCAACGGCAGTTTCAGAGGAAGTTGCCGCCCCTTCCCAGAAGGCATTGCAAACAGGAAATGATGCGATGGGCTGCGGCCAGGGAGGAGGAAGTGAAAAATGGATACAGCAGATATACAGTAGGTGCTGAGAAAAAAAATAAAAAAAATATCCAATTTGTTTACAGTGCACAGTTTAGTGAGGGATGCTGAAGAGTTGTAAAAGTGGGTGGAACTCCACTTTAAGGTAAAAAATGTCCCATTGGTTACATATCTCATGAGCGAGCCTGCGTCCCCACCCCCATTCCTGACCGGCCGGGCTGCGTGCTCGGATAAGGGTCTGGTATGGATTTTGGGGGGACCCCCACGCCAATTTTTCGGCGTAGGGGGTTCCCCTTGCAATCCATACCAGACCTAAGGGCCTGGTATGCCCCTGGGGGGAACCCACGCCAGTTTTTTTATTTAAAACTTGGCGTGGAGTTCCCCCTTATGATTCATACCAGCTACTGTATGTTTTCATTTGTTAATGCCAAAAAACGTGGCAAAGTAGTACTGCTCCCAAATCACGGCAAAATCGCTGCCGCGAAATCGCGGTAAAATCGTGCGACTTTGAATTCGTATAAGTGTGAAAGGGGCCTTAGTGTCCGATATGTCCGACACAATGTCAAAGTCGCGCTATAAGTCGCTGATCACCGTCATTACTAGAAAAAAAAAATTAATAAAAATATCCCAGTTTTTAGACCCTATGAAACAAAAAGAAGAACCCACTCCAGGTGTCTACTTCCTAATGATCTCTCCCCTCTCCAGGCGTGGGTGCGGCTCAATATGCAACCATATGCTAAAATTGATGACTGCACTCCAATAAAAACGATTGCTTTATTGTTGTTATAAGTCCATGCAGCAAGGATAAAACCACTAACGCGTTTCACACCGTTATAGCAGGTGCTTATTCATAGCTAAGTCTTAAAATAATGAAAAAAAGATATATATACGCAAGCAGGCAAAACAGTAAATTGGTGTAATTAGGCATGGTGTGCGCCCACTACAGGTGACACAAGGCTCTCAGCTGATATAAAGGTGAGTCGGCTGGAATTCTCTCTCACATAATCACAAGGTTAACTCTTCAGACAAAAATAAAGACAAGACAAACAAGCCAAACCCATGAAAGATATATAAATAAAGACTAGGGATGAGCTTCGTGTTCGAGTCGAACCCATGTTCGACTCGAACATCGGCTGTTCGACCGTCCGTCGAATTGCGAACGTTATGGGCCGTTCGCGCCAAATTCGTGTGGCGCGTCACGGCCCATAATTCACTGCGGCATCGCAGTGCATTGCTGGCTGATGATTGGCCAAGCATGCACTATGAACCGCATGCTTGGCCAATCACAGCGCCGTCAGTAGAGAGAGCTGTAATTGGCCAAAGCCAGGGTGGCTTTGGCCAATTATGGCTCAGGGGATTTAGTACACGCCCCACACTATATAAGGCCGCCTGCACGGCGGCCCTGTGTAGTGTGTTCCGGTGTGCTGATAGAGAGAGAGACAGACAGTGTCATTTGATTTGAGAGCTAGATTAGGCTAGATCTGTTCCTGCTCTTTACATTTAGTGCAGTGCGTCCTGCTCACAGTGTTCAGCTAGATCTGTTCCTGCTCTTTACATTTAGTGCAGTGCGTCCTGCTCACAGTGTTCAGCTAGATCCGTTCCTGCTCTTTACATTTAGTGCAGTGCGTCCTGCTCACAGTGTTCAGCTAGATCTGTTCCTGCTATTTACATTTAGTGCAGTCAGTGCGTCCTGCTCACAGTGTTCAGCTAGATCCGTTCCTGCTATTTACATTTAGTGCAGTCAGTGCGTCCTGCTCACAGTGTTCAGCTAGATCCGTTCCTGGTATTTACATTTAGTGCAGTGCGTCCTGCTCACAGTGTTCAGCTAGATCCGTTCCTGCTATTTACATTTAGTGCAGTGCGTCCTGCTCAGAGTGTTCAGCTAGATCCGTTCCTGCTATTTACATTTAGTGCAGTCAGTGCGTCCTGCTCACAGTGTTCAGCTAGATCCGTTCCTGCTATTTACATTTAGTGCAGTCAGTGTGTCCTGCTCACAGTGTTCAGCTAGATCCGTTCCTGCTATTTACATTTAGTGCAGTCAGTGCGTCCTGCTCACAGTGTTCAGCTAGATCCGTTCCTGCTATTTACATTTAGTGCAGTGCGTCCTGCTCACAGTGTTCAGCTAGATCCGTTCCTGCTATTTACATTTAGTGCAGTGCGTCCTGCTCACAGTGTTCAGCTAGATCCGTTCCTGCTATTTACATTTAGTGCAGTGCGTCCTGCTCACAGTGTTCAGCTAGATCCGTTCCTGCTATTTACATTTAGTGCAGTGCGTCCTGCTCACAGTGTTCAGCTAGATCCGTTCCTGCTATTTACATTTAGTGCAGTCAGTGCGTCCTGCTCACAGTGTTCAGCTAGATCCGTTCCTGCTATTTACATTTAGTGCAGTGCGTCCTGCTCACAGTGTTCAGCTAGATCTGTTCCTGCTATTTACATTTAGTGCAGTCAGTGCGTCCTGCTCACAGTGTTCAGCTAGATCCGTTCCTGCTATTTACATTTAGTGCAGTGCGTCCTGCTCACAGTGTTCAGCTAGATCCGTTCCTGCTATTTACATTTAGTGCAGTGCGTCCTGCTCACAGTGTTCAGCTAGATCCGTTCCTGCTATTTACATTTAGTGCAGTGCGTCCTGCTCACAGTGTTCAGCTAGATCCGTTCCTGCTATTTACATTTAGTGCAGTCAGTGCGTCCTGCTCACAGTGTTCAGCTAGATCCGTTCCTGCTATTTACATTTAGTGCAGTGCGTCCTGCTCACAGTGTTCAGCTAGATCTGTTCCTGCTATTTACATTTAGTGCAGTCAGTGCGTCCTGCTCACAGTGTTCAGCTAGATCCGTTCCTGCTATTTACATTTAGTGCAGTGCGTCCTGCTCACAGTGTTCAGCTAGATCTGTTCCTGCTATTTACATTTAGTGCAGTGCGTCCTGCTCACAGTGTTCAGCTAGATCCGTTCCTGCTATTTACATTTAGTGCAGTCAGTGCGTCCTGCTCACAGTGTTCAGCTAGATCCGTTCCTGCTATTTACATTTAGTGCAGTGCGTCCTGCTCACAGTGTTCAGCTAGATCCGTTCCTGTTATCTTCCTACTGACAGGCAGGCTTGTCTGGTTACAGTATATAAAGCTACCTGAAGAAAATTACAGGTGTTCTATCCCAGCTTAGTGCAGCTACAGGCCATTAGTATGTCTGGAAGGCCAAGAAGGAGAGGCAGACAGTCACAAGCCAATAAGAGAGGGCAAGCAGGCTCTGTGTCTAGTGCTGGTCGTGGAGACGGTGCATCCTCATCAGCACGTGGCCATGGGACACGCTTGGCCTTTTTTTCGGCAGCTGGCCGTGTGGAGCCGCAACATGCGGAAAACTTGGTCGAGTGGATGACCAAGCCGTCCTCATCCTCCTCATCCTCTCTCACCCATGCCCAGGGTGCTTTGTCTGGCAAAGCAGCGGCCTCTTCCCTCAGCTCAATGTCATCACTGACTCCTTCCCTAGCTCCACCATGTCCTCATGAGGATTCCCTCGAACTGTTTGACCACAGTGTTGGGTACATGCTCCAGGAGGATGCCCAGCGTTTGGAAGGCTCTGATGATGATACTGAGCTCGATGAAGGCAGTAACATGAGCACGGACAGAGGGGGTGCCCAAGAAGGACAGCAATCTGGCAGTCATGCTCCCCCTGCTGCAGCATACTGCCAGGTTTGCTCCAGTGATGAGGAGGGAGGGGATGATGAGGTCACTGACTCAACGTGGGTGCCTGATAGGAGAGAGGAGGAGGAGGAGGAGGAGGAGGCGGCACATCACCAACGAGGCAGGATGCCCTCCAGGGGCCAGCCTAAGGGCAGCACATTGACTGCATCACACCCCAAAGCTCCACATGTGCAGGGCGCTGCAGTCTCTGCGCGTTATTCAAAAAGTTCTTTGGTGTGGGCCTTTTTTGAGACGAGTGCATCAGATCGCACCGCTGCTATTTGCAACATATGTCTCAAGCATATCTCGCGTGGCCAAAACATCTCCCGCTTGGGTACCACATGCTTGACCAGACATATGTTGACCTGCCATGCAGTTCGTTGGCAAGCATATCTAAAAGACCCACACCAAAGAACAAAGAGGATCTCTCCTTGCTCCTCATCAGCTGAGATTTCCAACCCCACTAGACCTTCAGTCCTCTCTGAGACCTGCAGTGAGAGGAATGAAGGTGTAGAATTAGGTGTGTCACAGCCAAGTACTTGTGGGCAATCTGCTTTTGGTACACCGACGCCAGATTGTACCAGGCAAATTTCCCTGCCCCAGCTGCTGCACCGCCGAAAGAAGTTTGCTCCCAGCCATCCACATGCCAAGCGGTTGAATGCTAGCTTGGCAAAATTGCTAGCACTTCAACTGCTGCCTTTTCAGTTGGTAGACTCTGCCCCCTTCCGTGAGTTTGTGGAATGTGCGGTTCCTCAGTGGCAGGTACCCAAACGCCACTTTTTCTCACGGAAGGCGATTCCAGCTCTCTACCGGCATGTGGAAGGCAATGTCCATGCCTCGCTGGACAGGGCGGTCAGCGGTAAGGTGCATATTACCGCTGACTCATGGTCCAGCAGGCATGGACAGGGACGTTACTTAAGTTTCACGGCGCATTGGGTGACTCTGCTGGCAGCTGGGAAGGATGCAGGACAAGGTGCAGTAGTGTTGGAGGTTGTTCCGCCACCACGCCTCCAAAATGCTGATTGTGACACACCTCTCTCCTCCACCCCCTCCTCTTCTTCTTCCTCCATGGCCTCTTCCTCGGAACCAGCGGTGCTCCGTAGGCGTTCAAGGGGCTACGCAAGTACGCAGGCCAAAAGATGCCATGCGGTGCTTGAGCTGGTGTGCTTGGGGGACAGGAGCCACACTGGGGCAGAGGTTCTGTCAGCTCTGCAGGGGCAGGTTCAGAGGTGGTTGACGCCACGCCAACTTAAGGCAGGAATGGTGGTTTGCGACAATGGCACCAACCTCCTCTCTGCCCTCCGACAGGGACAACTGACCCATGTGCCCTGTTTGGCTCACGTCCTTAACTTGGTGGTGCAGCGGTTCTTGGGCAGGTACCCGGGCTTACAGGATGTCCTGAGGCAGGCCAGGAAAGTCTGTGTGCATTTCCGCCGGTCATATAATGCCAGTGCTCGGCTGACGGACCTCCAAAAGGAGTTTAACCTGCCCAAGAACCGCCTAATCTGTGACATGCCCACCAGGTGGAACTCGACATTGGCCATGCTGCAGCAGCTGCACACGCAGCAGAGGGCCATAAATGAGTACCTGTGCGACTATGGCACCAGGACAGGGTCAGGGGACCTTGGTTTTTTTTCCCCACGCCAGTGGGCCATGATCAGGGATGCATGCACTGTCCTGTCACCATTCGAGGAGGCCACGAGGATGGTGAGCACTGACAGTGCATGCATCAGTGACACTGTCCCCCTTGTCCACCTGTTGGAGCACACGCTGCGTGGAATAATGGACAGGGCACTTGAGGCAGAACAGAGGCAGGAAGAGGAGGACTTCCTTAGCTCTCAAGGCCCCCTTTATCCAGACAGTGTTCCTGCGTGCCCGCCGATCACACAGGAAGAGGACGAGGAGGAGGAGGAGGAGGAGGAGGAGGAAGATTGTGTCAGTATGGAGGTGGAGCCTGGCACTCAGCATCAGCAGTCTTTAAGGGATCAGTCCCAAGGAACACATGGACTTGTACGTGGCTGGGAGGAGGTGGCTGCGGACGTTGTTGTCCTTAGTGACCCAGAGGACTCCGGACCGAATGCCTCAGCAAACCTACGCTGCATGGCCTCCCTGATCCTGCAAAGCCTGCGTAAGGATCCTCGTATTCGTGGTATCAAGGAGAAGGACCAATACTGGCTGGCAACCCTCCTTGATCCACGTTACAAGGGTAAGGTTGCGGACCTTATCTTGCCATCGCAGAGGGAGCAGAGGATGAAACATCTTCGGGAGGCCTTGCAGAAAGGTCTGTGCAACGCGTTCCCAGAGACTGGGAGGTTACAAACTCCTGTTTCTGGACAACGTGTTGCTGAGGCTTCGGTCAGTCAAAGAAGGAGCGGTGGAGAAGGTGGCCGTCTGACCGATGCGTTCAGACAATTTTTTGGTCCGCAGCCCCAAGGTATGATCGGTTCCAGCAACCATCGCCAGCGTCTGTTTTACATGGTGCAGGAATACCTAGGGGCAAGATCAGACTTGGACACCTTTCCCACCGAAAATCCTCTGGGTTACTGGGTCTTGAGGATGGATCACTGGCCAGAGCTTGCACAGTATGCAATTGAGCTACTGGCCTGTCCTGCATCCAGCGTTCTTTCGGAACGCACATTCAGTGCTGCTGGAGGCGTGGTAACCGATCACAGGGTGCGTCTGTCCACTGACTCGGTCGATCGGCTGACCTTCATAAAAATGAATCAGTCTTGGATCACCACCAGCTACCAAGCACCTGATGCTGATGTAACTGAATAATTTTTTTCAGATCCCTTCAAAGACTGCCTATGCTGATGCTGAGT
This sequence comes from Lithobates septentrionalis, assembly GCA_037952835.1. Lineage (NCBI taxonomy): Eukaryota > Metazoa > Chordata > Amphibia > Anura > Ranidae > Lithobates > Lithobates septentrionalis. The sequence continues at coordinate 736,354 of JBBDGP010000040.1, forward strand.
GACTATCCCTGAGTAATTATCCTCTTCCTCCTCAATCATCACGCTGATAGCTTGTAAGAACATTTTTGGTTCTGGGCGCCACCACCAGTGCCTAAGGCACAATTTTTCAGCCCCTGTATAACAGGGGCGTGTAATTACAATTTTTGATGTAATACTTTGCAGCACGGCTCGTTCCTGCATTCCAACTAGAGTGTCTGTGAGGGGTTGCAGTGTTGTGGCACCAGCACCAGTGCCTAAGGCCCAATTTTTCTGCCCCTGTCTAACAGGGGCGTGTAATTACAATTTTTGATGCAATACTTTGCAGCAGGGCTCGTTCCTGCGTTCCAACTAGAGTGTCTGTGAGGGGTTGCAGTGTTGTGGCACCAGCACCAGTGCCTAAGGCCTAATTTTTCAGCTCCTGTTCAACAGGGGCATGTAATTACAATTCTTGATCTAATATTTCACAGCAGGGCCCTGTGAGGGCTTACAGTGTTTTGGCCACAGCAACACCTAAGGCCCAAATTTCTGCTGAGTATATAGGGCAGGACCCTACTTTCAAACATCTAACTTACAAACGACTCCTACTTGCAAACGGAAGGAGACAACAGGAAGTGAGATGAAATCTACCCCTAGGAAGGGAAATTCTCTCATGTAAGAGTTAATATGGGAAAACAATTTCTCCTTTCCACTGATGCTTTCCAATCCTTGTTCCACAAAAAAACCCAAATTTTCAAAAAACATTTTTCATTGGGACAAAAAAGTGAGGTGAAATCTTCTGAAGAGGAGGAAAGACGCAAAACAAATGTCACAGGGGTGATAACCCTTCCCTATGTTTTCCAAAAAGCTTAGAAAAGATTTTTTGGCTGGAGCTAAACACGTTAAAAATGTTCAAAATTACAAACAGATTCTACTTAACAACAAACCTACAGTCCCTGTCTTGTTTGCACCGCCTGTATACTGCTGTTCAGAGTATATAGGGACCTTTCCTTATTTTAATTTGGGTGCGGGGTTCCCCTTAATATCCATACAAGACCCAAAGGGCCTGGTAATGGACTGGGGGGTACCCATGCCGTTTGTCTCACTGATTTTCATCCATATTGGCAGGACCCGACATGACATTAAACCCGCAAGCAGTTTTAAATGAGATTTTTTCCTTTAAAAATGACATTTGGTGCAGGGACTGTTCTAAACATGGGAAACACGCGTCACTTTACAGGCATACTATAGACACCCCCCAGGTACGATATTTAAAAGGAATATTTCACTTTTTTTTTTTTACTTTAAGCATCATTAAAATCACTGCTCCCGAAAAAACGGCCGTTTTTAAACGTTTTTTTTGCATTGATACATGTCCCCTGGGGTAGGACCCGGGTCCCCACACCCTTTTTAGGACAATACCATGCAAATTAGCCTTTAAAATGAGCACTTTTGATTTCGAACGTTCGAGTCCCATAGACGTCAATGGGGTTCTAACGGTCGTGCGAACTTGCGGTCCGTTCGCGGGTTCTGGTGCGAACCGAACCGGGGGGTGTTCGGCTCATCCCTAATAAAGACCAAAAATTTGACGGTGATGCACGCTTAACATAACTAAACTTCCTAAACAGGTGGAAAATATCCCACTCAAGAAAGTCTTCTAAAAATAAAAAATTGTTCAAAAAAAGCTTTCCATAAACATATCCTGTTTCCCCGAAAATAAGACCTAGCGTGATTGCCAGTGATGGCTGCAATATAAGCCCTACCCCCCAAATAAGCCCTACCCTGTTTCCCCGAAAATAAGCCCTATCCTGAAAATAAGACCTACAAGGACTTTAACTAGGGCTTATTTGGGGGGTAGGGCTTATATTGCAGCCATCACCGACAATCACGCTGGGTCTTATTTTCGGGGAAACAGGGTAGGGCTTATATTGCAGCCATCACTGACAATCACGCTAGGTCTTATTTTCGGGGAAACAGGGTATGTGTGCATATATGTATATGTACTGTGATAAAAATGCCTGCAGAGTTTCCCGGCAGAAGCACCTGTGCATGCCTAGCATTAGAATTCTCATGTAAACATATAAATATATAAGAAGAAAAATATATAAACATTGCTCTTGCGCATGCACAGGTAGGTAAACCCAAATTCTGTCAAAAAAACCCTGCAGGCAGAATTCCCATCACACAGCACAGCATGAAAACACTGCTAGTAACCCCATGACAAAAAGACCAGATAATTGCATGCAAACTTTCAGCCACAAACAACATGTTTATGGTTATGATTCAATCAATTAGGTACATATATAAAATATACCTCCTGCAGACATCAAGATCAAACCTATCAAACATATTGCAACATAAACGCTAGAAAGGATGAATACATGCAAGGAAGCAGACAGATGAGATCATGTCAGGAAGAAACTGTCAAAGACATATATATAGAAACATTCTATCTGATCTTTTGGAAACCGTTTATCTGTCTGTCCCATCCAAAATGAATGTGACAGGATTGCTTAATAGACATTCTATATAACCCTATGCAGACTGTTTAGATGTCTTTCAGGCAGATGTCATTGGCTGACAGCTTTCTACTCTCCAACATACAGCTTTTGTAGATAATTAACCACTTGCCGACCAGCCGCCACAGTTGTACTGCGGCAACATGACTCCGCTGCGCGAATTGCCGTTATGTTACAGTACCTGACCGCGAGATGGGATCGCGCTGGTTCTCTGCGACAGGGTACTGTGCATGTCGCGCTGGCTCGCTCATCGGGAAAGGAAAACTTTTTTTTTCCTTTCGCGATGAGCGTCAGGCAGTGCTGATAGCTGTCTGTTATGAATTGGGGGAACGCCGTGCCATATTTTAAATAAAAAAACGGCGTGGGTTCCCCCCCACAGGCCCTTAGGTCTGGTATGGATTTTAAGGGGAACCCCCTACGCCAAAAAATCGGCGTGGGGGTCCCCCCCAAAATCCATACCAGACCCTTATCTGAGCACGCAGCCCGGCCGGTCAGGAATGGGGGTGGGGACGAACGAGCGCCCCCCCCCCTCCTGAACCGTACCAGGTTGCATGCCCTTAACATGGGGGGGTGGGCGCTTTGGGCCAGGGGGGCGCCCTGCGGCCCCCCCCCCCACCCTAAAGCACCTTGTCCCCATGTTGATGAGGACAAGGGCCTCTTCCCGACAACCCTGGCCGTTGGTTGTCGGGGTCTGCGGGCGGAGGGCTTATCGGAATCCAGGAGCCCCCTTTAATAAGGGGGCCCCCAGATCCCGGCCCCCCACCCTATGTGAATGCGTATGGGGTACATGGTACCCCTACCCATTCACTTAGGGAAAAAAGTGTCAATAAATAAAACACACTACACAGGTTTTTAAAGTAATTTATTAAGCAGCTCCGGGGGGGTCTTCTTCCGACTTCGGGGGTCTTCTTCCGACTTCTCCGGCCTCTTCTCCCGGTGCCCAGTTCTTCTCCCGTTGTTCGGCCTCTTCTCCCGGTGCCCAGTTCTTCTCCCGTTGTTCGGGCTTCTTCTCCCGGTGTTTGGCTTCTTCTCCCGGTGTTTGGCTTCTTCTCCCGGTGTTTGGCTTCTTCTCCCGGTGTTTGGCTTCTTCTCCCGGTGTTTGGCTTCTTCTCCCGGTGTTTGGCTTCTTCTCCCGGTGTTTGGCTTCTTCTCCCGGTGTTTGGCTTCTTCTCCCGGTGTTTGGCTTCTTCTCCCGGTGTTTGGCTTCTTCTCCCGGTGTTTGGCTTCTTCTCCCGGTGTTTGGCTTCTTCTCCCGGTGTTTGGCTTCTTCTCCCGGTGTTTGGCTTCTTCTCCCGGTGTTTGGCTTCTTCTCCCGGTGTTTGGCTTCTTCTCCCGGTGTTTGGCTTCTTCTCCCGGTGCCCAGTTCTTCTCCCGGTGCCCAGTTCTTCTCCCGGTGCCCAGTTCTTCTCCCGGTGCCCAGTTCTTCTCCCGGTGCCCAGTTCTTCTCCCGGTGCCCAGTTCTTCTCCCGGTGCCCAGTTCTTCTCCCGGTGCCCAGTTCTTCTCCCGGTGCCCAGTTCTTCTCCCGGTGCCCAGTTCTTCTCCCGGTGCCCAGTTCTTCTCCCGGTGCCCAGTTCTTCTCCCGGTGCCCAGTTCTTCTCCCGGTGCCCAGTTCTTCTCCCGGTGCCCAGTTCTTCTCCCGGTGCCCAGTTCTTCTCCCGGTGCCCAGTTCTTCTCCCGGTGCCCAGTTCTTCTCCCGGTGCCCAGTTCTTCTCCCGGTGCCCAGTTCTTCTCCCGGTGCCCAGTTCTTCTCCCGGTGCCCAGTTCTTCTCCCGGTGCCCAGTTCTTCTCCCGGTGCCCAGTTCTTCTCCCGGTGCCCAGTTCTTCTCCCGGTGCCCAGTTCTTCTCCCGGTGCCCAGTTCTTCTCCCGGTGCCCAGTTCTTCTCCCGGTGCCCAGTTCTTCTCCCGCTGTTCGGCCTCTTTTTCCAGTGTCCGGTTCTTCTGCCGGGCTCCTCCGCTATCTTCTGCCGCTCTTTTGCTAGCGGTGGCCCGGACTTCTGCGCCGTCTTCTCCCCTCTTCTCTTCTTCCGATGTTGACACAACGCTCTCTCCCGCTAGAATGCTGTGTGCGAGCTGCGCAACCATTTATATAGGCATGGGGCGTGGTCACCGGGTGATGTCACCCGGTGACCCCGCCCCCTTATGACACCACAGTCCCTGCACATGCTGGGACTGCGATGTCATAAGGGGGCGGGGTCACCACCTATATAAATGGTTGCGCAGCTCGCACACAGCATTCTAGCGGGAGAGAGCGTCGTGTCATCATCGGAAGAAGAGAAGAGGGGAGAAGACGGTGCAGAAGTCTGGGCCACCGCTAGCAAAAGAGCAGCAGAAGATAGCGGAGGAGCCCGGCAGAAGAATCGGACACCGGGAAAAGAAGCCGAACACCGGGAGAAGAGGCCAAACACCGGGAGAAGAGGCCGAACACCGGGAGAAGAGGCCGAACACCGGGAGAAGAGGCCGAACACCGGGAGAAGAAGCCGAACACCGGGAGAAGAAGCCGAACACCGAAGGAGGAAAAGACGAACACCGGGAGAAGAGGCCGAACACCGGGAGAAGAACCGGGCACCAGGAAAAGAGGCCAGAGAAGTCAGAAGAAGACCCCCGAAGTCGGAAGAAGAGCTGCTTAATAAATTACTTTAACCTCCCTGGTGGTTTTCCCGAGTGTGGCTCGGGGTTACATTTCAGGACCATTAGCGGTAACCCCGAGCCACACTCGGGATTACATCGCAGGATCCTGGTGCCTCCTTACTTACCTTGTCCCCGGGATCCTGCGATGTCCCCCGCACTGTCCGAGGGCTCCGTCCTCCTCCGAAGCCTCTCCGTGCCAGGCTCCGTTCCCTGCGAGCGTCGCACGGGGGCGGAGCCTGGCGGCAAATTCAAAAAATGTAAAAATCATAACACATACAGTACTGTAATCTTACAGATTACAGTACTGTATGAAATCATTTCACATCCCATTTGTCCCCAGTGCTCTGGTCCATGCCCTGCATGCAGTTTTATATTGCATATACTGTTCTTTCTGCCTGGAAACTGGAGATTGTCCATAGCAACCAAAAAGTGTCCCTTTACGTCAAAAATGGCTTTAGACCAGCTAGAAAACTGCGATAGTAAATTAGAACACTTGCAGAATTGAGCGATAGTGAATCGTGTGGAAATTTATTTTATTACTATTTATTTTTATTTTTTTTAATTATTATTTTTTTTTTATTATATTATAATTTATGTTTTTGTGTTTCAAACTTTATCATACCCGGGATATCTACTAGACTCTTGTTTGGACAGATTTAAGTGTGTTATTGTTAATAATTAAATACCTACAATATAAAACGCCAAATTTCATTGCAAAATAATTGTACCGCTTTCAGCACCTAAAATCAGAAAGAATCATACCGCCAGGGAGGTTAAAAACCTGTGTAGTGTGTTTTATTTATTGACACTTTTTTCCCTAGGTGAATGGGTAGGGGTACCATGTACCCCATACTTATTCACATAGGGTGGGGGCTGGGATCTGGGGGCCCCCTTATTAAAGGGGGCTCCCGGATTCCGATAAGCCCTCCGCCCGCAGACCCCAACAACCAACGACCAGGGTTGTCGGGAAGAGGCCCTTGTACTCATCAACATGGGGAGAAGGTGCTTTGGGGTGGGGGGGCCCGCAGTCTAGGAAATATACCCGTTATCACTCATAAAAATGGGAAATGTCCCATTCATGATCAATTCCCCCCAGTTTTCTTGTGTTAAAAAAGAAGATCCAGTATACCTCTCTTTTACATAATATTCTGAATTTGTCCCCTCCGACTGGTAAAGATATCTTCTCAAAAACCTGGATCACTAAACTTGAAGTGTTTTTAGAGTGAACCAAATTCCAATGATTGGCTTACATTGGTATTATGGCCTTTCTGAATGTCATACACATGGTCGTACAAGTGATCATGCAATCTGCGTGTAGTAAGCCCAACGTATTGTATATGACATGATTGGCATGTTACAATGTAGACCAGATACCTCGTGTTACAATTAACAAATGTGGTGATGTTAGACTGTTTGTTAATGGCGGTCACTTGAACCGTGTCACCTCTGAGAATGTGGGGGCAACAAGGACAACCATTGCGTCTCGGAAAGAGGCTCGGTCCTTAATTGGTTAAGGGGTTACACCCTTTGTGGACTTTAGGCAAGAAATAAAATATTGGCATAATAGGATATTCTGGCAAAAACATGTTAATTTCTTTTTGTGTGAAGATACCTATCGCGATTCCCCTTCCAATAATGTTAATTCTATTTTATAAGGCTGTGTTGGAGATGAACATAGGTGCTGGAATCAGAAAGCTGACGGATGGCTTCATTCCTGTAGTCTACGGTGTCCATGACCACTAATAACCCATCCTTGTCAGCATTTCTGATTACCACACTGCTGTCATCCTTCAGGGTTTTAATGGCTTTCTTTTCTTCAATAGTAAGGTTGTTAATTGAACATTTAGTAGAAGATTTATTCGCTAAATAAACTAAATCCCCCTCAACTAATTTCTGAAAAGTGTCCATATCCTCGCCGCATGAATTAATGGGATAAAAATCAGATCTTATCTCGAACGGTATACCAACATCTAACACTGTTTGTTCATCGCGACAAGGATTGGACTCTGCTGCCAGATCAAGTAAATCCTCTAGTGCACAAACTTCAGGAAAGAGATGTGGGGAAGAAAGTGAAGAAGGAGAAAAAAAACAGGAGGTGAAGGAGGAGACAAGGAAGGGGAGGAAAACTGAAACGAAAGAGGAGACTCACCCACCACCATATCACCACAAGAAGGAATTGAATCACATTCTCCATAGTAATGCTTTCTGGGAGTCAGAGAGCGGACCAATCTGTTAACATCCAAAACTGTGCCAAAAAGATCAAATTGTTTGATTGGGCAGAAGTTTAGTCCACGTGACAAAAGAGACACTTCAGTGTCCTTCATGGCTCTCTTAGACAAATTCAGAACATTAGCCGGTGTTAGTGGCGGTTCCGCAACTGATATCTGCTTCCATTGGTGGTGTCTCCTTCCTCCCCTTCTTGTCCCCTTCAGTCTCTTCTCTTTTTCTTGGTGGAGCTTCTGACTCCTTTGTTTAAAGTGGTGTTCCGGCCGAAATTATACTTTTTAAATAAAAATACCCCTATAATACACAAGCTTAATGTATTCTAGTAAAGTTAGTCTGTAAACTAAGGTCTGTTTTGTTAGTTTATAGCAGTAGTTTGTTATTTTTTAAACTTACAGCAGGCTGTGGCCATCTTAAGTGTGGGCATCTGAAGCCAGACTGTATTTCTTCCTGGATCTCATCCTTGCAGATCTCGCACATGCTCAGTGCAGCACAAGCAGTGTAATAGGTTTCAGGCAGTGGCGGAACTACCGCCATAGCGACACACGCGGCCGCTATGGGGCCCGCAGCTGTTAGGGGCCCCCCGGACCGGTGACAGGCGGCTCCGCGGGTGACAGCGGGTGGCTTTGCGGGCCCCCGGGTGAGAGTGGGCGGCTCTGCGGGTCCGCGGTGAGAGCGTGGGCAGCTCCGAGGGCTGTCAGGCGGTGAGTCAGCTGGGCGGCTCGTGTGTGAGCAGGCTGGCCAATCAGGGAATTGGCAGCCGGGGGTGCATAGAGATGACATCATCTCTCACCGCCCGGCGCCCTCCCTGCAGTGCAGTTTTCCCCCCTCACTGTGCAGGCAGCCTCGGGAAGCAGAGAGATGACCTTATCTCTCTGCTGCCTGACTCTGGGACACAGCATGAAAGTGACACAGGCAGCAAGTGACAAGGTGAAGTGGCAAGTGACAATCCGGGACGTGTGGCAGGTGACGTGGCAAGTGACTATCCGTAATGTGTGGCAGGTGACGTGGCAAGCGACTATCCGTAATGTGTGGCAGGTGACGTGGCAAGCGACTATCCGTAATGTGTGGCAGGTGAGGTGGCAAGTGACAATCTGTAATGTATGGCAGGTGACGTGGCAAGTGACTATCTGTAATGTGTGGCAGGTGATGTGGCAAGTGACTATCCGTAATGTGTGGCAGGTGATGTGGCAAGCGACTATCCGTAATGTGTGGCAGGTGACGTGGCAAGTGACTATCCGTAATGTGTGGCAGGTGAGGTGGCAAGTGACAATCTGTAATGTATGGCAGGTGACGTGGCAAGTGACAATCTGTAACATGTGGCAGGCGACGTGGCAAGTGACAATCCGTAATGTGTGGCAAGTGACAATCCGGGACGTGGCAAGTGACAATCCGTAATGTGTGGCAGGTGACGTGGCAAGTGACAATCCGTAATGTGTGGCAAGTGACAATCCGGGACGTGGCAAGTGACAATCCGTAATGTGTGGCAGGTGACGTGGCAAGTGACAATCCATAACATGTGGCAGGCGACGTGGCAAGTGACAATCCGTAATGTGTAGCAAGTGACAATCCAGAAAGTGGCAAGTGACAATCCGTAATGTGTGGCAGGTGACGTGGCAAGTGACAATCTAATGTGTGGCAAGTGACAATCTGGGACGTGGCAAGTGACAATCAGTAATGTGTGGCAGGTGACGTGGCAAGTGACAATCCGGGACGTGGCAAGTGGACAATCGGCAACATGTGGCAGGTGACATTCTGCAACGTGTGACAAGTGACAATCTACATCTGGTGGCAGGCGACGTGGCAAGTGGACAATCCGCAATGTGTGGCGGGTGATGTGACAAGTGACATTCCGTGACAAGTTGCATCTGGTGGCAGGCGACGGTGTCAAGTGACACGCTCAGGGCTCCCACTGATTCTGCATTATGGTGAGTTGAACTAGTTCATTTTATATAACAGAACAGAAATTGGTTAGAAGGCATGGAGGTCAGCAATGTGTGTCCTTTAGGGGCTGCATACAGTATACTGCATACTTTGTTGTTCATAATTAATATAAGCTGTTGCCTGGGTACTGTGCCACATGGGTGCGGTAATCTGTTGTTCAATGGCATTAGTTATTTTTTTTGTGGAGGGGGTGGTTTGCAGGGGGGGGGGGGCGGTTTGCAGGGGGGGAGCCCATACAACATTTTGCTATGGGGCCCTGTGATTTCTAGTTACGCCCCTGGTTTCAGGTCAGGTTTCCATAGCAACGGCAGTTTCAGAAGAAGTTGCCGCCCCTTCCCAGAAGGCATTGCAAACAGGAAATGATGCGATGGGCCGTGGCCAGGAAGGAGGAAGTGAAAAATGAATACAGCAGATATACAGTAAGTGCTGAGAAAAAAAATTAAAAAATATCCAATTTGTTTACAGTGCACAGTTTAGTGAGGGATGCTGAAGAGTTGAAAAGTGGGTGGAACTCCACTTTAAAGTCTGTGGATTCGGATTGCGTTTGCCAGCAGCCTGGCTTCCTGAAGCTTTTGGCGATGAGTCAGAATTAGTGACAGCCTAAGCAGTACGTGGTCACATGTCCAGATTCGTCCTACCAACTTCCGGTTCATCTGGCTGATTAGACGCACGGGGTAGAACGCACGCCGCATGTGCGATGTGATGCGAAGGGTCTTGGACACCATTTACCCTGACATGCAAGCAGTCCCAGTGTCGGGTAGGCACCGATCAATGTAAGAGGCCATTTGGCTATTTTATTGTTCTTCTTTTTTATATATTAAACGGTTTTACACTATGGAGATTCCTTTTTGTTTCTCATATTTCCTATCCTGAATGAATGGGACGGGAGGGATCTATGCCTAAAGTACCACCTAGCCTTCCAGCCTTCATGTGAACAGGCACAATCCTGTACAAGCGCTAATGACTCTCTTTTTTTAGTTAAAGGAGTCATTGGTATCTGGTAAGCAGATATCTATTATCCTTAGGTGATTTCTTCCTCTTTGGTGACGGAACCTTTATATCATCGCTAAGATTTGTTGCATCTATGAAGATTTATGTGTCTGCCTTGGTGTTGTTTTCCAACCAATTTTTTGCTCTAATCTCTTCAATGGATTGGGACAATCAACTATCACGAATGTATTAATTACACCTGCAATTAAGAACTTTTCTATCAACATCTAATACCATTTTTACTTTATATTTTGTATTTTTATTTTTACCACATAACATGTATTTGGTAAATTTTCGTTCTAGCACAATTATTATAATTTAGCTCACTGCGTTTGATGTGGATTGTGTGTGTCTCTAGTGGCAGTATTACAACAGCACATATGTTTTTAGGTCTTTAGCGCCCCTATTGTATACCATTCCTTATTTGATTATCTTATTCAAATTAAGGGGAGCAGCTTGCACTTGTGGTTTATTGGTTTTTGGTTTCCATTGATCATCCACGGGTGATACACATTTTTTGGGTCAGTACAATTACTGACCCTCTATTTATGGTAATTTTTCAATTTTTTTAATTTTTTTCAATTAATTTATTTTTTCAATTGATAAGCTCACATGTACTGACACCACTGGCGCGGAAGTATTGTTTACCTTTCTAAATCTGAGAAGCTGACCTGTTTGTTAGTACGATGCGACTATATATATAGACACTATAACGTTTACGCAAACAAATCAATATACGCTTATTGAGATTTTTTTTTTTTTTTTTACAAAAAACATGTAGCAGAATACATATTAGCCTAAATTGATGAAGAATTTTGATTTTTTACTTTTTTTTTTTTATCGGATGTGTATTATAGCAAAAAGAAAAAAATGTTTTTTTTATTTTAACCGCTTGCCAACCAGCTCACGCCGATATACGTCGGCAGAAGGGCACGTACAGGCATATTAACGTACCTGTACGTTGCCCTTTAAGAAGCGGCTTGCGGGCGCGCGCGCCCCCGCCGCAAGCTCCGTGAGTGTGATCGCGGGTCCCGCGGATCCGATGTCCACGGGGATACCCGCGATCGTCTCATGGAGAGGAAGAACGGGGAAATGCTGATGTAAACAAGCATTTCCCCATTCTGCCTAGTGACACTGATCACAGCTCCCTGTGATTGGGAGCAGTGATCAGTGTCGTGTCACACGTAGCCCACCCCCCCCCCCCCCCCACAGTTAGAATCACTCCCTAGGACACACTTAACCCCCGCAGCTCCCCCTAGTGGTTAACCCCTTAACTGCCAGTCACATTTACACAGTAATCAATGCATTTTTAATCGCACTGATCGCTGTATAAATGTGAATGGTCCCAAAACAGCGCCAAAAGTGTCCGATCTGTCCGCCATAATGTTGCAGTCACGATAAAAATCGCTGATTGCCGCCATTTATACAGAGTATGAACAGCGATCTGTTAGTTTCCCTGAACAGTCCCCATCCCTCTTCAGTTAGAACACAAACTAGGACACACATTAACCCCTTCACTGCCCCCTAGTTTTAACCCCTTCACTGTCAGTGACATTTTTACAGTAATCATCGCATTTTGCCAATGCCATGCCAATGGTCCCAAAAATGTGTCAAAATTGTCCGATGCCATAATGTCGCAGTCACGATAAAAATCGCTAATCGCCGCCATTACTAGTAAAAAAAAAAAATTATTAATAAAAATGCCATAAAACTATCCCCTATTTTTTAGATGCTATAACTTTTGCGTAAATCAATCAATAAAGGCTTATTGTGATTTTTTTTTACCAAAAATATGTAGAAGAATACATATCGGCCTAAACTGGGGAAAAAAATGTTGTTTTTTTATATATTTTTTGGGAATATTTATTATAGCAAAAAGTAAAAAATAATGCGTTTTTTTCACAATTGTCGCTATTTTTTTGTTTATAGCGCAAAAAATAAAACTGCAAAGCTGATCAAATACCACCAAAAGAAAGCTCTATTTGTGGGGAAAAAAGGACGTCAATTTTGTTTGGGAGCCAGGTCACACGACTGCGCAATTGCCAGTTAAAGCGTCGCAGTGCCGAATCGCAAAAAGTGCTTTGGTCTTTTGCCAGCCAAATGGTCCTGTGTTTACACACACAGATCCACATGCCGGTCCGGTTAACCGGCAATCGCGGGTGCCCGGCGGACATCGCGGCCGCCGGGCACACGCACCGGGTCCCGAGCAACGCGGCGCGCGCGCGCGCTCCCGGCGGCGCGCGCGCGCCCCCTAGGCGGCCGGGAATCCCAGGACGTCATATGACGCCCACCCAGGATGGGAGATCCCATCTGTGGACGTCATATGACTATGGGCGGGTAATGAAGTGGTTAAAGTGGTAGTAAACTCTGTACTACCACTTGTACCTACAGGTACAATAATAATAATAATAATAATAGGTAATAAGTCTTACCTGTAGGTACTGTGAATATCTCCTAAACTTGCACCATTTAGGGTATATTCAGAATGCATGCAGCCGATGACATCATCGACGCATGCGCTCCGAAGGTCCGGCCTACAGTTGGGGACCTTCAGAGCCCATGCCGGAAATGGCAGCTCCCACGTGCATGACGTCATCGCAGCTCCGGCCAATCACACAGCCTGAGGTCGCGAACCCGGAAGACAGGGGAACATTTCCGCCCTCTCAGGGGTGACTTTACAGCGGTGGAGGGCTTTGTTCCAAGGTGATTATATCATAATGTACTAGTATGCAATGCCAAATGATGATAAACGAATAAATTAATTATCATATATTTAACTCTGACCAGCTCTTGTGAGATCTCCCCAAGCAAGCTATTAAAACAGGCAATGTAATCCAGCTGTGAAGGTCCGCCACTGTAAGCCGGACCTTTGGAGCGCATGCGTTGATGATGTCATCGGCTGCATGCATTCTGAATATCTTACAAACGGTGCAAGTTTAGGAGGTATTCACAGTACTTATAGGTAAGACTTATTATAGGCCTACCTGTAGGTACAAGGTCGCAATGGACACGCCCCCGAGGAGCAGGTCATCATACTGGGCTCTTTTAGAGGGAGAGGTACTCACAAGTCATGGCCAGGAGTAAAGACCGGCCCACCGCAGCCAGCTACCAGGGAAATGATTGACTATCTGCACAGCAATCGATATGGCCCCACTATGACCCTTTGTACCAATTCTCCCACGTTAGACAGGGGGACTGAATTTTGCACCTCCCCAGGTATGCTTTGCTCATTTATCTTCACATAATGCTATTATACTATTTTTTCTTTCATCAGCATGGCAAGGGCACAGGTTTGCTTCAAAACGAGCTTGCTTGACACGCACGTCCTCATTACTCATTGCCATATGAGGAGCCATGATTCCAGTAACAATAAATCACTCATTATCCTCTTTTTACTGCAACGTCCTGAGAAACACTGGAAGGAAGCGATATTAGTAATCTAGGAAACGCTTCACATATCTCTGGCTCTGAAACAGCCCATAAATCTGTCCGGTCACCGAGGGAAGAGGCAGAGAGAAAATGGCAGTGCATGGCACCCAGGGGACACAATGATGACACAGACATAGAAAAATATTGGATCAAAGAATATACCGTCTTCCATTACCTCATTGTTACATTGATTCATTGCTCTTAATGGGAATGAACTGAGAAGATCTGGCCTCCAGGGAACCTAGGTAAAATTTATGAACAAATCCCAGGGAACAAATGTCTGTGTTTTCTCCAGTAGGATTCTAACTTAAGGTGACACTGTCCTCGTGAACATTCAGGGCAAAGAGACAATATCTTTGTAAATTCTCCACCCCTTGCCTCAAAGCTCGAATACTCACCTTGCCAACCTTATTCTTCCTCTCCTGCCTCCACTGTAGCCAGCACTCTAGTCTCTAGTGTTGGACAAGTAGAGCAGTGATGCCACCCCCCCCCCCCCCGTCACGTGGCAGCGCTTGGGCATAGCAATTGGCTGATAGACCCAAACACTGTCAATGGGAGATGGTCACATGTTCCCTGTACCTGGAAGTACCAAGCAATGTCTCTGGCTGGAACAGAGGAAGGAGCAGCAAGAGTGGTGGCAAGGTATGATAGGTTTTGGGGGGGGGGGGGGGGCTTACAAGATACTATCACTTTGCCATTAGGTTGTGATTGTGTATGGATTATTTTTGGAAAATAGGGATATCAAGGTATCAGGTGTCATGTTAACAGTTCTCTTTCTGTACTTGGAGCCTGTTTAAGGAAATGAAAGTCCCCTTCCTCAAGAAGGCGCATGTACAGTCATGCCAATAAACCCCCCCCCCTTCCATCCAAGCCCCGGTTTTCTAATTTTGGGAGGGTGTCCATTGACATCCTCCCAGAACCTTGCCTCCTACGTGTCCCCTGGGACGTGCATCCAGCGCAATTACAGTGGCCCTTTACCATGTGATAAGCTGATCACATGTAAACTTGCTGGTTATCGGCAGTCCTTTCCTCCCACGCTGTGTCTGTGTGAGGAAAGGTGAGAGCTGTTAACTGGCAACAATATCAGTAAATTGCTTACACTGATAATTAGTGCAGCCTATCAGTGCTCATCAATGCTGCCTATCAGTGCTGCATTTCAGTGCCGCCTATCAGTGCTCATCAATGCCGCCTATTAGTGGCCATCAATTACTCCTATCAGTGCCACCTATCATCGCTCATCAATGCTGCCTATCAGTGCCCATCAGTGCTCATCAATGTCGCCTGTCAGTGACCATCAGTGCCACTTATCAGTGCTCAATTCCCATTAGTGCCGCCTATTAGTGTTCATCAGTGCCGCCTATCAGTACCTCCTATCAGTGCTCATCAATGCTGCCTATCAGTGCCGCCTATCAGTGCCCATCAATGCTGCCTATCAGTGTCCATTAGTGCAACCTATGAGTGCTGTCTACCAGTGCAGCTTATCAGTGCTGTCTATAAGTGCCCATCAATGCTGCCTATCAGTGCTCATCAATGCCACCTATCAGTGCCTCCTCATCAGTGCAGCCTATCAGTGACCATCAATGCTGCCTATCAGTGCTCAATGCCTATCAGTGCCCATCAGTGCAGCCTATCAGCACCCATTAGTGTAGCATATCAGTGTCCATCAATGCTGCCTATCAGTGTCACCTATCAGTGCTCAAAAATCCCACCTATAAGTGCCTTTCAGTGCCACCTATCAGTGCTCATCAATCCCACCTATCAGTGCCCATTAATCCCACCTATCAGTGCCCATTAATGTCTCCTATCAGTGCAGCCTGTCAGTGCTCATGAATCCTGCCTGCTTGCTCGGCACGATTCTGAGCTAAGAGCGTCTCCTTCATACAGCCGAGCCGACACTGATAGTTCTCCCTCCCCCCTCCTTCCTCTCTTACACAGGATGGGAGAGGAGACAGCCGATCTGCTCCTTCTCCCCCGGCCCCTCTCCTGTGTGCACTGTGGGAAGTCAAGTGTGAAGCTAATGAGTGTTGAGTGACTGCTGGGAGGGGGGAGCAGAGTGAGCTGAGCTGCTGCAACTAAACTGGAAGTACATTGTAAATTGTACTGTAAACTTCAAGGATTAATTATTCCACAGTTCCTACAGCTACTGAAGTCAGTTACAGAAACATATTCAGTGCTTGTTAATAACATGTTATTCCACAATTCTACTATTAAGTGAATAACAATAACATGGATACTACGCCATCCAAAGAATTTACATATTTATTCAAGGTGATCAAAAGAAGGTGGCAGGTCCCTAACACCCCCATATAACGCCAGGCTGCTCAGTGAAGCGTCTACACCCTGGCATTTCATTCTGACTCCTGCTAATATCAAACATTCTCATTTGCAAAGCAGATAAGAATATGGAAATGGTTACACTCCATTTATTTAATGAGCTTGCTAAGCCCGAGCTAAACAAATCAATACAATTAGTGCTGCCTCTTCATCACTGCAGAACTTTCAGAGCCGGTTCCTAATTATTCCTTAGCTGTCAAACTAGCCAAATCGTTTTTTAAAGGGGTCTCTCTACCCTCATCATGTAGAGAGCCTGTTACTTGTCATGTTACAGGAAAAAAAATATTACACAGAGGTAGCCAGGAGAAAAAATATAGGCAAAAAAAAAAGAATAAAACGTCATCAAAGTGTTAACATTAAGTGACAAAGTAAAAAAAACAAATCCAGAAATCTTTTCTGAAAGAGAACCAGAATTCTGGAAGCTGCATCCAGAAAAGGTAAGCAGGGATCAAAGAACTAATCACCAGTGTTGATCTTTTCCTCAAGGCTGACCTACTATGCCTTCATCTCTGTATGGAGGCAGCTATCTTAGAACCAACCCCCCCCCCCCCCCCATGACAGATGATTTAATTACTGATGGATGAATAGTCAAGCAGCAGAAGATGCAGAGAATGTACAGATCCACTGAATTAATGAAGTGGTAGCAAGGAGATGCTTGCACTGCAGGTCCTCGGGTACAGCTTCCACTCCAGAAAGTAAAACAGTAAGAAGCACAGTAGGAGCAGCACCAAAAAGTAACTTTAGATGTGATGAGGCTAGAAGTCAGAGGCATTAGTGCTTTAGATGATCTCACACTGCAGATATAAAGTAGGAGGCATTCCCAAATGAGCAGAAAATAACTGGCTATTAAAGTGTATGTAAGCTATCACTTTGTAAAACAACCCACTCAGTTTGAGGCTGGGTTCACACCATTACGAATTGGATGGTGGATTTCCGCATTCAATTCGCAATAGCAGGAGATTTTGACCGGCTCTCTATGGAGCCGATTCACATATATCCGCAGCGGGTCTGACAGAGTGTGCGGCGAGGAGAGCCGATCAGCGGCATCTCCATGCAGGGGTACATCTAGGAATGTAATCAGGGCACTGATCATCAGTGCCCTGATTACAATATAGTAATAAAGTGTCACCAATCAGTGCCCACCATTGCCCACCAATTCCAGCAATCAGTGTCCACCAGTGGCAGCAATCAGTGACCACCACTGCCCACAAGTGCCACCAATCAGTGCCCATTAGCGATGCCAGTCACTGCTGGCAATCAGTGCTGCCCATCAATGCCCATCACTGCTGTCGATCAATGCCCATCAGTGCCACCCATCAATGCCCATCAGTGCCCATCAGTACCGCCTATTCGTGCCACCTTCTAGTGCCCACCAGTGCTGCCTATCAGTGCCACCTAACAGTGCCCATCAGCGCCACCTAACAGTGCCCATCAGTGCTGCCTATCAGTGCTCATCAGTGCCACATATCAATGCCACCTATCAGTGCCCATAATTGCGGCATATTAGTGCCTCCTCATCAGTGCCCATAAGTGCCGCCTTATCAGTGCCCATCAGTGCCGCCTCATCAGCGCACATCAGTGAAGGCAAAAAATTACTTAGTTACAAAATTTACTGACAGAAAAAAAGTAAAAAAACATTTTTCAAAATTTTTGGTCTTTTTTTTGAAAAAAATAAAAACCCAGCAGTGATTAAATACCACCAAAAGAAAGCTCTATTTGTGTGAAGAAAGTGATAAAGCGACAGCGCTGAAAGCTGAAAAATGGCTTGGGCAGGAAGGGGGTGTAAGTGCCCTGGTTAAGATATAACTAAAGGCAAAGCTTTTCTTTTCTTTTTATATAGAGTGGAGAGGGATTAGAACACCTGTAAGGTGTAATTGTTGTCTGTGCCCTGTTAGGAAGATTTACCCTCTCTATTTGTCCTGTTTACCATTATCATCACAAATTTTGGGTTGTCACCAGAACAGGAATAGAAGATAAATCAATAAAAAGGTTTCCATTGCAGTCCGTGCCCCCACCATGGAGATTCAACAAATTTGTCATGTTTATTGTTATTATCAAAAGTGAAAGTGAACGAAAATTCCAAATTTTGGGTTGTCCCTTGAACAGTAATAAAAAAAAAACCTTCCAATGAGGACACTAGTTCTGGTGACCCTGGGGACAACCCACATTGTAGGGATTTGCTCTAATTTCCTCTTTTGGCTATGGGACAGGTAGTAAAAGGATTTTTTTTCCTCATGATGAAGTAAAATTGGAGCATGCTTTAATTTTTTTTTTTTAAATGATAAAAACTGAATAAACAATGTGCAGAAATTAAAGATAAAATGTAAGCAGCAAACCAAATAGAGGATATCTTCTCTAGTTATTTACAATATAAATAAGTGTTGCGCTATAGTATAGAACAATGATAATCACACATGATAAATACAAATAGTAATGATCAAACCCAAAAAGTAAAACACCTCACAGTGAATAAATGGAAAATGAGCCCCCTTTATAAAGAACCTCAAAGAAAAATGTATTGCTCTATAATAAGTATGCAAGCATCCACAGTAAAAATTAAAATAAAAGTCCCTTTAAAGATCAAAAATAATGAAAATAAAAAACAAAAATAGTCCAGTAAATGAATTGAAGTGTTAACCCAAGAAAACCAATCCACAACTTCTATTTTTCTCTGCCAACACCAGAGTTACTTGTCACCAAGCAGAGCCTCCCCCGTGACGTCATCGCGTACAGGTAGTTAATCAGTACTCTATGCCATTGCTGCTGGCTTGGTGATTATACTTATATGCACATATCTGTTTATGCTTATAAGTGCGGTTTGATCCTTAAAGTGGTTGTAAACATTCCAATTTTTATTTTTAAATAACAAACCTTCCTATACTTACCTGCTCTGTGCAAGGGTTTTGCACAGAGTAACCCTGATCCTCCTCTTCTGGGTTCCCTCACTGGCGCTCCAGGCCCCTCCTGTTTATTGGGTGCCCCCACGGAAAGCTACTTTCCATGTGGGCACCCGTGCGGGCTCGCTCCCAAGTCCTGCTGCTGCGTCCATTGCATCCACCCTCCGCTCCCGTGTCAAAGCTTTTAATTGACAGCAGCGGGAGCCAATGGTTGCAAGCTTGCTCCCCTGGGCTGCTTTCGGAGGAAGATAAATTAAATTTGTGTGGTTTCTTTACCATACCACACTGATTCTGGCCTGAGATGCACTGTTCTGCCTGCCCTCCTAATCCTGACCCCGCTTTTTACATTATTTACATTATTAGCGTGTCTCCCCGCTCTTGGACATAATGTGCCCTTTACATGAGCCTATCTGTCTAGCAGCAAACTCATGGTGTGGTGTTCAATCGGGAGGTTGCCATCTAGCGGCCTCCTCAGAATATGTAATTCTCAATTAAAGTTCCCTTGTGAACAAATTGTATAAATAGCTGGCCAGTATAGAGCCCTCCCATCTTTGATAAAGACCATGTGATTGGTCGAAACATGTCGCAACGACACCACGGCAGTGACGTCAACTACGTCACAGATGACGCACCTCGTCACGTCAGCGCATTGCACACTCTGAGGACAGCGGGAAAACCCCCCCACCTCTTTGAATGAGCAACCAGGATGGTTTAAGCACATATTGACGTGATACACGTCGCAGCGCTCTAGTGACACAGCGACCAGATCTGCAACAGTCATGCTCTCTGGACGCCCTGGCGAGAAGTGAGCCCCAGGACTGACCAGTGCAAGTTCTTCCACCAGGCTGTCAACAACGGACCTGTCCAGGATGCCTAGGAAGGAACTAAGAAAGCGCCACACTTTCTGGCTGGGTGAGTGGATCTGTATCCTATTGACCAATTGACAGCTGCCCACTGTTTTCAGCACTGCTCTGTGGCTACTATTTAAAAACCTACAGACTGTCTCACTGACTAATCACTGACCATACAGCTTGATCTGTGCCAGCAGTGCTGAACTAAGGACTGTGTCTCCCTAACCTATGCCAATGTATCTACAGTCCACCATAAACTGGTTTATTCCCTACGACAAGTTAGAGATAGTCAGCACGGAATATATTCCAGAGGGTAGTATTGGGGGCATTAGTGGTAGGTTGACTAATGAACATAAACCCAAGGTAAGTATAGTAACACGTCCTAGTTGCAATCTCAGAACACCCAATAAGAGGATAGTATGCGACCGGTCTAAACTACAGTACGTGACATGTTCACCAATGCCAGGAGCCTGGCAGACAAGATGGGTGAACTAGAGATACTGTTGTACAAGGAGGATTTGGATTTTGTCGGAATTTCAGAGACCTAGTTCAACAGCTCTCATGATTGGCTGGCAACCATTTAAGGGTATTCCCTTTATCGCAGGGATAGAGAGAGTAAAACGGGAGAGGGGTATGCCTATGTATCAAGAATAATGTACAAGTGAATGTGAGAGATGACATCACTAAGGGAGCTAGGGAGGAGGTGGAATCCTTATGTGTAGAGCTCCAAATGATGAAGCTAAGGGGAGAAATTTAAATAAAGGGTTCTTTACTGTAAGAGCAGCACGGATGTGGAATTCCCTTCCACAGGCGGTGGTCTCAGCGTGGTCTCTTTTCCTTTTATTTAGTGTGAGGTGTTTTACTTATTGGGTTTGAGTATTATTATGCTTGTTTGTCATATGTGATTATCATTGTTTATATACTATAGCACACCACTTTTATTATATTTTAGGTTTTTTTGCCTTGCTCTGGTTTAACTTTGGATAGGATTCAGTCTGTATATAGAGGTTTTCAATTTGTTTATTATTTTTTTCTAGTTGAACTCTAGTTAGTCCTTATTCAACCTAATTACAGTATATAGCTATGTTCTACAAAGAAACATAGTACTGTTTGGACCTTGAAGAAGGGGACACACCCCGAAAGCTCGTCCATGAAAAATTGTATGTTAGTGCAAATAAAAAAAGTATCACGGACAGTACTCAATTTTCTCTCTCACAATTGCACTAATACAGCTTCAATCACCTCAAGTACAAAGAAACATAAAATACATGACAAATGACTCTCCCCGTGTAATATGGGTTTACCTAAAGAGACAGCTCCCTTTCTTTCAATGCTGTTAGAACGAGTATTTCCAGCATTCTTGGTCAAAATACACTGCAGGCATTACGTTTGTGCTTAATGGTGACAACTGCTACCCACCAGGTAATACTGTCACATTACAGTGATCCTGTATAGTTTCATGGGTTGAAATAAATCTCCTCATAGCTCTAAACCTGTAGCTGATCCAGAGGAAGAATCAACCAGACTATTTCAAAGTAAAGAACCCATCCTATAATTGGTGCTACCTGGCTGTGTAGTCTGGCAGGAGTGTCAGGCTCACGAGTCTCACATGCACAAAGTCCAATGAAGGTGCCAAACAAAAGTTCTGAGGGTCAAATACTTTTTAAAGTTGATATTTGTTTACAAAGAGACCAGACAGAACAACCAAAGGGCTTTAAAGACCTCCCCCCTACTTCAGGGCTACATACAATGATCACAAGGCTGGTTAAAATGAATTACAAATCCTTTGGCAGGCACAGCAGCTCACATACATGTAATTCAACTGCCTATTTAGCTATTTGCCTTGAGCTGTGCTTTAATAAAGGCTATAAATGTAATTTAATCCCTGCAGGTGTCCCATACAATTAATAAAGTAAGCATTACAGGATTAGGCCTGGAGCTGTAAGTGAAGCATAGGTGGAAGACCGACATGGCGGGGGCTTGCAAGACAGGTTGAGTCAGTGAAGATTTAAAGTGTATATTTTAAGAAAATACCCTTACATGATTGGAGGGGTGGGGTTTTGGTAGGCTGGTAGGAGGCAGGTTCTTGGCTTCAGGATCAGTCGGAGCATTACCAGCATCAGAAGGGTTTCTACCGCCCTTCCTCCCCTAATCCCTTCCTTTTTTCTGGTCCCCCACCTTTAAGTCCCAGTATCAAGATTCTTATGGTGGGTCTTCTTGGGTTCTAATTAGGAGAATCTTGTCAGTTGACAGGGGCCTCAGGGTCTTTGAAGGTGGTGCATATTGGAAAAATTGTTGAAAATAATGGGTTGGACCCATCTTAAATATGGGTGCACCTTCCCTAAATAGGTTATGTTAGTAATATGGTAATGGCTTTCAGACTGTATCTGGTGTACATTGGTAGTAAAATGTCCCTGAGGCTGGGGCTCTTGACATGGAAGTTTGTGGACAGCCAGCTTTCAATTATATGTGCCTTCAAAGACCTTAGACCTATAAGGACGTAAGGCATGTATATTTTTGTAGCACCCTCCTAGTTAGGCTGCTGGGTAAAGTTACATTTTGGCTCCTGCTATAGCCAGAGAAACAGTCATTTATTTTGGTCTGTTCAGGACTGCACAGGCTGAACGTTTGATTGCTTCCCCTGTCTTTAGAAGAAGTTTTTAGGGTTTAGGGAGGGAGATTTCAAATGACCAGCCTGTGCCCACTTGGTGGCCGGGAAATCTGTTAAATAGTTTGGACCCCTGAGGAGATTGTTTTTTCTCTCTTCTGGGGGAATGGATCACTAAGCTAAAAGGAGGAGGGGGAAGCTCGCCCCTGGGGCTGGATGCTGAGTTGCCTACAAGAGGCTGCACCTATAGACTAGTCCTGTTTCAGGATTCTGTAGAGCCTCCCATATTTGTTCTGCAAGCTACTTCCTGGTCCCCTGCTGTGAACCTATAGAGACTGTTCCTGTCTAGTCATATATTTTCTTCAAGCTACCGTATTTATCGGCGTATAACACGCACCCCAATTTAGGAGGGAATTTTAAGGAAAAAAAAACTTTTAGGAGGGAAGTTGAAGGAAAAAAAAACTTACATTTAAATGCCCATCATTGCAGCCTTCTCAGTGCAGCCTTGCCCCAGTGCAGCCTTGTCAGTGCAGCCATGTCAGTGCAGCCTTGTCAGTGCAGCCTTCCCCAGTGCAGCCTTGTCAGTGCAGCCTTGTCAGTGCAGCCTTGTCAGTGCAGCCTTCCCCAGTGCAGCCTTCCCCAGTGCAGCCTTGTCAGTGCAGCCTTCCCCAGTGCAGCCTTGTCAGTGCAGCCTTCCCCAGTGCAGCCTTTCCCCAGTGCAGCCTTTCCCCAGTGCAGCCTTTCCCCAGTGCAGCATTGTCAGTGCAGCCTTCCCCAGTGCAGCCTTTCCCCGTGCAGAATTGCCCCAGTGCAGCCGTCGATCCTGTGATCCAGGACCCCTGCCATCCTGGGCTTCAAAATCGCCGATCGTGATTTGAAAATGGCGCCGCCGGCGCCGAAATACACAGAGCCGGTCCTCGGCTCTTCTCGGCGGCTCTCGTTCACTTTCGGCTCCATTCGTAGTCCCGCCCGGGATGGGCGTGACTATGAGCGGAGCTATCCGAACCTAGCCGAGTACACTCGGCTAGGTTCGGGCGGCACTCGAGTTAAACCGAAAGTGGCCGAGAAGAGCCGAGGACCGGCGCTGTGTATTTTGGCGCCGGCGGCGCCATTTTCAAATCGCGGTCGGCGATTTTGAACATCTGGCAGCTCCGGATTGCAGGGGATCGGCGTATAACACGCACCTGCGATTTTCCCCTGATTTTAAGGGGAAAAAAGTGCGTGTTATACACCGATAAATACGGTACTTTATGATCCCTAGCTGTGAAACTATAGTCTATTCCAGTCTAGCCATATCTGTTCTGCAAGCTACTTCATGGTCCCCAACTGTGAACCTATAGCAGGGGTAGGCAACCTTAAAGAGGTGGAGATCTACCTGAAGAACATGGGAGAAGTCAAAGATCAGTGGGCACAGTGTTGCCTCCTCACACCTGATTTAAACCTCTACTTACCATACTACCATGTCACAACTGAGTGTATTGCACGGCAATCATGGGTTTAAATCAGGTGGTTCACCAAACCCGCAGGATATAATAGAAGTCTATAGCTAAGCGCAGCAAACCCGCAGGTACAATGCCCTGGACCCCGTGGTGTGGATAAACCGCAGCACATCAATGTGAAGGCAGCCTTATACTATTATGCCCAGTGTATTGCTTCACAATGACCCGAAGATCTCTTCTTTCCTGCTGCTGGCACCACTCTGGAGACCGCTAGCCAGGATAAGAGATTGAGTGCAGTTGGTATCACTCCACATGGGACAGGAGCCAGCACTACAGTGGAGGCATCGACTTATGCAGCTCTTGCTCCCTATTATAGCTCCAACTTTACCAGTAGTCCCGCTGCATTGCACTCTGTTTGGGATGGCGGGTCAGCAAGCCCAGACCACGATCTACCAGTCCCCTGTCCACAATCTACTGGTAGATCACCATCTATGGGTTGCTGACCCCCGACCTATAGACTGTTCCAGTCTAGCCATATCTGTTCTATAACGCTGCTGACCCCCGACCTATAGACTGTTCCACTCTAGCATATCTGTTCTGCAAGCTACTTCATGGACCCCGTACATGAACCATTAGACTGTTCCATAAAGCCATATCTGTTCTGCAAACTACTTCATGGTCCCCAGCTGTAAACCTATAGAGACTGTTCCACTCTAGCCATATCTGCTCTTCAAGCTACTTCATGGTCCCCAGCCATGAACCTATAGACTGTTCCAGTCTTGCTGCATCTGGACTACAAAATATCTCATGGTTCCCGGCTGTGAGTAAAAAGTGCTGCTATTGTTTAGAGAATTGTCCTCTGTGGAATTGTGTCCAAGCGTTTTGGAGTATTCCACAGCACCCTAAATCCCCTCCCTAGTTCCCTTTAAACAATAAAATATAAAAAAAAGACAAACTCCTAGACTGATCAATGAGCCGCAGTGAATGGACTGTTGCTGTTTCCAAAAAAATGTATAACAATAAAAAAAAAATGTATAACCCCCCCTCCCAAAAAAAAGGGGGGCAGACTTGATGGACTACGTTGTCTTTTTTCTGCTGTCACTTTTCTGTTTTTATGTGTGCCTGGCTGCTTCTACACTGTAGCAGGAAAGAACCAGTTAATCTAGGCGGCTCCTCTGGGGGTAGCTCTACATTTTGTTGTAAGCTGCTATAGCTATTTGGGTCTAAAAAATAAACTATAATTGTTTGGTCAACAGTTTGGGTTTATATTTGTGGTCTTGGGTTTTGAAGGTAAAGTCAGCCTCAGTATCTGCAATCCCTTGGTTATGTATAAGATCCCATATCGACAGCAACTGGATGACTATAAAACAACGGTCTTAATGTATATGCTTCCTCTGACTCACTTAACATGCAAATGTACCTACCACAGACAGAAGAGTGCCTACCACTGAGCTGACATAATAATCAATATGGACATAGAAATACCGCCATCACACCATAGGAAATATATAGAGAAAGCCCTTTGAGATAATTAGTATGCAAATGTGGCAAATACTCTGATACTATTAATATGTAAAACTAGAGCAAGCAGAGATGTAATATGAACGCTCTACCAACTCCAGAGGAAGAACACAGCAATGACAATATCGACTGATGTCTAACAGAATCAACAGACATATGTGTAGTCAATATGTAGCGAGTACTGATCCTATCCTGGAGGGACACACGTTACAATCTAATTATACAATCCAGTGATTTCAGGTTACCGTGTACATGCATCTCAGTGTTATTAGACACATATGATTAGATGAAGTTGTGAATACACTACCATAGAAAGAAATAAGCAATTTTCCAATATCATACGTTGGATTATTATATGTGCTGCAATTTTAGCAATTTTATGGGATCCTCTCTATGACAGAGAATTTTTATGACAATCTTACCATCTTTTAGGTGCTACTCCTTGTATTTATTAAAGTGGGAGTAAACTCTCATGCATGAATTGTACCTACAGGTAAGCCTATAATAAGGCTTACCTATAGGTAGTGTAATTATCTCCTAAAAGTCCTGTGCCGTAAAACAGCGTCATGCACGGGAGAGACGTAATCGTGGCTCCGGCCACTTACACAGCCGGAGTCTGCGACCCTGGAAGGAAGACTGGGTGAAGAGGGAAGCACCATCAGCACTGACAGCGCACCGCTGGAGGGCTTCATTCTAAGGTTAGTTTCACATAATGTGCTAGCATGTGATGCATTGCCTTGCAAAATAAACCAGTAGTTTACTACCGATAGAAAAAGCAGAGGTAACTTTCTGTGTCACCTGTTAAGTCCACTGACTGTCTAGGAAGGAAGTGAAAGAGGCAAACACCACAACCAACACACACCACACAAGGATGTACATACCAAACCCAGAGGACACACCACACACAGAAGTACACACAATAAAAGGAAACACACATCATACCCAGGGTACACACACATACATACATACATACATACAATACCACACACAATACACAAGAAAGTACACACTACACATAGAAGAACACATCATGCATGGAGCACACACCAAACACAGAAGCACACACCATACTTCGCACCAGGGGCGTTGCTAGGTCTACAAAAGATCTTGGGCTAGAGCCCATAGCAGCGTAGTAAAGAAAGTCATACGCTTGGGTGGACATACACATGAATATACAGTAATATACGTGTGTGTGTATATCCCCAGAGAGCCCCCCACTTACATCAGGGTCCCCAGAGAGCCCCCCTTCATCAGGGTACCCAGAGAGCCCCCCTTACATCAGGGTCCCCAGAGAGCCTACTCCTTACATCAGAGCCCCCAGAGAGCCTCCCCCTTGCATCAGGGTCCCCAGAGAACCTCCCCTCCCCTTGGGGACCCCTGCAGAGACTTAAGGCTATGGGCCCCAGATTCAGGGCTATAGCCGCAAAAGCCACCCCCTAGCAACGCCACTGCTTCGCACACATGGCGCACAAAGCCACACACAATCACACTATACCCAGCACACACAATCGCATACCCCATACCCAGCACATACACCACATACAGAATTACACACCATACCTAGAGCACACACCACACAGAAGCTCACATCAT
Source organism: Lithobates septentrionalis (assembly GCA_037952835.1). Lineage (NCBI taxonomy): Eukaryota > Metazoa > Chordata > Amphibia > Anura > Ranidae > Lithobates > Lithobates septentrionalis. Next base: position 763,286 of record JBBDGP010000040.1, read on the forward strand.
ACCTAGAGAATACATACCACACACAGAAACACACACCATTCCTAGCACATACACCATAGCTCCTAATTGTCCCTGTTTTGGAACAAAGTCCCTCTTTCCTCCTCATTTGTCCCTCATTTGGGTCTGATCTATATAGTTGTATATAAAATGCACTATATATCTTTTAAAAAGTGTTTCACAGCGCTAAACCTTTCACCCAGTTTCTAAATTGTTGCATTTGTAAAATTCAAAAGCCAATATAAAGGAATAATAGTGCTAAAAAAAAACACTTGTCGGTTTAGCTAATCATTTTTTGTTTAATTCTCATTTAGGGGGCGTGGCCTATATCCACATACTTTTGCTAATAGGTCCCCCCCATTTCCATCTCAAAAAGTTGGGAGGTATGTATACACCACACACAAAAGCACACCCCATACCCAGTGCACCCACCACAAAAATGCACACACCATACCCAGAGCACACACACAAACCATATCTAGAGCATATACAAGAAAGCATAATACCCAGCGCATACATCACACAGAAACTCAAACCATACACAGTATATACCTCCCACAGAAGCATATACCATACTCAGAGCTCGCATATCACAAAAAAAAGCACATACCATACCAAAGCACACATCATACACAGAAGCATACACCATACTCAGAGCATACACACTGCACACAAAAGCAAAAGCACCATAACAGCGCAAACACCATACACAGAAGCAAACACTATACTCAGTACACACCACACATGGAAGTGGACACAGTACCTAGAGCACACACACACACACAACAAAAAAGCACATACCATAGCCAGAGCATACACACCACACATATACAGTGGCTTGCGAAAGTATTCGGCCCCCTTGAACTTTTCAATCTTTTGCCACATTTCAGGCTTCAAACATAAAGATATAAAATTTTATTTTTTTGTGAAGAATCACCAACAAGTGGGACACAATTGTGAAGTGGAACGAAATCTATTGGATATTTTAAACTTTTTTTAGCAATTAAAAAACTGAAAAGTGGTGCGTGCAAAATTATTCGGCCCCTTTACTTTCAGTGCAGCAAACTCACTCCAGAAGTTTAGCGAGGATCTCTGAATGATCCAATGTTGTCCTAAATGACTGATGGTGATAAATAGAATCCACCTGTGTGTAATCAAGTCTCTGTATAAATGCACCTGCTCTGTGATAGTCTCAGGGTTCTGTTAAAAGCGCAGAGAGCATCATGAAGACCAAGGAACACACCAGGCAGGTCCGTAATACTGTTGTGGAGAAGTTTAAAGCCGGATTCGGATACAAAAAGATATCCCGAGCTTTAAACATCCCAAGGAGCACTGTGCAAGCGATCATTTTGAAATGGAAGGAGTATCAGACCACTGCAAATCTACCAAGACCTGGCTGTCCCTCTAAACTTTCAGCTCAGACAAGGAGAAGACTGATCAGAGATGCAGCCAAGAGGCCCATGATCACTCTGGATGAACTGCAGAGAACTACAGCTGAGGTGGGAGAGTCTGTCCATAGGACAACAATCAGTCGTACACTGCACAAATCTGGCCTTTATGGAAGAGTGGCAAGAAGAAAGCCATTTCTCAAAGATTGGTGTGGTAGAAGGGTATGGCGCTGTTCCTTAATCTAAATGATAATTCCCTACCCGCGTGTTTATATATTTTTAGTCAGAACAAGGCATATAAATATAAATTCCTAGGTATAAACAAGGCATGCAGGTATCAGATGGTGGTATCCTTAAAAAATATTGCACAATATTAGACGAGCTATAAATATATATATAAAATAATAGACAAGCTATAAATATATATATAAAATAATAGACAAGCTATAAATATATAAAATAATACTGGTGGTGTCAAATTCCATAAATGGTATTGCTGGTTTATGTTCCAAATAACATTTGGAGTGAAAGAGGGGGGGGGGGGGGAGGGGAAGGGGGGGGGAGGGAGGGGAAGGGTGAAAGGGGGGGGGGGAGGTGGGGAGGGAGAGAGGGGGGAAAAGGAGGGTGTGGGAGATCAAACAATGGTAAAGGAACTGAAAAGTGTCCTAAAATCACTCCTAATAAAGTGCAAGCGTGCTAGCAAGTCCAAGTAAGTCCTTATTGTGTAATAAACTTTTGTCAAATTCGTTTAAATCCTTATTAGTGTAATCTCTTGGTGTATATCTTGTGCAGTATCTTGGTGCATGTGATGTTGTGATTATGATCCTTCAGTAGTTTTGAGAATCCTTGCTCTAAAAGTGCAGCCACTCACCGGATCACTTCACCCCTGCAGGGGTATCAGGCAGTTACAGTTTTGCGCCACTGTACGGCAATCACTGGCAGACTCAGGATCGTGTTGCATCATATAAAAAGAGAGAAGGGGTGCCCATAGCGTAAAATCGTTTAAAAAAGGTTTATTAAACAAGTGGAGAGGTACTCACAATTTCACAGTATGAATCAAGCAAAGTAGTAAAACGTCACGGTTAACCTTCAGCTCTTGGTAAGTAAGTAGTGTTGGGAAGCACAGATTAGGCCACGCCCTATGCGTTTCGTCGTTAGGACGTCTACGGGAGCGTGACCTGTGCTGTGTCTTCCCACCCTTATATAGCGTGCGGTGTCCCCTTGTTGATTTTTCGATTGGCATCCATTTTGCCTGTGATTCCGCGGACCGGAAGTTCGCCCGCGGCCATTTTGCCTATGTTATGCAGACCGAAGCCCGACTTCCTGTGAGTATAGCAGTGTCTGGTTGCCTAGTGTTTCTAAGGGGCGGTTTGTTTTGGCTATTGTGTGGCCATTTTGCCTAGGATTCTAGCAGACAGTAGACCATATTCAATGTCTCTGTGTGCATACCCTCCAAAAACCGGCAGCCATTATACCTATGATTTTTTAGACACAGGAGACCATAAGGTTATTTTTCTTGTAACTGATTTACCTTAGTTTCGTTTTTAAGATAATCCTAATCCAAATTTGCTGATTAAAATACAGGTATACAGTATTGGGTATACCGCATACTATAATTGGGTAAAAAGGTTTTAAAACAAAACTATCAGCTTGCCCATATTACAATGAATTCGGAATGTTTATAATGAGGTCCAAATGTAAAAAACACCGGCATATATGCCTCTTTCAATGGACAACTGCAGTGTAATAAAAATATACATACATCAACTGAAAAAAACATTTAAAATCTGTGTTAACTGAAAAAAGAAAAAACGTTTAAAATAAAGACAATGTGTATTCTATGTGAAATGTCGCTTTTGCACGTATTTTTATTTTTATTTTTATTTTTGTGTGTTGCTCTGGGAAGAGGGAGGAGAATTGTTTTTGTAAGGAGCTTGTTATGTCAAAATCGTGTGCATATATATCAGCTGTTAGACTTTCTGTGTCTGTACATTATGCATCCACATATGGTTGCTGTTATGGGTTGCTAATTCTATAGTGCACAGGTGAGAGAGGTGTATTAGATGTCTGTGCTGCGTCCCTTTATGGGTATAAGTGTGGACCTATGTCAAAAAATTTAAAATTGGAAAATAAAATTGAGGTTAAGATATTTAAAATATATATATTAAAAGGATGGAGAAAAAAGGAGAAAGAAAGGAGAAAAAGGGTTTTTTTTCTGGTTAGGGGGTGTGTGTTTCCTATAATGTGAACCGATACGTTCAAGTTGTAAGTATATGTTAGAAGGGGGTATCTAGAAGTCTGTGTTATACAATTCATGCGTATATATGTACATGATTTAAGTGTGTGTTCGAGGAATCCTGTTTAGAAGGTATGTGGGACCCTTAGGCTCTTTGTCATTATAAATTTGTTGGTACATTTTTCAACATTTATCAGTAGCGATAATTGGTACAAATACCACTAATTTGGGGAGAAGAAACCTGATTTGCTGTTACTATTGTTTCCATTATGTTGGAGTGTTGTTTTTGTACTACTAGTGTTATTTAAGGTCAGGTGTGTTAGTACTGTGTGCCCCCCATGTAGATGTTAATATTAATAGTTGGTTAGGAAGCAGTTAAGGTCGAGGTCTATATTCATTCCCATAGGCTGTAGGGTATCCAGCATAAATATCCACTTGGTTTCGTTTTGTGAAACCTTAGTTTTTTTATTGTCGCCTCTCCAGTGGCCCCTGATTTTATCAATTGCATAGAATGTCATATACGCTGGATCCCTATTGTGATAGTCTCTGAAATGCCTAGAGACACTATGTTTGTTGAACCCTTTTTTGATGTTTTTAATATGTTCTCTGATCCTAACGTGTAACTCTCTGGTTGTTCTTCCTACATACTGCTTCCGACATGGGCACTCTAATACATAGGTGACATGGGTACTGTGGCAGGTAATGAGTTCTCGGATGGTGAACTCCTTTTCATTGACAGTTGACCTGAACTTTGTTATTTTCTTGTTGGTTTTTTTGCTAGTCCTGCAAGGTAGGCATTTTCCACATTTGAAAAACCCTTTTAAGCCTTTTCCTATTTTTATCTCCCTAGGTGGGTCTATTGCGTTATGTACCAACTTATTCCTCAGGGTTGGCGCTTTCAAATGTGGAAAATGCCTACCTTGCAGGACTAGCAAAAAAACCAACAAGAAAATAACAAAGTTCAGGTCAACTGTCAATGAAAAGGAGTTCACCATCCGAGAACTCATTACCTGCCACAGTACCCATGTCACCTATGTATTAGAGTGCCCATGTCGGAAGCAGTATGTAGGGAGAACAACCAGAGAGTTACACATTAGGATCAGAGAACATATTAAAAACATCAAAAAAGGGTTCAACAAACATAGTGTCTCTAGGCATTTCAGAGACTATCACAATAGGGATCCAGCGTATATGACATTCTATGCAATTGATAAAATCAGGGGCCACTGGAGAGGCGACAATAAAAAAAACTAAGGTTTCACAAAACGAAACCAAGTGGATATTTATGCTGGATACCCTACAGCCTATGGGAATGAATATAGACCTCGACCTTAACTGCTTCCTAACCAACTATTAATATTAACATCTACATGGGGGGCACGTAGTACTAACACACCTGACCTTAAATAACACTAGTAGTACAAAAACAACACTCCAACATAATGGAAACAATAGTAACAGCAAATCAGGTTTCTTCTCCCCAAATTAGTGGTATTTGTACCAATTATCGCTACTGATAAATGTTGAAAAATGTACCAACAAATTTATAATGACAAAGAGCCTAAGGGTCCCACATACCTTCTAAACAGGATTCCTCGAACACACACTTAAATCATGTACATATATACGCATGAATTGTATAACACAGACTTCTAGATACCTCCTTCTAACATATACTTACAACTTGAAGGTATCGGTTCACATTATAGGAAACACACACCCCCTAACCAGAAAAAAAACCCTTTTTCTCCTTTCTTTCTCCTTTTTTCTCCATCCTTTTAATATATATATATATATTTTAAATATCTTAACCTCAATTTTATTTTCCAATTTTAAATTTTTTGACATAGGTCCACACTTATACCCATAAAGGGACGCAGCAAGGACATCTAATACACCTCTCTCACCTGTGCACTATAGAATTAGCAACCCATAACAGCAACCATATGTGGATGCATAATGTACAGACACAGAAAGTCTAACAGCTGATATATATGCACACGATTTTGACATAACAAGCTCCTTACAAAAACAATTCTCCTCCCTCTTCCCAGAGCAACACACAAAAATAAAAATAAAAATACGTGCAAAAGCGACATTTCACATAGAATACACATTGTCTTTATTTTAAACGTTTTTTCTTTTTTCAGTTAACACAGATTTTAAATGTTTTTTTCAGTTGATGTATGTATATTTTTATTACACTGCAGTTGTCCATTGAAAGAGGCATATATGCCGGTGTTTTTTACATTTGGACCTCATTATAAACATTCCGAATTCATTGTAATATGGGCAAGCTGATAGTTTTGTTTTAAAACCTTTTTACCCAATTATAGTATGCGGTATACCCAATACTGTATACCTGTATTTTAATCAGCAAATTTGGATTAGGATTATCTTAAAAACGAAACTAAGGTAAATCAGTTACAAGAAAAATAACCTTATGGTCTCCTGTGTCTAAAAAAATCATAGGTATAATGGCTGCCGGTTTTTGGAGGGTATGCACACAGAGACATTGAATATGGTCTACTGTCTGCTAGAATCCTAGGCAAAATGGCCACACAATAGCCAAAACAAACCGCCCCTTAGAAACACTAGGCAACCAGACACTGCTATACTCACAGGAAGTCGGGCTTCGGTCTGCATAACATAGGCAAAATGGCCACGGGCGAACTTCCGGTCCGCGGAATCACAGGCAAAATGGATGCCAATTGAAAAATCAACAAGGGGACACTGCACGCTATATAAGGGTGGGAAGACACAGCACAGGTCACGCTCCCGTAGACGTCCTAACGACGAAACGCGTAGGGTGTGGCCTAATCTGTGCTTCCCAACACTACTTACTTACCAAGAGCTGAAGGTTAACCGTGACGTTTTACTACTTTGCTTGATTCATACTGTGAAATTGTGAGTACCTCTCCACTTGTTTAATAAACCTTTTTTAAACGATTTTACGCTATGGGCACCCCTTCTCTCTTTTTATATGATGCAACACGATCCTGAGTCTGCCAGTGATTGCCGTACAGTGGTGCAAAACTGTAACTGCCTGATACCCCTGCAGGGGTGAAGTGATCCGGTGAGTGGCTGCACTTTTAGAGCAAGGATTCTCAAAACTACTGAAGGATCATAATCACAACATCACATGCACCAAGATACTGCACAAGATATGCACCAAGAGATTACACTAATAAGGATTTAAACGAATTTGACAAAAGTTTATTACACAATAAGGACTTACTTGGACTTGCTAGCACGCTTGCACTTTATTAGGAGTGATTTTAGGACACTTTTCAGTTCCTTTACCATTGTTTGATCTCCCACACCCTCCTTTTCCCCCCTCTCTCCCTCCACCCCCCCCTTTCACCCTACACCCCCTCCCCCCCTTCCCCTCCCTCCCCTCCCCCCCCCCTTCACCCTACACCCCCTCCCCCCCTTCCCCTCCCTCCCCTCCCCCCCCCTCTTTCACTCCAAATGTTATTTGGAACATAAACCAGCAATACCATTTATGGAATTTGACACCACCAGTATTATTTTATATATTTATAGCTTGTCTATTATTTTATATATATATTTATAGCTTGTCTATTATTTTATATATATATTTATAGCTCGTCTAATATTGTGCAATATTTTTTAAGGATACCACCATCTGATACCTGCATGCCTTGTTTATACCTAGGAATTTATATTTATATGCCTTGTTCTGACTAAAAATATATAAACACGCGGGTAGGGAATTATCATTTAGATTAAGGAACAGCGCCATACCCTTCTACCACACCAATCAACTCAGCTGTCCCCATTTATGGTGACTGCATGTTGGGCGGCAGCAGTTCCATAGATTTTACTAGCACATCTCCATTTCCACTGCGCGGGTTCACTACTCTTTTTACATTTCTCAAAGATATCCATAAAAAGTCTCATCTAAAGTTTGCCACAAGCCACCTGGGAGACACACCAAACATGTGGAAGAAGGTGCTCTGGTCCAATGAAACCAAAATCAAACTTTTTGGCCACAATGCAAAACGATATGTTTGGCGTAAAAGCAACACAGCTCATCACACTCAACACACCATCCCCACTGTCAAACATGGTGGTGGCAGCATCATGGTTTGGGCGTGCTTTTCTTCAGCAGGGACAGGGAAGATGGTTAAAATTGAGGGGAAGGTGGATGCAGCCAAATACAGGACCATTCTGGATGAAAACCTGTTGGGGTCTGCAAAAGACCTGAAACTGGGACGGAGATTTGTCTTCCAACAAGACAATGATCCCAAACATACAGCAAAATCTACAAAGGAATGGTTCACAAATAAACGTATCCAGGTGTTAGAATGGCCAAGTCAAAGTCCAGACCTGAATCCAATCGAGAATCTGTGGAAAGAGCTGAAAACTGCTGTTCACAAACGCTCCCCATCCAACCTCACTGAGCTCGAGCTGTTTTGCAAGGAAGAATGGGCAAGAATTTCAGTCTCTCGATGTGCAAAACTGATAGAGACATACCCCAAGCGACTTGCAGCTGTAATCGCAGCAAAAGGTGGCTCTACAAAGTATTAACGCAAGGGGGCCGAATAATTTTGCACGCCCCACTTTTCATTTTTTTATTAGTTAAAAAAGTTTCAAAAATCCAAAACATTTAGTTCCACTTCACAATTGTGTCCCACTTGTTGGTGATTCTTCACAAAAAATAAAAATGTTATATCTTTACGTTTGAAGCCTGAAATGTGGCAAAAGGTTGAAAAGTTCAAGGGGGCCGAATACTTTCGCAAGCCACTGTAAGCACACACCATATGCGGAGCACACATACCATACACAGAGCATAACTCATAATCAACATGCACATACACGCACACACAACACACAATGCACACACAGCAGCAGCAATACTATTACTGTGTATTAAAAAGTAAAAAAAAAGTAAAAAGCTGCGCTATAAGAATGATATATATACCTAGACAGGCACAGTATAACAGTCTAGCCAAATGTGAAGTAAAGTGACAACTCCCCAAATGAAAAGGGGATACCAACAAACACAATCCTGTGAAAAATATCGTCCAGTGAAATAAAAATTGTTAAAATATTCCTTCCGTGTGAAGATAAAGAACACCAGGGATAGTGAACCTCCACCGTACAAAATGCACGCTTACCAGAGGGCAAGCGGTAACAAGCCTGTAAACTGAGATGGATCTCCGGATACTGTGTATTAAAGCCCAACTCTGGGCACAAGAAAAAACATTTATCCTTACAATAGATTACCTGCTTGGTAAGTCCAGGGGTACAGGGATAAGAAGTAATACTTGCCTCGCTACTGCAGGCTCCCTCCATCTGTGTGACTTCTCCCGAGAAGTCTCCTCTCTAAGGTGCTCCTGGCCATGTTCACACACCTGTCTCCCCATGTACAATGCAGTGGTATTAGCCCTACATTGTATGTTATGACGTCAAGGGATCACCCATAGCCCAGACTGGAGGAGAGAAGAGAGGAGTACCGGAGCCAGCCGGAGTAGGGTGTACGGTTCTTAATACAACCTCTTTGGCTTCTGTAGACCTGTACAAGTATTTAGCCGTGCAATGCAGCTGGGCCCTACTACAAGAGTTCATTTTTGATCCCAGAGTTGGTCCTTAATCCTTTGGTATCCAACTACAGCTACTGCAAACAGTTAAAAGAACATGCACTTCTCTGTTAAGCCACCTTTTGCAAAAGGTTCACTTTAAAGTATATTTAAAGCTAAAGGCCCTTTTTTTTGTTTGTTTTTTGATTGAGTAGATAGCTAAACATCCATAATGTTTAAAACCCATGGCACTCAGGCAAAGCAAGAGAAACTATTTTGCTCCCACCGATACAAAATCAATACTCTTCCTTTTCCAAACGGCACCATGGCCGGCAGTTCCTGTGCAGATAGGGTAATCTGAGGTTACAAACAGAACAGAAAACGGAGCGTGCTGGCCTTGTGAATCGCCTTTGATTCATTAATTAGATCAAATCAAAGATGCATGCTCACAAACATATAAGAGAAAATCATCATGTAGATAAATAATACGGCTGACTGGCAGAAGATAAACACTTGGCAGGTGTAGATTTCACAACCACAAGGTGATATTTATACACCAGTCAGCTGTAAACTTAAACCATACACTATATTCTTGACATGGACTCCACTAGACCTCTGAAGATATGCAGTAGTATCTGGCACCAAGCCGTCAATAGCAGATCCTTTAGACCCTGTAAGTTGCGAGGTGGGGCCTCCATGGATTAGACTTGTTTTTCCAGCACATCCCACAGATGCTTGATTAGACTGACATCTGGAGAAATTGGAGGCCAAATCAACACCTAGAACTAGTGTTCCTCAAACCCTTCTTCATCAGCCCAGTTCTGCTGCTCACGTGCCAAATGTAGGTGCGTTTGGCTGTGGACACGGGTCAGAAAGGGTACCCTGACCTGTCTGCAGCTAAACAGCCCCATACTCAACAAACTACAATGGACTGTGTGTTCTGACACCTTTCTATCAGAACCAGCATTACCTCTTTCAGCAATTAGTACTACAATAGCTCTTCTATTGGATCGGACTATATAGGCCAGCCTTTGTTCCTCACGTGCATCAACCAGTAATCCATGACCCTTTTGGTCAGTCATGACCACTGCAGACCAGGAACATCCCACAAGAGCTGCAGTTTTGGAGTTGCTCTGATCCAGTCAACTAGCCATTAGAATTTGGCCCTTGTCATAGTCACTCAAATCCTTACACTTGCCCATATTTTCTGCTTTCAACAAATCGACTTCAACGTCAACATGTTCACTTGCTACCTAATATATCCCGCCCACTTTCAGATGCCATTGTGATGAGATAATCAATGTTATTCACTTTTCCTGTCAGTATCGTATGCTGAAAAACAGCCCAACACCATGATGTTCCCACCTCCAAACTTCCCTGTTGGTATGGGGATGTTTTTGGAGTGATGTGCAGTGCCATTTGACCTCCAAGCATGGTGTGTATTATGGCATCCAAAGAGTTTTATTGTGGTCCCATCTGACCAGACTATATTCTCCCAGTATTTTACAGGCTTGTCTAAATGTTGTGCAGCAAACTTTAAACGAGTTTCAACATGCTTTTTCTTCAGCAATGGAGTCTTGCATGCAGGTCATGGCGGTTGAGTGCGTTACTTATTGTTTTCTTTGAAAGAATTGTACCTACTAATTCCAGGTCTTTCTGAAGCTCTCCACAAGTGGTCCTTGGCTCTTGGACAACTCTTGTGATAATTCTTTTCATTCCTCTGTCAGAAATATTGCGAGGAGCACTTGGTTGTGGTCAGTTTATGGTGAAATGATGTTCTTTCCAGATCATGGCCCCAACAGTGCTCACTGGAACATTCAGAAGTTTAAAAATCCTTTTGTAGCCAATGCCATCAGTATGTTTTGCAACAATAAGGTTGCAAAGGTCTTGAGAGAGCTCTTTGCTTTTACCCATCATGAGTTGTTTCTACTGTGACACCTTGGTAATGAGACACCTTTTTATAGGCCATCAGTTGAGACTGAACCAGCTGATATTAATTTGCACTGACAAGGGGAAGGATTGCTTTCTAATTACTGATAGATTTCATCTGGTGTCTTGGCTTTCCATTCCTTCTTGCACCTCCCATACCTGTGTTCAATACCTTTTCCCTGTGTCACTCCATTTTATTACACATAACTTCATTTCTGAACTTATTTGTTTTGGTTTCTATGTACCGTATATACTCGAGTATAAGTCGAGTTTTTCAGCACATTTTTTTTGTGCTGAAAGTGCCCCCTCGACTTATACTCGAGTCAAGCACTTTTCTGCAGCAAAAAATTTCATTTTCTGAACCGACTTTGGGGCCCTAGCCCTTGAGATACGGGGCTCGAAAATCGGTTCGGAAAATGTCATTCTCTGCTGCAGAAAAGTGCTTGACATTTTCTGAACTGATTTTGGGGCCCCGTATCTCAGGGCTGCTTGGTGCTAGGTGTGCAAACTCAGTGGAACGGGTACCACAACATATCCAAAGCTGGGGTTCCTAGGACCAAGTGGCGCCGAGATATGGGGTCCCAAACCCGGTTCAGAAAATGTAATTCTCTGCTGCAGAAAAGTGCTTGACATTTTATGAACCAATTTTTGGGGGCCTGTATCTCGGGGACACTTGGTGCTAGAGACTGGGTTTGCACACAAAATTTGGGGTTCCTAACACTAAGTGGCCCCAAGATATGGGGCCCCAAAGTCGGTCAACTGTGTCCATCTGCAGCAATGTCTTATTTCGGGACCCTTTGGGTTCAGAGACCCCAAATTTTGGCTGCAGCTAGGGGGCATCTAGGAACCCTTAACTACCGAGTTTGAAGTTCGGGGGACCTATGGCTGCAAACAGGCACAGTGAGGCTGCAAATGGGCATTGTTTACCCTCTTTTCCACTTACAGTAGCTGTGCATTTCTCACCCATGTCTTATACTTGGGTCACTAAGTTTTTCCCATTTTTTTGTGGTAAATTAGGGCCTCGACTTATACTCGGTACGACTTATACTCGAGTATATACGGTATGTATGGATTGCATGGGTTGTTACCAACGTGGTGAAAATTTCATGTCAATAGCACCCTTCGAAATATATATACTCAGAAAATGGTGATGTGTTCAATACTTATATAGATATATATAAATATACATATATCCTGATATATGAAAGTGTTATCACCCCTCCAAAGCCAACAATTTTTGTCTCATGGTGATCCTATAATATTTTATGTTTATGATGCGGTACAGCAACAGTGTGCTTCTGTTTTATTCCTCTCTATCTTTTTTATTTTTGCTCGTAAATTAAAATCCCTCTTTTCATATATTTTTTTACATGCATTATTCAAATCTACCGTGAAAGGAGGGAAAGAATAAAAATTAGGCAGAGCTGATTAAAAACGTCAATTTTATTAATACGGCTGGAAAACTATAGCCATTTTAAAAATCAGTCAAAAATAATTGCAAGAAGAAGAAAATTCTCTTTGCACTTTATAGCGCAGAAATTGGTGAGAGAGACAGCTCAGAATGCAAATTACATTCATTTTCTTGACTGTAAAGTACAGAAATTCCCCTTTGGGCGAGATAAAGATGTAATCCTTGTGGATCGCCTATTTTAGCGCAATATATTTTTATATTTTTTAAGTCTGCAACGTGTTTGGTGCCTTAAATTTTTCCCCATAGATGGTAAACATGAAGGCATTAAATATACAGAAAAAGGATGGAGAGAGGCAAGGGGTACCTGATAGATGCTAATTAGGGTACATTAGCATACAATTATCATCATACCGGTATAAATGGCATATAGAACACAATTTTGCAAACATGGGGTATTTTCTAAACTTAAAATGAGTTAGAATAATGGAAGTTCTTATAGAAATTAAGAGGAGTTATTATAGCGGATGATAATAAAATAAGACTAATAACCATTAAGCAGAGCAACATCCCTGAGAATGCAGGCTATCCATTCAGAGCTGACACTCACTTGGCTCATGTGCCTTATTTGCTTGAATGCAGAGGCTGCCATCCTGGTTCTACAATTACTGAATAATAAAACATTAGGATTCCACACCACCTGTTGCCATCACAAGTGGTACTGAAAACAGTTTACTATGGTATATGAAACCCAACTGGACCCCATTGCCGCATCCCTTCCTTATTGGGACCCAACGACACAAATTTACCACCCCTTGCATTCCAACCTTCACTTTTCCCCTCATGCAGGTAGCATAGACTCCTCTGCTTAGACTTGGGGTTGCCCATGCACACATCTGCTGCCTATTGTGGTTCCAAGGCCAAGGCCATGACATAATTGAGGATGTAACCTATCCATTCACTGCACAATGATGACATTGTTGAACACGTTGTCTGTGACATCACAGAGGATGTAGCCCGCCTATTCATTAGAGCCAGCAACATCATTAAGAATGCATCCTGGGACAATACTATGCTTGCTGCCTATCCATTCACTATAAACCAATGACATCAAAAGATTTCTAATATTCCATTGAGTAGACAGCACAGGCTAGATAGCAACCTTCTATTCATTAGCGACCAGGTGACATCAATGACGATTCAGCCTTATGTTCATTAGACCAGTGAGAATAATAATGCATAGACCAGGAATGTCTATCCATTTACTAGATACCATAGGCATCAATATGAATCTAAAATAATTGTGCAATAGGCGCCAGCTCTGGTGTCCCAATCATGAGTGGTAACTGAAAACTAGTGAAAGCTGCCCCCTTTAAGTGCAAACCCATATTAAAGATGATTGGGCGAGGACACGTGTTGACGTCACCACGCTCCTACGTTAGGAGGACGGGATTTTGTTTGCAGCCAGCCGGCTCTGCTTTTGATCTGTGATATTTTAACCTCATGTAAGTGCAATACTTTTTATTAAACTATTAGTTGTGACAGCATCAAGCTATGGATGGTCTTTCTTCCTCTATATGTGGCTGGGTCCCGTGGTCTGTGTAAGGTCGCCTGCTGTCAGGAGGGGTCTGAGCATCCAATCCATTCATCCTATTATCCAACCTCCAGTCCATCAGCAGATCTCCCTTATGAGGAAAGGCCCTGGCTGGGTATAAGCCAACTGCCTGACTTACCTGCCAGCTGGTAAGCAGGTTTTTCCTCAGGTGGTGGCATGTTTGATATAACCTCTGATTCACCTTGGTGTTCGTCACTAGATTGAATTGGTTACCGTCCCATCCAAGAACTACTGTATGGACTTTCCATTTATAGCGCAGCCTTTTTTTCCCTTTATACAGTCTATTTGTGTTATCACATTGTGAGCTGCTGCTTTTTGGACATTAATTTTTGGTTTACAGCTATTGTGAATTTCAAACTAATTTCACATATGTTTCAATGTATATAATACTTCTGACCTAGTGCGTTTTTTTTCTCTACTAGTACACATTAAGGGTCGGTTCACACAGGGGCAACACGACTTCAGCGCGACTTTGCACGGCGACTTCAACGCGGCTTCAACGCGACTTCGACGCGACTTCAGCGCGACTTTAGCAAATTACAAGGCGACTTGAAGTCGCCTCCATGACAGGCGATTTCGCCTGTGGCCAATCAGCTCTCTGGGAGGGAGGGGGGGAGGGAGGGGTTTTCCCTGCAAAGTCGCTTGACTTTACAGAGAGATCCGACTTGGAGGCGACTTCCATAGATTTCTATGGTACAGGTCGTCGCCTACCAAGTCGGATCAAAGTAGTACAGGGAGTACGCTCTGAAGTCGGAGCGACTTCAGTAGCGTCTATTAAGATGCTAGCGTTCACTCCCATTGAAACTATTTCTGGGGCGACTTGGGGCGACTTGAGGGCGTACAAGTCGGATCCCAAGTCGCCCCAGTGTGAACCGAGCCTAAAGATGATATGAATGTGAAACATTGTAAGAAACAAAGAAAGGAGGCGCCTCTGGGTGCAGACTTAAAAACAATTTTAATAAAAAGAGCAGCAACAGAGATTGCACTCACATTTGTGTTGAGTTAAAAAGGCATATGAGAGTCCCAGATGTAACTGGATTGGTCCGTGAGGTCGATCATCCCTGCCATGGATGTGTAATCAGACTGGTCTTTCAGATGCACTGTGTCCACCGGCCGGCTTTGTCAAGAGCTTGACGAAGGAGTGCAGCCGTCATGCCATTCACGGCTTGCTGACTCAGGAAACGCGTCGCATGTGTGTGATGTCCTCGCCCCTCGCCTGGATTGCTGTTTGCCTTCCAAGTCTCATTCTGGTATCCCTCCATCATTGCCGGCCGGTGGACACAGTGCATCTGAAAGACCAGTCTGATTACACATCCATGGCAGGGATGATCGACCTCACGGACCCCTCCAGTTACATCTGGGACTCTGATATGCCTTTTTAACTCAACACAAATGTGAGTGAAATCTCTGTTGCTGCTCTTTTTATTAAAGTTGTTTTTAAGTCTGCACCCAGAGGCGCCTCCTTTCTTTGTTTCTTACAGTGCATTTTGGGCAATATGGTTTCCATTCCCATTGGAAGGCTGCTATGAATGTGGGCTTTATACCTCATCATCGACTTTATGCACACCATCATGGACTACTATTATCTTTTCTTATCCCTTGTTCCAGTTCATCATTTATATGCATAATATTGTCATTTATGTGGATTATTGCTTTTAACCTTTGCGCCAAACACTTGTTATATTGAATGTGAAACATACTGTATGTTTCACATTGACGTTATCGTTCATTTTAAAATAGTCTACTTTTAGTATATATGTTATCGTAATAAGGTATTTGCACATGTGGATAGCACCGCCGCCAGACCTTATGTTTAAATATTTGGTGATCAATATGAATG
Source organism: Lithobates septentrionalis (assembly GCA_037952835.1). Lineage (NCBI taxonomy): Eukaryota > Metazoa > Chordata > Amphibia > Anura > Ranidae > Lithobates > Lithobates septentrionalis. The sequence goes on from JBBDGP010000040.1 coordinate 779,245, forward strand.
TACCATATCCATGTACAGTACTAGATTCCAGTGTCATTACTGTGAATGCAGCCTCTCCATTTATTAGAGACTGGTGACATTACTATGAATACAAGCAATGTATCTATTGGAGACCAGGTGACATCACCAAGAATGTAGCCCATCCATTTATTTAATACCAGTGGCATCACTATGAATGCAGCCTATTCATTCATTAGAGACTAGCGCTGGGAGTGCTGGCGAGAGATGGAGCCTGTCCAGGCTCATGCTATGGCTTAAGGAAAAGAAAGGAGGTGATCCCTGGTGCCGCACATCCATATGGTCCTATGGTAGTGATCAGAGTGACAACTTCAGCCTGGACTCCAACCAGGCCACGCCCCCAACACTTTTCACCCTGCTCCCTGGATTACCATAGGACCATATGGATGCGTGACACCAGGGATCACCTCCTTTCTTTTGCTTAAGGCATCATTACGGAGCCTAATGCAGCCTATCCTATGGAGACCAGTGACATCAGTATGAATGCAGCCTATCCATTCTTTAGAGACCAGTGACATCACTATGAACACAGCCTATCCATTCTTTAGAGAGCAGTGACATCACTATCAATGCAGTCTACAGTGCATCCAGAAAGTATTCACGCTTCACTTTTTCCAGAGATGGTTGTTCTTCTGGAAGGTTCTCCTCTCTCTACAGAGAAATGCTGGAGCTCTGTCCGAGTGACTATCAGATTCTTGATCACCTCCCTGACTAAGACACTTCTCCCCCCAAACGCTCAGTTTGGCCGGGCAGCCTGCTCTAGGAAGAGTCCTGGTGGTTCCAAACTTCTTCCATTTACAGATGATGGAGGCCACTGTGCTCATTGGGACCTTCAATGCTGCAGAAATGTTTCTGTACCCTTCCCCAGATCTGTGCCTCCATACAATCCTATCTCGGAGATCTACAGACAATTCCTTGGACTTCATGGCTTGGTTTGTGCTCTGACATGCACTGTTAACTGTGGGACCTTCTATAGACAGGTGTGTGCCTTTCTAAATTATGTCCAATCAACTGAATTTACCACAGGAGGACTGTAATCAAGTTGTAGAAACATCTCAAGGATGATCCGTGGGAACAGGATGCACCTGAGCTCAATTTTGAGTGTGATGGCAAAGGCTGTAAATACTTATGTACATGTGATTTTTTAATTTGTACTTTAAAATAATTAGCAAAGATTTTAAACAAACTTCTTTCATGTTGTCATTATGGGAGATTGTTTGTAGAATTTTGAGGAAAATAATGAATTTAATCCATTTTAGAATAAGGCTGTAACATAACAAAATGTGGAAAAAGTTACCGCTAAGTGCTGTGAATACTTTGCGGATGCACTGTATCCTTTCAAAGAGAACCAGAACTTCCTAGAGGTATTTTGTGCATGGACATTCCCTTTTGAGTATTGGCTGTCTTCTTGAAAACGCAGCCCAATGACAATGAAGAAATAACATTGCAAAGTGCATTATATTGTTACTGTATTGTAAACAGCACAATATGTTATTAGTATTATTGTACATAATCCTGCTGAAAGCTTATTTTTTGGTAAGCATAATAACCTTTTTTCTTATGCAGCATTAAAAAGCACAGTCATTTTATAACAAAGCCTCAAAGAATTTGTATTCTCCAGGAATTTGGTGTTATGCACCCAGCTCAGCTGTGAGCAAACAATTTTCTATCTCCCTGTGCAAAGAAGATCCGATTACACAGAGCTTTAAAGCAACTCTGTATTTGCATTGTCCTCAGCGCAGGATGGGAATACAGTTCACACCAGTCTGCAGTGCTGTGCTCTTTTGTCGTATCACCAAGCAGTCCGGTCATGGAACACTTAACCTATCACTGAACAGCTCGAATTTTCGGGCATGCAGCTCAGACAAATCAAATGTCATTTATAGCAGGTATTGTTTATGGCAGCTCATGGATTGTACAGCATGCAGCTCGGTTATCTATGCATCAAACTGTGTAGTATGTATGTATGGATGTATATCTCTAGATGGTGTAACAAAAGCCATATATACTGTACAAAAAAATATATATACAGTACACCCCCCTTGGCATTTTTGGTGTTTTGTTGCCTCACAACCTGGAATTAACATGGATTGTTTGAAGATTTGCATCATTTAATTTACAGAACATGCCCACAACTTTGAAGATTTTTTTTTTTTTTTTATTCTGAAGCAAACAACAAATAGGACAAAATAACAGAAAAAAGTCAATGTGCATAACTATTCACCCCCTAAAGTCAATACTTTGTAGAGCCACCTTTTGCAGCTATCACATCTCCAAGTCGCTTTGGATAAGCCTCTATGTGCTTGCCACATCTTACCACTGGGATTTATGCCCATTCCTCCTTGCAAAACTGCTCCTTCAGGTTGGATGGTTTGCGCTTGTGAACAGCAATCTTTAAGTCTGACCACAGATTTTCTATTGGATTGAGGTCTGGGCTTTGACTAGGCCATTCCAACACATTTACATGTTTCCCCTTAAACCACTCAAGTGTTGCTTTAGCAGTGTGTTTGGGGTCATTGTCCTGCTGGAAGGTGAACCTCCATCCTAGCCTCAAATCACACACAGAGTGGTACAGGTTTTGCACAAGAATATCCCTGTATTTAGCACCATCCATCTTTCCCTCAACTCTGACCAGTTTCCCAGTCCTGATTGCTGAAAAACATCCCCACAGCATGATGCTGCCACCACCATGTTTTACTGTGGGGATGGTGTTCTTTGGCTGATGTGATGTGTTGGGTTTGCTCCAGACATAGCGTTTTCTTTGATGGCCAAAATGTTAAATTTTCTCATCAGACCAGAGCACCTTCCTCCATACATTTTGGGAGTCTCCCACATGCCTTTTTCCGCAAACTCAAAATGTGCCATTTTGTTTTTTGCTGAAAGTAATGTCTTTCTTCTGGCCACTCTGCCATAAAGCCCAACTCTATGGAGCGTACGGCTTATTGTCATCCTTTGTACAGATACTCCAGTCTCTGCTGTGGAACTCTGCAGCTCCTCCAGGGTTACCTTAGGTCTCTGTGCTGCCTCTCTGATTAATGCCCTCCTTGCCCGGTCCATGAGTTTTGGTGTGCGGCCGTCTCTTGGCAGGTTTGCTGTTGTGCCACGTTCTTTCCATTTGATTATGATAGATTTGATGGTGCTCCTAGGGATCATCAAAGATTTGGATATTTTTTTATAACCTAACCCTGACTTGTACTTCTCAACAACATTGTCCCTTACTTGTTTGGAGAGTTCCTTGGTCTTCATGGCAGTGTTTGGTTAGTGGTGCTTCTTGCTTAGGTGTTGCAGCCTCTGGGGCCTTTCAAAAAGGTGTGTATATGTAATGACAGATCATGTGACACTTAGATTGCACACAGGTGGACATCATTTCACTAATTATGTGACTTCTGAAGGTAATTGGTTGCGCCAGAGCTTTTTGTGGGCTTCATAACAAAGGGGGTGAATACATACTGTGGCAGTAGGACCCTGTGCTACCTGGAAGATTGCTGGTTTACGCCAGATTTTGGAGAGAAAGGCACGCTGATTGCACAGCTGTGTGCTGGACTATTTAATTGTGACCTGGCTATGGCCCAGGGTTCCACCCAACAGACAGGAAGTCTATGCATGGGAGTCAGGTGGACTCCCATTCCTCTGAGAGGAGTCAGAAGCTGCAGGAGGCAGCCAGGGTATGCATGTCTGCAGGAGGCAGACATACTTGGTGACAAAGCAGCAAGTAGTAAGCAGCAGGAGTAAGCTAGGAGAGAGCTTCACTCTAGGAAACTCTTTTGGGTCTGAGGAGCAGACCTAAGGCCTAGGCTAAAGGCCGGAATCAGCCGTATGGCAAGAATGTACGCCAGGAGGCTAAAGTATTGAGTGTGCAAGATACAGTAATGGTGGAACCCCCTGCGTGGGCTACTGATGTCTTTGTGAACTTTTCCGTGCTTTTAAATAAAAGTGGGCTACCAGGCCCTTAAAAATACAGTTGTGTACTGGAGTACTCACTGACAACGCACCTACCATTTGAGTCTGATACCCCAATCTTACATATGGTGGAGATATTGCTTCGGGCAGATTTGGAAGAGTTCCAGATCCTCGCATACCAAAAACAGTGAGTAGCAAGAAACTGTGTTCTACAGCAATGCTGTGAGGAGCAGCTAATGTGAACTAGTGGAGTCTGCATGTGAAAGTGTGCTGTTTGCAAGTCTTAAAGAGACAGTACGCCAAATTTTCCTGTGTTAAAAGCAACTGTGTTAAAAAGCGTTGTGTGCCTGACTGCAGAGATGGGGCGGTCAAAGCGAAAAAAGGAAGCAATGTTTGCTGAGATGAGAGACAGAACCTTGTGGCTGGAGGGGTTGTTACCGACAGAACAAGCCCCAGACTGGTGCAAGATGCATTTGGCCGCACTGGAGCAAATGAAAAAGGAAAGCAAGCCGTCCTTTAGTGCAAAGAGTGAGCAGATAGGTGTGGTTGTCCATGGCAACAAAGCAGAAATCCATACAGCTGACTTCATACGGCCTATGCTGCCTTCTGAACATGTTATAGACTTTTTGGATGATTTTGCGATGGTTGCTTCCTACAGAGGGTGGCCTAAAAGTCGCTGGGTTGAGTTGGTGCAACCTTTTTTGATGGAGGAGTACCAAGAGGTGTACCGCGGGATGTATCATAACCGAGATGACTACGACAATTTCCTAGGAGCAATCCAATCAAGAGAGCGCTGGAAAAGATCAACAGGGAGAAAGTGGTCTCCCATGGCAACCGGAGAAAGTCTGTTTGCAGAAAAGAGGAGCTACAGCAGAGATGTGGCTCGAATTCTAAATGAAGAGGTTTGTGCAGAAGTGTCTGTTGTCACCCCTGGCAACCGTGAAGGAAATTTTGTTCAGCCTGCACGGGGTGATGGAGAGCACAAGAAATCAATGGTTTCAAGTTATGGCTGCTTGTGTGAAGTGGTCAGCCCAGAGAAGAGAGCACAGTATCCAGCATCCTGCAAGGGGTATGACCATGTGTGTAAGTCTGCTGTTACCCCTGGCAACAGAAAACCTGTTTGGCCTGCAGGGGATGTTGGAAAATCCAAGAAGGATGCAATGTTGCCCTGTGTCCATATGGGGGCATTAGCTTGTGAGAGCACAGCAAAGAAGGGACAACGCCCTCAATTGAAGCTTTCAACACCTTCCAAATGTAATGGTAAGACTGTTGCAGTTACAAATGTGAGAGAGACTGGTTATGGGACTATTCCCTGTGAAGTGGGAATAAGTCCAGTGAGAAAAATTGCTTTCAGAGACTTGCAAGTGAATACCCTGTGTAGTAACAAAGCCCAGTTTGAAGCTGAACCTGCAGCAAGCTTGAGGACTGGTAAGGACTTGTCTTCAGGCAGTGTATTGTTTAGCAGGAAGACAAGTGGTAAAAATGAAGATATGTTGCTTGCTAATGCGATTAAAAATGTGATATTGCATCCAGAAATGTCAGGGGTGACCACTGAGAAATGTGTGCTGTTGCCCCTAGCAACCATGGCAGGTGTAGCAGAGGTGTCCCTGGAGACCGCCCAGGAGCTCATGGTGTCTGAGCTCAGAGTTTCCCAGGACAACTGTGTCGCCGCACCGACTGACAAGTGTGTTTCACATGAGGTGAAAAGCAATGTACTAAATATCCTACAATATCAAACTGATAATGTGATAACACAGCCTATACAAGGCAGGAAGGTTGATAATGATGATGTTGAAAAGTGTATTACTGACAATGTTGATGGTTTGGTGTCTCCCATGGTAACCACAGGTAGTGCAGCAGAGTTGTCCCAGGAAATCTCAGGAGGACTCCCAGTGTTGGAGCCGATGGGGCTCCCGGACAGCTCTGATACTGCTCAGGTGGAAAACGATGGGAAAATAGCTCAAATGAGGGAGTATGTATTATCACAATCTGATGTGGTTGACAGTGACTGGTGCAGATTGTCTGCTGCTAAACCACTCTGTCCACCTGTGTCTCCATGGGCAGAGGGAGCAGTACTACAGAGTGCTGATGACTGGAGCACAGACAGGATAGACTGGGATAGTCTCGCCATTAAGGTGATAGCGTGGTGGAAAGAAATTTCTGAAGGTAATAGTAAGCTGGACACTATTGCTGCTGTGACAAATGGAGAGGCTGCAAAGCCAGTAGACACAGGTGCGTTGGCTGTTGCAGAACTTAACCCCCTCCAGGCGGAAGGATCGGAAAAGGGCGCATATATAGCAGAAGTTTTGTCCACAGCAAAAGAGATGAGTAATGTTGAGTGTCAGGATGATGGGATAATAGATAGGGACTTGGAAGGGCTCAGTGTTGCTGAAAATGAGACGATGAGTGTGACACATGCATTTAGCGGTGCTCATGGGGAGCCGCAAGTTTTGTCAGTGGCCTCTGAGGTGGAGGTCTCTTTGAGTGTCTCGGCCTCTCAAGCCTTAGCAAATGAGCCCCTCCACGTCGTTAGTAAGGGAAAAGTCCCTAGAGTTCTGTGTTTAGATGTGGCATGTCTAGAAATAACTGAGATGTTGTTGGAATTGGTGAAAATCTTTCCGCTGTATACCTGCATGTATCCACCGCAGATGGGCGACCTGGTACTACGTAGTACCAATCAGTGGAGACACGTGGTACAGGCGATGTTAAGCAATGTTGATAAAAATTGGTTTCTGCAATGTTGGTTACTTTTGCGGAAAGTGGTCTCGCAGTTCTCTGCGAGAGTGCTTCCAGCGACAGTTATGTGCGGAAGGCGTTCAGGGGAACTGCTAGAGGAATCAAAAATGATAGACATAGTGGAAGTCTCTCCGTATGCTGGTGTGATGAGGTGCATTCCTGCTGGTGCGGTCCGAGGTGCAGCTGAGCAGTGGTTGGTACATGGCGCGTGTGCTGTCTCACCCGCTAGACCTCATGTAAAGGAAGGGCCCGGAAAAGACGCGGCAGTAGTGGGAATCCAATCCATCACTCGCAGGGAGGTGCAGTTTGAGGTACCCGGAGACACTTTGACAGGAAATGACAGTGTTGGTAACTGTAATAAAAAAGTGTATGAGAAGCACTGTAGAGCACTATCGGACAGCTCAGAGGTATTGGTTGAGGTACCAATGGACACAGAAATGGTTAAAGAGATTGATGGCGAAAAATGTGCGTTGGTAGGACAGTTGCTATTGGAGTGTTGGACAACAGGGAGCGATGTGAAACTGCGGGAATGTCCTATAGGGAGTAACTGCTTGCCTATAGATGGTCCCTCCCTAGACACTGTCCTAGCAAACAAGGTGACAAGAGGTCTTGATGATAATATTGAGTTGAATAACCCCTTGTGGAACATTGCTATTGAGGTTAAACAGAAGTATGTGGTGTTGATCTCAGATGATTTGGTTGCCAAGGGTAACCACACAGGGGTTAGTGAACCTGATAAACGGATGTTGGTTAGTGTTGCATCAGGTAGTGAGAGGGGTCAGTCCCTGACAGATTTCATGGAAGTGGGTCCCCAACAGTCCCAGGAGAGTAGGTCTGTGGGAGGAAAAAGGAGGATCCCGTGGCCAGAAGGTGGAGGGGATAGAGAGATTAGTGGGAGCCCATGGTTCAGGAAGAAGTGCTGGTGGAAGCACACCCGGAAGAAGATGTGGGTGGAGTGCCCCTTTAGAGAAAAGGTTGGGCAGATTAGGACTCCTGCTGCTGATAGTTGGCACAGAGGTGCCAAGGTGAAGTGCTGGTGGAAACATACCCGGAAAAAGAAATGGGCCTACGCAGCTAATGGCTGGCACAGAGGTGTCCCATTCTTAGTGACGGGTTTATGTGTTCCTCCCTCCGGTTCGAAACAAGGGGGGAGGATATGTGGCAGTAGGACCCTGTGCTACCTGGAAGATTGCTGGTTTACGCCAGATTTTGGAGAGAAAGGCACGCTGATTGCACAGCTGTGTGCTGGGCTATTTAATTGTGACCTGGCTATGGCCCAGGGTTCCACCCAACAGACAGGAAGTCTATGCATGGGAGTCAGGTGGACTCCCATTCCTCTGAGAGGAGTCAGAAGCTGCAGGAGGCAGCCAGGGTATGCATGTCTGCAGGAGGCAGACGTACTTGGTGACAGAACAGCAAGTAGTAAGCTAGGAGAGAGCTTCACTCTAGGAAACTCTTTTGGGTCTGAGGAGCAGACCTAAGGCCTAGGCTAAAGGCCGGAATCAGCCGTATGGCAAGAATGTACGCCAGGAGGCTAAAGTATTGAGTGTGCAAGATACAGTAATGGTGGAACCCCCTGCGTGGGCTACTGATGTCTTTGTGAACTTTTCCGTGCTTTTAAATAAAAGTGGGCTACCAGGCCCTTAAAAATACAGTTGTGTACTGGAGTACTCACTGACAACGCACCTACCATTTGAGTCTGATACCCCAATCTTACAATACACACATGCCAATTATCAGTTTTTTATTTCTGAACTTAAGCTATTCTGTTCTGATCCATCACATATAATTCAGATTAAAAAAACATTGAACTAAAAGCTGTAATGTAACAAAATGGGTAAAAAGCCAAGGGGGTGAATACCTTTTGCAAGGCACTGTACATACATATATAAATATATATATATATATATATATATATATATATATATATATATATATATATATATATATATATACATACACACTATCTCACAAAAGTGAGTACACCCCTTTATTATATCTTTTCATGTGACAACACTGAAGAAATGACACTTTGCTACAATGTAAAGTAGTGAGTGTACAGCTTGTATAACAGTGTACATTTGCTGTCCCCTCAAAATAACTCAACACACAGCCATTAATGTCTAAACTGCTGGCAACAAAAGGGAGTACACCCCTAAGTGAAAATGTCCAAATTGGGCCCAAAGTGTCAATATTAATGGCCACCATTATTTTCCAGCATGGCCTTAACCCTCTTTGGCATGGAGTTCACCAGAGCTTAAGGTACAGAAAGGATTATACACTCAAAATGTAGAGTAACCTAGAAGGAAAATAGAGGGAGCAAAAGCCCCAGAAGGATGAAAAGGAAAAAAAGAGAGAGGAGAGAGAAAAGGGAGAGAAATAAAAAGGCAATGGGGACATAGACTCGGGATCCTCAGGTGGTTCAGTTACAGGCGTCCAACACTAGCCGGGGGAAGGGAAGGGATAGCCTATTGAGGCCAAATTCCAAAATTTAAATTTAGCATTAGAATCCTTGGGAATGCTGGACATCTGTTCATTAATGCTGCGTACACACGAGCGGACTTTACGGCAGACTTTGCCCGGCGGACGGGATTTCGACGGACAATTCGATCATGTGTGGGCTCCAACGGACTTTGTTTTCTCAAAAGTTGGACGGACTTAGATTTGAAACATGTTTCAAATCTATCCAACGGACTCGAGTCGGGTCAAAAAGTCCGCTTGTCTGTATGCTAGTTCGATGGACAAAAAGCCCCGCTAGGGCAGCTATTGGCTACTGGCTATGAACTTCCTTATTTTAGTCCGGTCGTACGTCATCACGTACGAATTCGACGGACTTTGGTTGATTGTGTGTAGGCAAGTCCGTTCATTCAGAAAGTCCGTCGTAAAGTCAGTCGAGAAGTTCGCCGGGCAAAGTCTGCCGTAAAGTCCGCTCGTGTGTACGCGGCATAAGCATCAAGGCTGTAATATAATCTCTAATGCCCTGAAAGGAGAGCGTAGGTTTCCTCCAGGCCTGAGAAATTGTTTTTCTTTTGGCCGAGAAAAATTGGTAGGTTGCTAACTTTTGCTGGCAAGCGTAGAGGCCTGGGATAGGGCAGTGAATCAGGGCCAATTTAGCATCCTTTCAGATAGACAAGTGGAACAGCATATGTAGCTGGCCAAAGACTCTGGACCAAAAGCCTACCAAACGTGGGCAGGTGTACCATGTATGTAAAACATCCCCACGATGGCCACAGCCCCGGAAGCATCGGTCAATATAACTAAGGTTGGCTTAGAGCCAAACGTTTCAACCTGTCAAACAGTACATCCGCGCTAATAAACTAATTATATCAATCAAATATGTGTAAATGTGAATGAATTGCAGCTGCTTTTTCAACAATCAGATGAATGCTAGTAAAATTGTGCACAAAACACTATAAGCAAACAGCGCTTGCTAACATCAAAATGCCAAAATGAATACTGTGATGGTGTGTAACTTCATGTGCAAATAAAATTAATCATACAAATAATGTGAGGAATAGTTGAATCATTTTTCAAATAATGCGATTAAGGGGGCTATCTTCACAAACAAACTCCCCACTCACCAAATACACGCAAACCCAAATCTCATCAATGAATTGGTGCCAAAAACAAAAAGTGAATACACAAATCTGAGTGGGCATATATGTGAAAAGGAATAATAATAATTTGAGCAAAGTCCCAAAAAAACATAGTCCTTTAGATCATCCAGTGAAAAATGTCCTCCTACATAGATCATGTGATACGTGATAAAGTGTAGATGCACACTCACCAGACGTTGTTGATCCCCCTGCCTTATGACAGGAAAGATCACAAAGGCTTGTGGGTCTCCTTGTGTCTTTCAGACGATTCCTTCGAGATCCTTCTCCCAATGTTGAATATCCAATATATCCAATATGGGATGTCACCAGTGGTATTAATGAAAGAAAAAAGAGGACAAACTCCTCATGGTGCAAAATGGTAGAGGTAGTTTATTTAAAAGCCTCAATGGGCTACAACAGTACAACAGATAAATGGGTAAAAAATGGTCCTTAAAACCTACAGTGCAGTGGAGATAGTGCAAGCCACGTTTCATCATCAAGCATGACCTCATCAGAAGCTGAGAAGGATCTCAAAGGAATTGTCTGAAAGACCCAAGGAGGTCGGGGGGACCCATGAGCCTTTGTGATCTTTCCTGTCATAAAGCAGGGGGATCAACAACATCTGGTGAGTGTGCATTTACACTTTATCATTTGTCACATGATCTGTATAGGAGGACGTTTTTCACTGGATGATCTAAAGGACTATATTTTTTGGGGGACTTTGCTCCAATTATTAATAATTATTTAGTTTCACATATATGCTTACTCAGATTTGTTTGTTCACTTTTTGTTTTTGGCACCAATTCATTGATGAGATTTGGGTTCACGTGTATGCAGTGAGCAGGGAGCTTGTTTATGAAGATAGCCCCTTTGCTATCACAGTATTCATTTTGGCATTTTGATGTTAGCAAGCGCTGTTTGGACATAATGTTTTGTGCACAATTTTACAAACATTTCAACCTGCCTACAGATTGGTTGTTTTGGCTTGAGTCTTGCATCATGAGAAGAAGTTGTGTGCTCCCCCATACCCTAAACTAATGGATAAAAATCTTTTCTATCCTAGTTCTCCTGTTCCATGTCAAGAAGAGAAGAAAAGATTGATCGCACACTTGAATCCAAAAGATGCTGTAGAGCTTTCTTTATTGTCATGAGCCAGACAATATTGCAATGATGATCAGTTGACGTGTTTCACGCGGAAAAAAAACGTGCTTGTGAACCATCACGGTTTTTTTCGTGTGAAAAGCGTCAACTGATCATCATTGCAATTTTGTCTGGCTCATGACAATAAAGAAATCTCTACAGCATCTTTTGGATTCAAGTGTGCGATCAATCTTTTCTTCTCTTCTTGATATTGCCTACGGTGATGAGCCAGGATTAGCACCTTGGACCGGGTGTGTCCATTTTTGCCTGAAGCGATGTGTGCACCCTTGTTCTTTTTCCTGATTACTCCTGGTCCATGTGGTGGACTGAGAATCTGCGGCTTTCCTGTCCCCTTCCTGCAGTACTTGGCCTTGGAGAAACCATTATAAAGTCACTTAAGGTCAACAGACTAGAGCTTTGGATACCCAATACTCAGCTAATAACATGTTACACCCATATTTAGGGTGTAACATGTTACGAACGGACCAGCCCCCTCACCTCCCGGTTTCCCTGATCTGACAGCTAATGGGAATCTTCTCCCCTCCGCTGGCTGTCACAATTTAAAAAACAAAACGTGGTGGTAGTTCATTCTCTCTCTTATCCTGTCAGATTGCATCTGCTTACCCATACTGGATGTACTGGCACACAGATACACTGATAGATCTGCTGAAGACCTGCATGGCACCAGAGATCTGCTGATCGCTGGTGTAATGCTTTACAGGCTCCCAAAAAAATTATTAATGCACATTTTTTTACCTGCGAAAAAAAAAATTAAAATGTGCATTTATTATTTTTTTCTAAAAAATTAACTTTATCCTTTAATTTAGCCAAACGTGACAAGGGGGACATCCTATCCAGTCAGTAACACGTTGCATCCTGGGAGCATTTTGGGTAAGGAAACACACACTACTGTAAGAAGAGGACCAGCTGTTTCATTTTGCCAATATTTTAAAAACTAATTATCCAGCACTAAGGCTTCTTCAATAAAGAAAGCAAAGTGTTATTGCACCAATAATAATTAAATCAATAGCAGGCTTTCTTACTGGAGCTTTATCACAAAATGTTGCTTTGTATCGATCACGGCATTTGATTAAAAAGTGCTTTCCATCTAAGTGGGCGTGCAGCTGTTGTCATGTAACTTGCTGTTTTGAAAACCATCATTCAGAAGATTCAGAGAAGAGGTGGAGGCATGATAAGCTTAACCACTTCAGCCCCGGAAGGATTTACCCCCTTCCTGACCAAAGCACCTTTTGCGATTCGGCACTGCATCGCTTTAACTGACAATTGCGCAGTCGTGCGACGTTGCACCCAAACAAAATCGACGTCCTTTTTTTCTCACAAATAGAGCTGTCTTTTGGTGGTATGTTATCACCTCTGCGGTTTTTATTTTTTGCGCTATAAACAAAAAAAGAGTGACAATTTTGAAAAAAAATCATATTTTTTACTTTTTGCTATAATAAATATCCCCCAAAAAATGTATAAAATTTTTTTTTTTTTTTCTCAGTTTAGCCCGTTATATATTCTTCTACATATTTTTGGTAAAAGAAATTGCAATAAGCGTATATTGATTGGTTTGCGCAAAAGTTATAGCGTCTACAAAATAGGGGATAGATTTATAGCATTTATATTATAAATTTTTTTTTTATTAGTAATGGCGGCGATCTGCGATTTGTATCGTGACTGCGACATTATGGCGGACACATCGAACACTTTTGACACTATTTTGGGACCATTGTCATTTATACAGCGATCAGTGCTATAAAAATGCACGGATTACTGTGTAAATGACAATGGCAGGGAAGGGGTTAAACACTAGGGGGCAATCAAGGAGTTACGTGTGTCCTAGGGAGTGATTCTAACTGTGGGTGGGGTGGACTTCCACTGACATGACAGAGATCACTGCTCCCAATGACAGGAAGCAGTAGATCCCTGTCATGTCACTAGGCAGAACGGGGAAATGCCTTGTTTACATAGGCATGTCCCCGTTATACCTCTCCACACCGCAATCGCGGGCCGCCGGCAAACATCGAGTTCCTGGGACCCGCGGGCAGGCTCCCACGACGTGCGACGGGCACGCGCGCCCAATAGGCGGAAAATTTAAAGGGACGTACAGGTACGCCCATTTGCCTGCCTATGCCATTCTGCCGACGTACATCTGTGCGCGGCGGTCGGCAAGTGGTTAAAGTAGAACTACAGACAAAACATTTTTTTATTTTTTATTTTGGATAGCGTAAGGGAGGGTTATAACCCCTGTCAGTGTTTTGCCCTCTGTGTCCTATTTTGGAGATTTCCCTTCACTTCCTTTTCTATAGACAAAACAGACCCCAGACCCCGAGGCGGAAAAAATGTACAGGTACGTTTGTTAAACGCAGCAGGGCCGCAGTAAATGTGCGGTGGGCGGGCCGGAAGCAGTTCATCCCATCTGTGGTAAAAAAAAAAAAAAAAAGTAAAGGTGGTCATATATGTTACAATTAGTGGTGCACTGAAATTACAATTTTGGTGCCGAAACCGAAAATTCTGGATGCACTTGGCCGAAACCAAAATTCACGTTTTTTTTAAAAAAAATATATATTTTTATAAATAGCTGTATTATATTGCACTTTTTACTTAATATCATGGAATTAAATGAATATTAATTTATTGTCATCCAATATTCGCACTTTTTGCTGCATATTTGGCATACCGTGCCAGAAACGCACCTCCCCATTGAAATGCATTGACAGAGCGTTGCAGAGTGTTGCACCCGTGTTGCATTTTTGATGCATTTTTTGAGTCACATGACCTATGAAAAACACACCATAAGCAAGGTAAAATCGCTGTAAAATCACACTTTTTTTTTTTTACACAGTGGTGAAAACACTATTTTCGACCGATAATTTTTGGAGGCCAAAATTTTGGCCTAGCATCACTAGTTACAATCTGGTTGTACACTGTCTGTGCAATCTCCTTTTTTTTTCAATCAGGTAGGCCAGGTAGTAAAACTTAGGAATGAAAACTATACGGCAGGGGTAAACAGCCTGGTTCCCTCCAGCTGCTGCAGAACTACAAGTCCCATCATGCCTCTGGGAGTAATTGTAACTGCCAGCCTTGCAATGCCTCATGGGAAATGTAGTTCCACAACAGCTGGAGGGCTACTGGTTGCCTACCCCTGCTATACAGCTTGGTTATGTTGACCAAACTGGATTAATAGAACTAGAGGGATCTCAAGGGGTAATTAGTAAGACCGCTGCAACAACATCTGGATCAGGATCCTTCCAACCACATTACTATAGTACACACGTTGTTCAATAATGCGAAGCCCTGATGAAGAGGCACCGTTTGAACCCCCGAAACACGTTGTCTTTTTATAATATAAGAATCTGTATACAATTAAAGCTGGACTTTATATGTTCTTCTTTTGGCATTTTCCTCTTTGCACACCCAGTTCCTACTTGACCAAAGAGCTGACCCTTGGCCATCACTCCAAGGATAGCTGCCTAAAGAGAATCATTTCCTCTACACTGCTTAAGACCTGGTTGAGAGCAAATACTGCTATAAGAGATCCGGGGCACCTTTCTTCTATTTCCCACAGTTTGTATTATTGTCTGTGTCCCCGATGTGAAGATTTACCCTCTTTAGTTGTGTTGGTGACTCATGTCACTGGTACAGACAGTTATGGGAATCTGAAGTTTTTACAGCTGTCACTGGGACAGGGGTGAGGATAATCCACCAATGGGGACACCTATTCTGGTGACAACTGTCTAAAGTTGGGTTTTCCCTTTATTATTGGAGAGATTTCCTTTCACTTTCTGTTATGTCCCCGGGACCAGAATTTTTATGGATGGAATTAACAATGAACAATAATTTGTTACAAACTTGATAAAATGATCTGCAGAGGTGAGGTTAAAGTGTTACTAAACCCACAACAGTAAAATCTGTCTATATGCAGTAAAGCATGCTTGTTATTCTCACTGTAAAACCTAAGGGGTTAATCTTGCACATTTAATGCTGTTTAATACTGTCTTATCTGATCCTCCCCTTCTATCACAGTCCCCAATCCATCTCCTGATACTACATAGCCTTGGGGGCACTCTGCACATGCTCAGATTGGTGTGTATTGCTAGAGAGGTTTTTTTTGGGGGAGGCTGCATGTGATCAGCACAGGGCCAATCAGTACTGTCCAGACAGAGGGTCAGGGGTCCTGCAGCCTCATAGGACAGAGGAAAATAAAAACTCCTCCTACAAGCTTTAACCAGTGCTCGGAAGGACACTGACAGAAGTCACAAGACTGCTATATACTGCTGATGAGAAAAGGTATTTAGCAGTTTATATTTACTAAAATAATTGCATTTTCATGTACTGTGTACTGTGGGGGACCAGATATAGTGAATGCAGGGTCCGTTGTTTAGTAACACTTTATTGATCCTGGAAAATTAAAGCTGAATTTCAGGAATTCAGACACTTTGCAAAATGTGCTGGCATACTGTGAGTACTGATGCCAATCATGGGGCACTATTCCTCCCACTGACACAATGATGGGGCACTTTTCCTCCCACTTACACCAACTATGTGGCCCTATTCCTCCCACTGAAACCAACAATGGGGCACTATTCCTCCCACTGATACCAGTGATGGGGCACTATTCCACCCACTGACACCAACAATGGGGCACTATTCCTCCCACAGACACCAACGATGGGGCCCTATTCCTCCCACTGATACCAACGATGGGGCACTATTCCTCCCACTGACACAATGAAGGGACACTATTCTTCCCACTGACACAAAAAATGGGGCACTATTCCTCCCACTGACACCAATGACGGGGCACTATTGATCTTTTATTTAAAAGAATCAAGCAACCAATTTTATACAAAAGTAAAAAACAAAACGATAGTACAAAACTTCAACAGAAATCCAAGGAATACACATCCATGTTCAGAATATATACAATATATACATAATCCACTACCAAAATTATTTACATAAAGCAGCAGAGAGGGCCTAAGAGGCACAACCCATCACCTATGTACGCAGCCATTTATCAAAAATTAATCCAAAAAATAATCTAGGGTGAAAAGAGACAAACAGCCACACCCGGGAAAGAGACTCCTGGCAGTCAGGGAGGCTTGAAACCCCTCCACGCCTTCAACCAAGCCCCCTGACTCCGCTTGTCTCTCTCAAGTACCTGAATCTTCTCCACCTCATGCAAAATGTCATACACCACCACCTGAACAGGAAGGATTTTACGCCGAATGCAGACCTGACACCGTGCGTTCCAAGTGAAATAACGGACTACTAGGCTAACTAGAAAAAGTGTATCTAAACAAAAAACCCCACCAGTATTGAATGCTCCGTACACCCACTCAGCATAACCCAGCCTGGAGAGGAAAGGGACACCGAGGGCCCGCCCCACCTGTTTGTACACCTCTATGTTAAAAGGGCAATGAAGCAGAAAATGGTCCATAGTCTCCTCCTCACCTGCACACTCCTCCCGAGGACAGCTACGATCCATCCCACTGCGGAATTTCAAATTGCCCCGAACATAGAGCCTCCCATGGAAGCACATCCAGGCCAGATCCCTGAATTTAGGAGGTACTCTGTCCAAATTAATAAGTCTTAACCCTGCCCTCAAAACTGGGCCTGGGCAATCCCTTAAGGCCAGTGGGTCATGAAAGACTTCGCTCAAGACTCGACTCATAAGGACTTTCCTCGGAACCGATCTGAGATCTTCAGCCGACAATCGCCACTGCCGTAGTAACTTCAGGCACGGAGCGACATAGGCTGGTAGCTGACCACGATGACCCCTGAGATTCTTCACTTGGCCACCTTCTTCCCAAAGTCGTAGAAAAGGCCTAAACCAAGATCTAAATATGCCTGCCCATCCAGGAGGTTCCACTGCAAGCATATTACCAATATTAAACTTGAGAAAAAGCAGTGAAAAGAAAAGAACTGGGTTGACCATACCTAAGCCACCCTCCCTTCTGGATAGATAGGTGACATTCCTCTTGATGGGGTTCAGTCTGTTCCCCCACAACATCTGGAAGAACACACTACTGACCCTAGCATAGAGAGACACTGGCAAGATGCAGACAAAGCTGACATACAAGAAGATCGGAATCAGGTAAGTCTTAATCAGATCAACCCTTTCCCTCATAGATAACTTCCATCTCTTCCAGCTGACCACCTTAGTATTGGCAATTTCCAGTCTGCCTTCCCAGTTTTTGAGGCCATAATCGCCGGGTCCAAATTCAATGCCTAGAATCTTAATTCTTTCCTGGGGCACTGGAAAGGTGTCCGGGAGATCAAACCCCTCACCTTCCTTTCCCATCCAGAAAACTTCACTCTTTTCCTGATTGATCTTGGAGCCTGATGCTTCAGAATACCGTGATGTCAGAGAGACCACCTCCTCTGCTTCATCCGCCCCAGTGACAATCACGGACACATCGTCCGCATAGGCAACAACCCTCAAAGGCGGCTCACCCGGGAGCCCCACTGGCACCCCACACAACATGCCACTCTCTAGCCTCCTGATGAAGGGGTCGATTGCAAACACATAGAGCAGGGGACTCAGGGGACAACCCTGGCGCACCCCGGAGCCAACCTCAAAGGACTGCCCAACCCAACCATTAACAAGAGGAAAGCTTTCTGCCCCCTTATACAAGACTTTTAACCAATCGACAAAACCACCCGGCAGACCGTACTTACTAAGGAGCAACCACAGGTACTCATGGTTAACACGATCAAAAGCTTTTGCCTGATCCAATGTCAGCAAATACTTTCCCCAGCCTGCAGCCCTGCACCACTCCAAGGTCTCCCGGACAGCTAAAACTGCTGTGAAGGTGCACCTACCCCGGACCGAAACAGTGCTGATGGCGAGAAAGCAAAGACTCTGCTACTGACGATAGGCGCCAGAAAAATATCTTTGCCAGTATCTTTCTATCGACATTAAGAAGGCTGATGGGGCGCCAATTCTCAATCATCGAAGGATCTTTACCCTTTGAAAGAAGAATCACAGCTGAGTGCCTCATGGAAGGGGGAAGTACCCCCTCAGCAAGGCAACTGTTAAAAACCTCTACCAAATGTGGGGCCAGAATAGACTTAAAAGCTTTGTAAAACTCAGCCGTCAAGCCATCCGGTCCAGGTGACTTTTTGATGGCAAGCTGTTCAATTGCCCTTATCACCTCTTCAACTGTGATCTCCTCTGTCAAATTCATCAATGGGACATCTTCATCATTTAGACCTGGAGTAGAGTCCAAAAAGCTTTCCATCTTGTCACGGTCAAGCTCTTTCCTCCCAAGAAGGTCAGCATAAAAGGACCTCACGACCTCCAGAATCCCTGACCTGGACTTTGTCAAGGAACCTGTACTGTCCTTAAGGCCAACGATCGTTTTAACTGCTACACCTTGTTTGCAGTTCTGGTAAGGGTCAGGCGAGTGGTACTTCCCATAGTCCCTCTCCAGAACCAAAGAGGCATGCCGGTCATATTGACACTTCCTGAGGAGTTTCACTTCGGAGATTGCCCCAGGATCTCCTCCTCTCGAGACAAGAATATCCAGCTTCCTCCGTAAACGTTGGTAGGTCATGTATTTATTAAACTGCTTTCTATTGGCTAGGCCCCTGAAGAATCCAGCGATCCTCTTTTTGGTCAGCTCCCACCACTCAGCCTTGCTGCTACAAAAGTCCAGGATGGTCACCTGTGCCTGAAAGAATTCCTCAAAGGATTGTCTAACATGTTCTTCCTTGAGTAGAGTCGAATTCAATCTCCAGATGCCCTTATCCCTCTGAGGGGCGTCTGAAGCATTCAGGACCACAGATAGCATACAGTGATCAGAGAACTCTACTGCCTGCACCACTGGGGGTGAGAAAGCAGAGGTCTCCTTCAAAAAAAACCTATCTATTCTACTCTGACTATTACCTCGATGAAAGGTGAACCCAGTGTCATCTGGGAGGTGCTTAATGTGCACATCCACAAGACCAGCATCCCTAACCATACTATTTAAAAAAACGTTATCATATCCCAGCCTGTCCTTGAAGTCCTTCCTGTCCTTGGGCCTAGTTACTGTATTAAAGTCACCTCCAAAGACCACTTGCCGGGATGTAAAAAGAAATGGCTTGATCCTTGTAAAAAGGCATTTCCTGTCCCACTTTGTGTGCGGCCCATAAACATTAATTAGGCGCAGGTCCTGCCCTCCCACAAGGACGTCTAAGACCATACATCTCCCAATCTCCACCTCAATAACCCGCCGGACAGTTACCATGCCGGTTTTAAACAACACCGCCACACCGCCGTAAGGCTCGGCCGCAAGAGACCAGTAAGATGGACCATACCTCCACTCTCTCTTGGCCATATGAATATCTGCCAAGGAGGTGAGCCTAGTCTCTTGCAAAAATAAAATTTCAGCATCTAATTGGCTGAACAAAAAGAAGGCCATAGAACGAGCTCTTACTGACTTAATGCTGGCGACATTTATTGTCACCACTTTTAACGGAGGGGGAACCGCCATTTGGGTTATTGGGTGGATTGCTTCTTAGCTCCCCTCTGCTGCTCATCACCAGATGCCTCTCTCTTTCTTGAGGCCACCTCAAACTCCATCTCAGAATCAGAACTTCGCTCCGAAGAAGCTCCAGATGAAGAGATATCCCAATTAGAGGACCTATAACGGTTGGAGACAGGCACTGGAGCCTGTTCCGTCCTCACCACCTGCTTCTTCCGCTTCCCAACCTTCCTTCTCTCCTCCAGGTACTGCAGGTCAGCTTCAGAGATGCCCTCATCTCCTGTTTTTTTCTTTGGAGTCTTTACAGAAGACTCCTTTAGAGAGGAAGAAGCGACCTTTTTAGTACCCACTACCACTCCTGGTGGGGGGGATGCTCCCTTTGAATCAGACTTAGGAGGGGTAGACTCCTGGGGGGTAACTGACTCGGGGGGCACAGACTTGGAAGGTTCTGACACAAGAGGAGGGGATACAGTAGGCTGGGGGGACACAGAGACAGATACAGAAGGAATACTTACAGACACAGGAGGAGTGGCCACAGGAACTGGAGAGGGATCCTGAGCAGGACCAGGGGAGTCAGTCACCGCAGAGGAGGATGGTACACCAGGGGCCTCACCCTCCATCCTGTCCAGCCTTGACATGTCATCAATTACCTCCTTCTCCATATTGTGCCAGGCTTCAGGACATCTGCTGTAGGGGTGGCCAAGGCGCAGGCACAGGTTGCACCTGATCATCTCGGTGCAGTCCTTAGCCATATGACCCTGACCCCGACACACTGAACATATCAAGGCTGAACAGGAAGAGCTCAAATGCCCCTTTTCTCCACAGCGGTGACACAGCTTCGGCTGACCAGGGTAGAAAATAGTCATCCTATCCCTCCCTATAAAAGCTGAGGAGGGCAGGTGACGGACAACATTCCCATACCTGGCCAACCTGACTGTTACTGACCAACCCCCAGTCCAGATATTACGTTCATCAAGTATTTTGCTGGGCTCACCTTAGTTCACCATAGTTCCTCACCATAGTTCCTTTAACCAGACCTCTAGGTCCCGAGCAGGAACACTCTCATTGGTGAGTATGATGGTTATCTTTTTCACCGTTGACCTTTGCGAAACCGCAACTGGGACCAGACCTTCCCATTCAGGTCTTGACCTGCACCGAGCCTCATATCTCTTCCAGAACAGGTCAAGACCCTCTGGCCTGGTGAAACTAATGGTATAATCCCGTGTCCCAGCTACATGTATTAGAGCATACAGATCGTTTGCCCCAAAACCCATCTCCAGAATCAAATCCACCACTGCACGCCGTGCTGGAGGGATTGCACCACCTTCCCATTTCAGAATTACCACATTTTTTCTTGGACCCCCAGCAGAAGCCAGAGACCCAAGACCAGATCCCAGGGTGCCCAAAGTGGTAGGCTGCAGGGGGAAAACCCGCTTGGGGGCGGAGCCACCAGGAGCAGAGCGTACCACCTGAGCAAATGTGGGTTTATCAGGGCCAAGGCCCCACACTGAAGTTACAGTCTGTACATTACTATTATTATTCACTGCTTGTACGGAGTTGGTAGGACTGTCCATCACACTTGAACTGGAACCATTGTTCATCACACTGATGCTGGGATGATTTTTATCAGTCACACAAAACTTCACATTCCCATCAGGAATAGTCACAGTTTCTGCTGCAATACCAGCTGTCTCCTGAAGCTGTGCTGTAGAGTCTTCAGCAGGTTTAGGGCAAACAGCTTTAGACTCAGCTAAAGGGGGGTTAATTGGCTCTGCTGAATCTTGTAGTTCATCTGCAGGAATGTCATTTTTTAAATGCAAGCTTTGCTGCACTGCAGCATCAGCAGGCACAGCATTGCTACACATAGGACTAGCAGCCTGATTGTCACTGGGCACATTGTCAGTATCAGTCACAGTGTTGAATGGCACAAAAATTGTTTTATTCACAATACGGGACTTGACAGGCTTTACCTTGTCAGGCACATTATCTGTTATGTCCTCTTCATTAAATGCCAGCTGATCCCCCCCGCATAGGAGACTCCATTACCTGGATGGCCCTGAGCATGCCTCCTGAGTCCTGGGAAGGCATGGGGCTGCTTACCTCTCCCTGAGGGGGCAGGGGGTCAGAACTGGGGGTCTCCTCCTCCACCTCCATCTTTGTCATCCTCGCAAATCTTTTATCATTACAAAACTTTTCTTTAAATGGCCCATCTCTGCCTTCCATCATGGCCACAATGGTCTCCTGGTGTTCCACCCGGACCTTGGCCACTTGGATCTCCGGATCCATGGATCCACGTCTCTGGCTATGCAAGCCCTCACGCTGCCTTCTCAAGCGCTTCAGCTCCGCTCTGAGCTTGTAGAGCTTGTCTCTTTCTCTATTCAGGACCTTAATCCCGGCCACCACTCGCTCCCGGATGGCCCCGGAACCTTCATCTTCACCAGGGGTAGAGAGATCACCAACCATGGGTTGCACAGGGGCAGGCATGTTACCTGATGGCCCAGGAGATGGCTGAGAGCTTCCAGCAGGAGAAGCCCCGCTGGCCTCCATGGCCTCCCCAGAAAGGAGCCAGGAGAGCTGGGATAGATTTCTCCACCACTCCCCTCTCACACGGATCTGCAGCAGCTCCAGAGACAGCTTCCTCCTGACACACCTGTGCTCCAATGATGGGTGGGGCACTATTCCTCCCACTGACACCAATGAAGGGGCACTATTCCCCCCACTGACACCAATTATGGGGCACTGTTCCTCCCTTTGACACCAACGATGGGACACTATTCCTTCCACTGACACAAATGAAGGAGCTGTATTCCTCACACTGACACCAATAATGAGGGCACTATTCCTCCCACTGACACCAACGATGGGACACTATTCCTTCCACTGACACAAAAGATGGGGCTGTATTCCTCACACTGACACCAATAATGAGGGCACTATTCTTCCCCCTAATACCAAAGAGATGACACTGGTGACTCCCACTGACACCAGGACCTTTTCTACTCCCGTTGGTCACAGTCCGGCCCCCCTAAATATTGTAGAAGTGTAAACTGGCCCTTTGTTTAGAAAGTTTGGAGACCCCTGAACTAGACCAGTAGCCTGTCTCCAGATCACATATTACAATCATAAAATATGAACTTCAAAATGTAAATTGGCTGCAGACCACTGGGCTATTAAAATATCTAACAAATTGTATATATTTGCATCATATATCTTTATGAGTATACATCAACTCGTGTACACAAATACAGTTCTCTTCTAGCATAAAATCCTGACATTCTTCCACACCAGGGATGCCAGCGGTGGTGGGCACAGCCATTCATAGTATTTAATGTCTGTACATAAGGCCTAAATCAACAATACTATGGCGAGGTAACTCCATAGAAACAATATACTGTAGTGGTGAGATCATAGGCTGGGATCTCCAAGTCCGAATATAAAACACCACTTAAAGCACAATCCACGGTGATAAAGAACGCCTTTCTTCTTCAATGTCACAGTGCAGGTACTTGTAATGAGAAATTATTTGAAAAACATTGATCCAAAGGCTGAATACTGAATGATCAGAAACATATATTGTAAGCTCCTTAGAAAGTAATTGTCTCATATATTCTAGATTGTCTCCAATAGCAAATGTCAAAGTACTTGTGACTGATTATTCCCAATGACAAGTGTTTGTTGCGCATACAGATATTCACTCTAAATTATGAGAATAGCACGCATCATATGTCAGTGTGATTGTTGTATAGAAAACCATGCATAAGAACACCACTTATTAGCATAGTCTTTGGCGTTTTCAACACTTTAGATGAAAGCTGAAGATAGTCATTTGTGAAATGTAGGAAGTTCTTGCACAGCAAATAGTATAAAGCTCAAATGAGCTGCCCGTCTAAGGAGGCCAGAACTCCAGGATGGTCGCAGGGGTCTCAAACTGGCGGCCCTCCAGCTGTTGTAAAACTACAAGTCCCATGAAGCATTGCAAGGCTGACAGTTACAAGCATGACTCCCACAGGCAGAGGCATGATGGGACTTGTAGTTCTGCAACAGCTGCAGGGCCACCAGTTTGAGAGCCTCATTTTTATTGTATATTCCAAATACCAGTCAGTCATTCGAAAAGTGTTCAAAAACAATGGCATCCAATGAGATTTAGGGTTTTGATTGTCTTCATTATTTTATATATAAAGGTCTGAACAGAAGGTTCATCCAAATGGATATTAACCAGAAACGCAATGTCTCTATAGAAGAGAATGGGTCCACTCTAAAAGGAACAGTATAACCTGCAGTGCAATGTGTCCGCATGCGGTATGATCAGATAGGGGTGGATCTTCCGCCTTCAATTATCCACATGCATAGCAACAGGAATAGTTTTTAAAAAATCCATAAATGGTCCTGCTATCACAGACTCTGAAGATACTGAGAGAAGTCCAGAGGTCCAGATACACAACCCACTTTAGATTTTAATATACACTATATTGCCAAAACTATTGGGACACCTGCCTTTATACAAAGATGAACTTTAATGGCATCCCAGTCTTAGTCCGTAGGGTTCAATATTGAGTTAGCCCACCCTTTGCTGCTGTAGAGGGTCAGGGGTCCTGCAGCCTCATAGGACAGAGGAAAATAAAAACTCCTCCTACAAGCTTTAACCAGTGCTCGGAAGGACACTGACAGAAGTCACAAGACTGCTATATACTGCTGATGAGAAAAGGTATTTAGCAGTTTATATTTACTAAAACTACTACTACAGTACTGTGTACTGTGGGAGCCCAGATATAGAGATTGCATGGTCCCGGGTTCAGTAACACTTTAATGATCCTGGAAAATTTAAGCTGAATTCCAGGAATTCAGCCACTTTCTAAAATGTGCTGGCATACTGTGACAGCACAGCTTCAGCTCTTCTGGGAAGGCTGTCCACAAGGTTTAGGAGTGTGTCTATGGGAATGTTTCACCATGCTTCCAGAAGCGCATTTGTAAGGTCAGGAACGGATGTTGAACAAGAAGGTCTGGCTCGCAGTCTCCGCTCTAATTCATCCCAAAGGTGTTGTATCGGGTTGAGGTCAGGACTCTGTGCAGGCCAGTAATGTTACTCCAACCCAAACTCACTCATCCATGTCTTTATGGATCTTGCTTTGTGCACTGGTGCACAGTCATGTTGGAACAGGAAGGGGCCATCCCCAAACTGTTCCCACAAAGTTGGGACATGGAATTGTCCAAAATGTCTTGGTATGATGACGCCTTAAAAGTTCACTTTACTGGAGCTAAGGGGCCAAGCCCAACCCCTGAAAAACAACCGCACACCACAATCCCCCCTCCACCAATTGATTTGGACCAGTGCACAAAGGTCCATAAAGACATGTATGAGTGCATTTGGGGTGGAGGAACTTGACTGTCCTGACCTCAACATGATAGGACGCCTTTGGGATAAATTAGAGCGGAGACTGTGAGCCAGGCCTTCTCGTCCAACAACAGTTCCTGACCTCACAAATGCGCTTCTAGAAGAATGGTCAAACATTCCCATAGACACACTCCTAAACCTTGTGGATGGCCTTCCCAGAAGAGTTGAAGCTGTTATAGCTGCAAAGGGTGGGCCAACTCAAAATTGAACCCTATGGACTAAGACTGGGATAACATTAAAATACACGTGCGTGTAAAGGCGGGTGTCCCAATACTTTTGGCAATATAGTGTACATTACTGGGTATCAAGTATACAAAAATACATAAAAGATACTGATTTGGCTCATTGAACTGTTTATCCAGTAAGGTATTGGAAACCTTTTAAGATTTCATCTTTGTCACCCTTACAGTGTTTTAATAATGTTGACTGAAGAGGTTTTGGATAGGAGGTGCTGGACCTGGAACAACTTCTACATTTGGGCTTGTGGGGTAACGTCTTCTGTTTTAGAAGTATAGTAGCTCTGGTTAGACTGCTCTTAGGCCCAGGACAGGTTGCTTGGATGTCTTGGAAGGAATCCAGTAGACATGAATAATGAGTGTATGAATGAATATGAATATGAATAATAATCCAGTAGACATGAGTGCCAAACCAAAAGAACTAGAGCCCACATTTTTATTCCATCATATGTATCTAAAATAACAAATAATGGCTTTAGTGGATAATAGCTTACAGTCCTCTAAACTATCAGCTGCTGAGACTTTTATACCAACACAAATTGTCTTTCTCAAAACTCTCTCCTTTCTTTTAGCCATAGATAGCATTTTAAGCCCTGATGAAGGCAGTACAACCTGGCCTCTGAAACATGTTGGCTTGTTATATTGGATGATGGGATGAATACTTTGGACTCTTGTTTCTTTGGTCTGGCAATGTTATTTATCTAACTCTCTCAGACTTAACAAGGTTCATTTCTGTGGAGGTAAGGAGCTGCCCAAAGTACAACCACGTTTGTGTGTGTATAGGCAGACATCCCAATACTTTTAGAGAGAGAGAGAGAGAGAGAGAGAGAGAGAGAGAGAGAGAGATCTGGTTAATTAGAATCAGTGCACAGGAATGGTGATTGCTCTTATACTGTCGCTCTCCATGGTGCTGAAATAAACTCCAGTCTACAGCATTAACATAGACAGCATAGGCATAACTAAATGGATAGTATTCAGGGCAACACGGATCAAGATGCTCTATTTATAGGCTCTGTTGGCCTTGTCATTTTACTAAAGTATGTACTTGTGCCCACACCAAGCCTCTGCACAAGGCAAAATAATTTTAGTTAACTGGCAGGCTACAGAGACATAGAACAGAGCTGGCAATGTGCTTGCAGAAGCAGTGAGGGCCAGGTTAATGATTAGAGATGTGCCTAGTAGAAAGAGAGGGCTTCCAATTGGAAAGAATCCTTTCTACCACCTGCCCTCCCTGCCTGCTTTCCTCCTTCCCGCTCGTTTTCTCCCCCTCCCTACCCTACACATGCTCTCCCACCCTGTCTTTCTTTTTCCACTTTCTTTCCTTATCTACCTCTCTCCTTTCCTTCTAGTTTTCATCCCTTCTATTAATTTTTTCCTTTTGCCCTCCCTTCCCTTCTTTCTTCTGCACTCCATCTATCACATTCTTCCTCTACTCAACCCTTTCTTGCCTCCTCTACCTTACTTACTCTTAATTCCCTCCCTACCTTCCTGATGACTGTCTGTAGCACTATCCCAGGAAGAGCCTCTTGGTAGATTGGGTTCTCTGTTCTTCTGCATCGACATGACTGACACACCAGGTTAAGCAAATGGATACTGCACTACTACTGGGAGCACAACTATAGATACCCTACACAGAACTAAGGTTCAGTATCGAAAAGCAAACATCAGACTGGTTAGTGGTATATGAACCCAAAATATTGACATGGGTTGCAGTAAATAGCAGTGTGTACATAAAAAAGTAAGGAAAGAATTAGTCAATCACGGTTCACTAGATAATATGTTCACTAGGCTATAGCAGCTATGTAACAGCAATGATAATCAATACTTTGTAAACTCCTCTGTAAACAGTAGGCTATATTCACTCTATATAAATGGCAGCGATGACATTTAGAACTCCCTAAAGAAGTACCTCTTACTATGAACAAAAGGCAAAGTTCTTGTGAAGCAGCAATCTGAGTGAGCAGTCTTTAGCTCTTGTTCTTCAGTCCTCTAACGTTAGGGCCTAGCTAACTATGGCTAAGCAACAATGATGTTGTGAAACGCGTCAGCTGTTTGTCCTGCTTCTGTTGTCACATGAATGTTGACTATTCATTACAATAAAGGCTTTTAACGAAGTGCGGCTGTCCAGAATCCATTTCTTCAATAACGTTGGGGCCTAGTCTTTATGTTGGTGCACATAAATACAGTCTTGATAAAGTCTACATACAGTGGTAAAGGCTGATCTCTCACTAGTCCCAGCGGTATGGCAGCAATCATCCTGTTGTGCAGATGCTCTCTAGATCTGCCTGTAATGGTTCCGCACCCCAGCCCATAGGTACAAAGTGCTCTGGCCTTTCTGCAGAACAAAGGTCTGTGTCCTCCTAAAAGCTCAGTCTTCATTCTCTGTGCACTCTGATCTGCTCTCTCTCTGGTCCCCAGCACACAGGATCCTGATCTCTGGCTCAGGTCACAGGCTTTTATCAAGTGATAACACCCAGCTTTTTTACTACTCACACTGGATACTGAAGAAGTGGATCATTATATCCCGAAAAGGAGTCAAATTATTAAGTGCTTTTAGCTGTTCTATTTTATAGACAGCAATATTATTTGGTGAGTGTGTATTTCTTCTATTGGTGGAGGAACAGCACTGTGGAGACTTTTTATGGTGAAGAATTGGATAAAGTTTGATTTGGATCATCTTATCTTCAAGTTCTGTTTTTCACGGATGATATGGACTGTGATTTATATTAGATATGAATATCACATTATTATCATAATATATGGACACATTATTATTCTCACGGGTGTTTGATTTTTAGCACTGCATTTTCTTGTTTTACAATTTTCATATGGTGTAATTGTTATCTATACCTATTTGCACGCCGATTTTCTATTATACCATTTAGCACTGACTTATTTATGTTGATTTGAGTTTTCCTGAGAGGCACACCCAGAAAAGGCAAGTGTGCTCACTCGGGTCTCAGCATGGCAAAAGAGAAAGCTCCTGGGTCTGGAGTCCAGGAAATACAGACTTTACTCCTCCCTGACACTGTCTCTGTGTGGGTACTGTAGTTTAATGATCCATAGGATTCCACAGCAAGGCTCCCATTCAGGACTGTAACTCCCACAATGCAGCAGTATACAAGTCTATGGAGCTTGTTTGGCTTGTCTGCTCCCCCTGCTGGCAGGAGGCAGACAGTGTTGCTAGATCTAGCAGGTCAGTTCAGCGAGGGCATAGAGAGAAGCTGTAGCACTGTGTTCTAACTCAGGGGGTCCCCAAACTTTCTAAGCAAAGGGCCAATTTATTGCCCTTCCGACTTTAGGGGGCCAGACTGTGGCCAGCGGAAGTGGAAATGTTCCTGGCTTCAGTGGGGATAAACATCACCACATCTGGTATAAGGTTGAGGAATAGTGCCCCACTGTTCGTATCATTGTGAGGAATAGTGCCCCATTGTTGGTGTCAATAGGAGAAATAGTGCCCCATTGATGTCAGTTGGCAGAATACTGTCTCCTATAAGTGGGAGAAAAGTGCCCCAAGGGCCAGATAAAGGCAAGAAAGGGGCCACATCTGGCCCCCTGGGCCGCAGTTTAGAGACCACTGTTCTAACTCATTTTCTCTCTAACCACCTGCTACATGTATAATTCAGCCTTTCTCAACTTTTTTACCCCTTGTAATAGTTTTCAGGTCTTGGGGAACCCTTTCTAAAAATGATTACGATACACCTACAGCTTATGGAACATTAGCATCATCAATATGTTGTAGGAAATTTTAAACTAAAGAATAAAGGATGTGGCATCCCCAGAGTATTTGACACCCAGGTCAGATGTTTTTTAAAAACATCCACTTTACAAGAAAATTATTTTACATAATAATCTTGAAAAGAATAATGATAATAGGAAGGAAACATTGGCAGTGAAAATTGTGGTGTCCCCTTTACATCAATGGTGACTGTAAATGTGGCCATTTACAGTGGTGGTCACTGCTCAAAGGGACCCCTAGCAACATCAGGAGGAACCCTAGGGTTCCATGAAATCCTGGTTGAGAAAGGCAGGTCTAATGTATCTTTGTCAATGATAACACATCAAAAAAAACAATGTATCTGTAAACATGTGAAAGTAATAAATATTTAATGCTGATACTCGGAAGTGGGAGTCAGGATTGAAAGTGAAAACTGAAGGATGATGCTTAGCTCTGTCGTAAATGATAAAACAGCATCCTCAGTGCCTAATATGCAGCACCATCTGGTCCCTGCGCTCCAGCAAAGAGTCATCATATGGAAGTGAAGAACAAAGCAATTTAACTGCTGGAAGAAGTTCGCTAAGGTATTAACAAAACCTGTCAGGCTCCCGAGGCTTTTTTTTTTGTCTCTGACGAATTGGTATTGAAAATATTATCAGACATTTACACTGTTATCAGCACACAGCCGGTGGATAATACATGTCTATTTACAGTAACCGAGCAATAACAAGTTTAACGTATCCATATGAAAAGCTCCGGGAAACCATAGAAAACACACAAGTCCACTGTCATGAATCTGAGTGGATCTTCGGCAAGTGGCACCACTATTAGCACCATGGTGCGAGCTCTGGAAGTGCCAAGACTTCTTTGCAGATTGCCTGGCTGGCAATAAACTAGAAAAAAAGTCTGCCAAATCATTAGGCAGAGCTTATATCAGCATAGTCAGAGCATTTGGCAAACAAGTATGGCCAAGGAGTAAAGAGCATGTCAACCCAACCCAAAGCACAATTGATGATGTAACCAAGGGCAAACAAAGGTTCCAGGAAAGCGGGGAAGTACACAAGTTCATAGCCCTTACTGTTAACAAGCCTTTTTCGTATTTGAAGATTAAATCTCTTTTCCGCCAGAGGTAAAGAGTGCCCCCTTTTCCGCTGTGACGACTTTAAAGTGAATACTGTATTTATTGGCGTATAACACTCACTTTTTCACCATGAAAATCGGGTGCAAATATTGTGTGCGTGTTATACGCCAATACTTCAATTTTAGCTGCCATGTAGGGGACAGGGAGGGGGGCGGGATGAGCGCCATCAGATTATATACAGTGAGAATCTCCTGTTTACTTGGCGGCCTCTGTAATGGGAAGTCCCGTCTCCTGGGCCGCCAATGGACCACTGTTCTGTCTATCATAGGAGATTCTACCTGTATGTAGTCTGTCGGCGCTCCCCCCCCCCCACCCCTCCCCTCTAGACTGCAGATGGCATCCATCAGGCTGCACTGATGGAAATGGGGAGGCTGCTGCATTGATGGCAATGGTGAGGCTGCATTGATGTGGACTGATGAGGCTGCATTGATGGCACTTGTGAGGCTGCAGATGGGCACTGATCAGGCTGCATTGATGGGCAATGGTGAGGCTGCAGATGGGCACTGACCCTTATTTTGCTTCAAAGTTCCTTATTTAAAATTTAAGTTTTTTTCCTGAAACTTCCCTCTTAAAATGAATGTGCGTGTTATACGTCTATGCGTGTTATACGCCGATAAGTACGGTAACTCAATACAAAGTTCACTATATGGACCACTTATGCATTTATATTGTACATGCTGATCAATCTTAATCTCCTCTTCTCTAGAGAGAATGATTTCAGTTCCTCTAATCTTTCCTCATAGGAAAGATGAGCTCCGCTGAGCTCCTCCATGACTCTTATCAGTTTGGTTGCCCTTCTCTGCATTTTCTCCAGATCCCCGATATCCTTTTTGAGAACTGGTGCCCAAAACTTAACTGCATATTCCAGATGAGGTCTTACTAATGATTTGTACAGGGGCAAAATTATATCTCTTTCTCTCTCTCTGCAGTCCATGCCTCTCTTAATAGAAGAAAGGGTTTTGCTCATTGCTGGAGGTTCTGACATGAGGAAGCAAATCCCTGCCTTTACTAAGATAGCCACCTCCATAAAGAGACACAGTACAGAACAAGGCATGGTAAGTCACTAATAAGGAACAGATTAGCTACAGGGAGAGCACAGGCAATACTGGTAACTATTGCTATGTACTCTGCCTGACTTTTTTCGGGCACAACTTTCACAATTCAATTCCTCTTTAAACCTGGTTCACGTGTCTGTACACAAAAGGAACCTCCAATGCAATACACCCAACGCACACGTACCTGCACAAACTGCTGTATCTTCAATTGGGTGCTGAAATGACCAATGGCTGGAACCGACTGCAATCATGAGAAGGAAGTGTCACCAGCACACCGCTGGGTTTGCTGGTGACACTTCCTTCTCATGTACACAAAGGGAAGCACATTCACAGTTGGGAGCCGTCCTGATCCATTTTATTATATGCAAGGTATTTCCTTTCACAGACAAAAGATTCAAAACACTAAACAGAGAGTGAGCCTTCTAGTACATAATTAAACAGCAATACGCCTTGGCTGCCACACCGCAAGCTGTGAATCATTATCTTGAGAGGTGCATAGTATATTCAGGTGGCTCAAAACCTAGTATTAATTCTAGATTATGGGCTATTATTGACAGGATCACCATCGAGTCAGGAAACAGCTGCACTCTGCAGGTATCTTTCTAGGCCCAAATAGCCTTTGAAAACCAACCGCAGATGCCTAGGGCTCTTAATGGATCTGTCCTACGTGCACACACCAAGAACTAAGAAAAATAGAGCCACACTACTGCTAATTCCAATAAACATTGTTCTTTGGATTTAGCAGTAGCCTGGTTCTATTTTTCTTTGTTCTTGATTACTAGCAAGGACTATGGCTCCTAAGCATTGATAACCTCTTAAGGAGTGAAGGGATTTCTGAGAACTGCGCATTAACAGAGGATCTACTGCTAACAACAGCTTTGGAGATCTGCATTCTATGGCATTCTCTGTGGAATTCAAAAAGAAAAGAAAAGGCTTGGGCTTGTTCAATGTTAAGCTCCAAGCAAACAAAAATATAAATATACAGTATATTGGAAAAAAAAAATAAAAAAAAATATATATATTTATATACTGTATATTTATATACACACAGTATATATTTATAGTCAAAATTATTGGGTTGCCTACCTTTACACGCACATGAACTTTAATGGCATCCCAGTCTTCATCTGTAGGGTTCAATATTGAGGTGGCCCTCCCTTTTCAGCTTTAACAGCGTCAATTCTTCTGGGAAGGCTGTTCTTAAGGTTTAGGAGTGTGTCTATGGGAATGCTTGACAATTCTTCTTCCATTTGTGAGGTCAGGCACTGATGTAGGACGAGAAGGCCTGGCTCACAGTCTCCGCTCTAATTCATCTTAAAGGTGTTCTATCAGGTTGAGATCAGGACTCTGTGCAGTTCAGTCAAGTTCCTCCACCCCAAACTCGCTCATCCATGTCTTTATGGACCTTGCTTTGTGCACTGGTGCGCAGTCATGTTGGAATAGGAAGGGGTCATCCCCAAACTGTTCCCACAAAGTTGGGAGCATGAAATTGTCCAAAATGTCTTGGTATGCTGATGATTTAAGAGTTCCCTTCACTGGAACTAAGGGGCCAATCCCAACCCCTGAAAAACAACCCCCACACCATAATCCCCCCTCCACCAAATGATTTGGACCAGTGCACAAAGCAAGGTCCATAAAGACATGGATGAGCGAGCTTTTTTTTTCTAAAAGGGAGACAATAGGCTTTCTAGTGTTGGGGGGGGGGGGGGGGGCTAGAAGGAAGGAGAGGGGACCACCCTATAAGTACCTGCCTTTAAATAAGTCACAAAGTCGCAATTTTCCACCCAATGCCTCTCCTCAGAGTTGGAGGCCGTATCCGTAACCCAAAACAAGCATACTATCAAAGGAAAGGACCAGGGGGAAGCACAAGGGAGTGATCTCCCTCGGTCCAAAAAGTGGTTACCATGGATATGGTGGGCAATAAAGGGAGGGAAAAGGATGTATGTAAAAATATATAAAGGTTTATTGGATAAATCTAAAAATAACAAGTGCTATACCATAGACAATAAAACACATGTATGGAGCTGATCCACCTGACACAATTTAATGGGCCCGTCCAGTGCAAGCAGCACGGGGCGCGCCCATCAACCTACAACACACAAACATACAACATATACACATATATAGACATATGAAATAAAACATAAAGTGCAGGCGCCTTTATACCCACAGATGCATGAGGTCCCTGTGGCCAATCGCCAGATCAAAAAGGAAAATAATGTTTGTATGGAATATGATAATAGAGGGACCTAATGCATGTGTGGTCCCCCGGGGAGATGGGGAAAGTGGAATGGATATATACAATTGGTTGCCTAACTCAAAACCTCGCTAGATATCATCTACGTTGGCTGTATGGATACTGCAGCTAAATTGGTGGGTCAGGGGGACTCATATATTGTGTTGCATGCGCATGCTTAAATCATGAATTTTGCTGAGAGTCCATTCCTGTAGTTTGTGGGGATGAATATATAGCTGAGAGTCTCTGTAGAGTTTAGGGGATATAGAAACCGCACAGTGTAATGAATACTGTTTGTACCAGGAACAGATCACATGACCTCTCAGGATGGCTCGATATCTCTCGGGACTGCCAGTGTATGAGGGTATGCTGGGAGTCTATACAGAGCTGAATGTCACTGTGCACTTCTGTCCACATTGGTCAGGGCCATATCACTTCAGTTATTAAGGGTTCAGAGTCACCACTGCATATAGGAGCTAAAGGGGTTACATTACCACCTCTCTGTCGTACGAGCATTAGCTGTGTCTAATGTCCTGCAGCTGCTCCACCGCTCCGTGGCCTCTGCGCTGCCAGTGCCGACCGTGATATGCTGTATTCACCAGGCGTTCGGGTACGTAGTAATCCTTTCACTCGCTGGAGCACACTACAACTGTGCTTGTGTGGTGGGTTCTTTCCCCGTATGTGTGGCGGTCAAACTTTTCAAGTTTCCACTGAAAGGGAATCCCGTCTCCTGATCACTGCGGGAGATAGCTTCGGCGTCTGCACATCTTGGTTACGTCGACGCGTTTCGCAACGTCATTGTTACGTAGCTTCAACAGGATGTACTGGAGCTTGACCAGCATCCCTCCCTCTTATTGCTCCGAGATGCTGTCACGCCTCCTTCTTTCAATTAACCCCTATCGTCAACAGGGACGGGCAAGATTTATGTCAGTGTCCAGCCCGGGTAGTTGTTCCATTTTTTTGGGGATGTGTGTATATGGTTTTGGTCTCTCGTTCTCACAGCATATGTAGAAAGGAAAGTAGTCATGCTTGGCCTATTAGATTTGAATTCAGGAGAGGAAAGTCCAGAATAGAGTAAATTTCTTTACTATGTCCATACTACGGTCCCCCTGCCCTTTCCTGTCATTTATAGAAATTCTACAGGATGGGGATCTCATCATTAGTGGCTAATTCATATATAGTTACAGTGTCTATGACATATATTAATAACAACCATCAACCAAAGTGGTCCCATACTAGGGATTTAAAACCCGGGACTGAGCTAGGGACTCATGTAGTAGTAAACTATTCTAGAACTTCCGCAAAGAAAAGGAAAGGAGAGGAAGAAATCAGAATAGATATAAAGATGGAAATGAGCTTAAGAATAAGATCAAAGAAAGAATAATTCTCCAGGACATTGTAAAGGGAGATAAGGACGTTATTGTCCAAGGAATAAAAACGGTATACTGGTAGAGGTTACTTGGGTGGAATCACCCTGGTGTGGGGATCACGTGGGAAAGGGGAGAGGAAGGGGGGGAGGAGGGAGAGGGGGAATCAGGGGAAGAGAGGGAGAGATAGAAAGGGACAGACGGAGGAGAAATAATGTTATTCTAGGAAGGGTTGCATACTCAACTCCGTGTTCATTCCTATAGGTGAAAGGGACTTCAAGGTGTATATCCACCATTTCTCTTTTTGAAGTAAGATGCGATCGAAGTCACCTCTTCTTGCTGGTAATTTTAGGGTGTAGATACCTTTTCACCTTCAACCCATCTGATTTGCCCTGGTGATATCGGGCAAAGTGTTTGGCCACTGGTCTCTCCCCCTTCCTTTTCTCCCCCCCCCTCTCCCCAACCCCCTCCCTCTCCCTCTTGATATCTCTCAGGTGCTCCCCTATTCTGATCCTGAGGGTTCTCTTTGTTTTGCCTATATACATTTTTGG
This sequence comes from Lithobates septentrionalis, assembly GCA_037952835.1. NCBI lineage: Eukaryota > Metazoa > Chordata > Amphibia > Anura > Ranidae > Lithobates > Lithobates septentrionalis. The sequence goes on from JBBDGP010000040.1 coordinate 814,808, forward strand.
GCACGGACAGGTGATCATATATATCACCTTCATTGTGGAACAATTAATCAAATCTTTGATCACATATTGTCCCTGCCCCAAAGCGTCCTTGAAAGTGTTAGTCTTGTCCACAAAAGGGCATATCTGACATCTTGTGCAGGGGACCATGCCCGTATGCCGTGGATATTCAGATAGCCATGTGGGATCTTGGTATCTCGTGTATTCAGAGTGGATAAGGACGTCCCCCAGATTTTTGGCTCTGCGTGCCACCATCTTGGGTCCATCCCCCACTATGTTGGCTAGCCTCTTGTTGTTGGTGAGGATATTCCAATGTTTTTGTAAGATTTTTCTTACTGACTCCCATTGGGCCCCATATGTGGTAATGAGTCTTATTGAGCCTTTGTCCTCAATTTTTTGTTGTTCTTTTTCCCCCCTTTGGTTCATAGACAATAGACTTTCTCTACTTCTAGCCGCAGCTTTACGTTTGGCATTTCGAATCTGTCTATGAGAATACCCGCGGTTCCGGAATCTCATATACAGGTCCTTGGTCTCCCTATGCAGATCATTGCTATTTGAACAGTTACGTTTGATTCTCATAAATTGTCCTGTAGGGATACCATCCTTTAGCCAAGGAGGGTGATGGCTGTCTGCTTGTAACAAAGTATTTGCCGCTGTTTCCTTGCGGAAGGTGGAGGTACTTATGACTCCTCCTTTCAGGACAATTAGAAGGTCTAGGAAAGACAATTTAGACCGGTCATAGGTGTAAGTAAGATGAATGTTGCGTTCATTCGTATTGAGCTGGTTGATGAACTCGTGGAGGGCATCCAAGTCACCCGTCCAGATGACCAGTACATCATCAATGTACCTCAGCCATGTATGTACATGGCTGAGGTACATTGGACAGTTAAATACCTCCTCCTCCTCCCATCTACCCAGATGGAGGCATGCATAGGCCGGAGCCCAGTCTTTCTAGTGTTGGGGGACTGCAATTTTATGATTTACCTTTAATTCTAATTCAGCTTTTCCCCACTCAATCTAAACCTAAAAAAACACACATACTGAGCCTTAATTTTGCACCCATCATCGAAAAATGTTTCCAATGAAAAAATTAGATTGTTTTTTCAGTGTTGGCTGTTAGGGTATAGTCAAATTTAACTGTATAGCACAAAAAATACAGCTAGTGGTACAAAACCTAGTAACTAACATTCTTCCCTTCAGCAAAATACCCCACGCTTTACCTCTCTATGGAAGAAGTCGCTTACATCATTAATAATGCAGAGTATCTCCATGCAAGGACACGGGAGGAAGCCTGACTGCTCTCGCTAAAGCGGCCGATGGCATCTGTCATTTACACACAGCTCACACATTTCGTTATCTCCCCAAGGAGATGCTGCAACTTTCAGGTATCATCCAAAATATTGTCACTGTGGTGCTTTTTAATAGACAGCAGGGAAGGCAGGATTGATATGCAGCTGACGTCTGCCGGTTAATGATGGAAAGTGCCGAATTGTAAGCTGTGAAGAGCCCCAGACTTGCAGCGACACAGCGAGGCACTGACTCCCCTATCAACTAACACAAGGACAAGTGTAGAATATGTCAGCTTGCCTGTCAGCTCATATCAGAAGACAGCCAACAATGTCTGCTACTGATAACCTCAATACTTTGTCCGTATAGTGTAGGATACCCACAACCTTTCTTACCAGGAGGCAGCCTCATCTTCTCCGTAGACGGTCTCCTATCCTATACTACAGGATGTGTACATTTGGAAAAGATGTCATTGTGTTCAATGGGAAGGAGATCAACATCATTGCTTTTTTTTTTTTAATCAGATTCTTTTTATTGATTTTTAAAACATAAGAAGAGAAAAAAACTCCTCCTTAAAACAAAACAAAAACATACATCAAATTACGATGCCAAGGACATATTATTATCCAAATATACAGTCAATCAGCTTATGTTTCCTGCAATATTATGGTATATATAGGCTTACAATCAATGAAAACAAATCTTTACATACCTATACCAATTTCAGCTTTACCTCGTATTTTCTATAATTAGTAAGTGTGTCCTTTTAGTACTTTGTACCCCTACTCCGCTCCCGGTCCTTCAACGGACAATCGGTCGGTGTAGAGGTACCTCTCCCCCCTAAACAATGGGGGGGGGGGGATTAATGTCTGCTTTTTTCTTTTAACTAATGTATAATTAAAACCTTATAACTCGTCACCGCAGAGTAAGACACCTTCTCATCAAAATTATTGACAGTTTGATCTATATTCTGAGTCCCTATGACATCATAGCATCCTGCATCCATTCAATGTAGACAGCCTCCCTCCTCAAACAAGGGGGGTAGGCGTCTGCGTTCTGCCACCTAGTATTTTATTTTGGACCAATTGGAAGGGGGCTAAACCAGGTACCTCCAACCAAGGATCCCATATACGTTCAAATTTTGCTGGGCTACCCCTGTGTTGGTATGTCAGCTTTTCCCTCAATAGAGTTTCATTTATGGTATTCACCCATTCTGCGTGTGTCGGTGGTGTCACCGAAAGCCATTTCTTAGCTATAAGTTTTCTAGCAATAAACAACATTCTGGTGATTGCTATATACGTATGTGGTGTATATAGTTCTTCGTCCAACCAACCCAACAGACACAGCTTGGGGTCAACCACAAATGTAAGATTCCATATTTTATTTATAGAGATGATTATTTCAGACCAGTATCTTTGTAATTTTGGGCACTTCCAGAGCATGTGTATAAGGGTGCCATTATCTACCTTACAACGGGGGCAAAATGGTTCATCTCTTCTGTTCCATTTATATAATTTATAGGGGGTACGGTAGGTACGGTGTATAATGAATAGTTGCGTGAGTTTTTGGGAAGAGGAAAGAGACACCTTGGGCACAGTCTCCATTATAGCAGACCATTCCTCATCTGTAATGTGACCTATATCCTCCCCCCAACTTGTCCTGCATTTTAGTGACATAGTCTTGGATATCTGCATTATTAGTGATTCATATATAGATGATATCTGCCCTTTCCTAGACATTGAGTTTACCAGCTGTGTGAGCACCGTTGGTCTAGTTAATTCCCACTTAGAAAGTGTAGTTTGTGCTGAGATGGCGTGCCTAAGTTGTAAATATTGAAAGAACACAACATTTGGTATGCCATATTCTTCTCTTAGGGATTGAAAGTCCCGTAAAAGTCCTCCTTGGTATAACTGCTTAATATACACCACCCCACTCCTAGACCATACAGAGAAGCCCTTTAATTTACACAGTTCGGGAAAATTGCTATTGTTCCATATACGAGACCATTCAGAGTACCCTTCATAATGAAAATGTTGCTTGGCCTTGTTCCATATCTTATCTATAAGCACCAAAGTTTTGTATTCAGGTACCCTACGGAATTCTCCTGCTTCCAAGCACTCCACAAGGCCCCCATTCGAGAGTAATGTACATATAATATTGCTCGCAGGGTCAGATAACTCAGAGTCCTGCCAACCCGTCAGGTGTTGCAATTGGGCCGCTATAAAATAATAATATGGGTTTGGGACTGCCAGCCCGCCCGAGTCCTTTGCCTCCTGTAGTGTTTCCAATTTAATACGCGGCACCTGTTTCCTCCAGATCAAAGAGCGAAATATGGTGTTACATTTTTTGAAAACGTGTATAGGGATCCATATAGGGGCGTTGTGGAGCGCATACAAAAGTTGTGGACCCCAGACCATTTTTATCAGGTTTCATCGGCCAACTACCGAAAGGGGCAGTTTTATCCAACTGGCTGTTTTTTCCTGGAATTTTTTAATCAAGGGATTTATATTAAGTTTAACATATAGTTCTAAGTTGGGGTGGATGACTATGCCTAAGTATCGGAAAGTATCTACTACCTTTATCTGGTCTGCTGCTGAGGGAAGTGGCGACACAAGGGGGTCCAATGGTAACAATGTGGATTTGTCCCAGTTTATCTTGAACCCTGAATAGGATCCAAATTTACCTATTAACTCCATGAGACTTGCTAAGGAGGCAGACGTGTCGCCCAAAAAGATGAGCGCATCGTCAGCATACAAGGCTATTTTATCTTCCAAATTCCCCCTTTTAAAACCGCTTATAGCCAGGTTCTCTCTGATAGCAGCAGCCAGAGGCTCTATGGCCAAAGCAAAGAGCAATGGGGATAATGGGCAGCCTTGTCTTGTTCCCCTGTGCAAATCAAAGAAGGAGGACAGTGTGTTGTTAATTCTAATACATGCTTTTGGTTTTCTGTATAGTAGTTTGATCCAGGATATGAATGTCTCTCCCAAGTTGAACTTCTCTAGCACCCTCCAAAGATAATTCCATTCTACGCTATCGAATGCCTTAGCGGCGTCTAGGGACAGGATAGCTCTTTGACCTGTATTATCTGTTGGGATTTGCATATTTAAATATAGTCTGCGGAGATTGTGTGCTGTGGATCTGTTCGGTATAAATCCCGATTGATCCGGGTGCACTATTTTTGTCACCACCTTGGACAACCGCATAGCGAGGACTTTAGTGAGCAGTTTCAAATCATTATTCAAAAGTGATATGGGCCTGTAAGACTCAGGTTGGATCGGATCCTTCCCGGGTTTCAACAGGACCACTACCACTGCCTCGTACATGGAGTCTGGTAATGAATCATTGGTGTGTGCATCTTTAATTGTGTGTAGCAATTCCGGTAAGAGTATGCCACCAAATTTTTTATACATCTCTACTGGGAGACCATCATTCCCCGGGCCTTAGAATTGGGGAATGTTGCTAATGCAAGTTGCAATTCTTCTAGAGATATAGGTGCATTTAGTAGTTTTTTGTCTTCCCCCTGTATTGTCGGAAGTGAGATTCCATCTAAAAACTCAGTTAAGTCTTCTTCAGGGTAACTCACCTTCGAGGAATACACATCCTGGAAAAAAGTACAGAATCCCTGCATAATTGAAGGGGTGTCCATAGCTACTTGTGTTGGTGATACCGCCAAGCGGTGAATAATTGGTGATGGCTGCTGTGATTTGGCTATTACCGCTAACATGTGTCCTGTTTTTTCTCCCTCTTCAAAGTATGTTTGTGCGGTAAAGAAACGTTTGTTTTCTGCTTGTTGGGTATGTATGGTGCGATACATTTTTTGTGCGTCTTTCCATTTTCTTTCACTATCAGGTGTGGGTGTCTGTAGGAATTCCTCCTCAGCTTTGTCTACCGCAATGCTGGCGTCAGCTGCCCATTGTCTGCTATTTGTTTTAATTGCGGCTATTTCCTTAATACACATTCCCCTGATAAAAGCCTTCAGAGTGTCCCAAACTATACCTGGTGGGGCAGAATGTTTATTGTCTAATAAGTGTTGAATTTGTACTTGCATTTGTTTAATATTTCTAAACAGAGGAATCCAAAAAGGATTCATCTTCCAGTGTATTGGTAACTTTACAGTGGGGAAACTTAAACTGAGCTGTACCGGGGAATGGTCGGATAGGCCTCTAGCAAGATAAGTAACCTCTGGATCATAACAGTGCGTTAATGTATTACCCAAAACTAAATCAATGCGTGACAAAGTAGAGTGCGTTAGGGAATGACATGAAAATTGTGCCTTAAAAGGAAACTTACACCGCCATAAATCAAAAAGCCCAATCTCCGTCAAAAATTTTGCAAGAGCTGTATATGTCCTGGGGCCCTGAGGGCAGTACTTCTGGTGCACGTCTAAAGACATGTCCAGAGTACTGTTAAAATCTCCCATGGCATATACCGGTACCCGAGGATATTTTGCCAGAAATCTAGAAAGACATTGCATTATTGTTAAATTAAATGGTGGAGGTATATATACATTTATGATCACACAGGTGTGTGATTCCCAAGTTCCCATAAGAAAAATAAACCTGCCCTCTACATCAATTTGTGCATCAATTTTTGTGAATGAGGTAGTCCTGGAAAACAGTATACTCACACCCCTTGAATACCGGGTATGAGTGGAATGGTATTGAGTAGGATATTTTGATAAGTGTAACAGGTTGGTGGTGTCTCTAGTGAGATGCGTCTCTTGCAGACATATTACAGTGGGGTTCCGATGTGAGATAGAGGTGAAAATGGCAGTTCTCTTTTTAGGGTCATGTAAGCCTCTCACGTTCCATGAGAGAATTGACTCTGTTCGCTTAGTCATTTGGTGCAGTTGCTAGTTGTGATCCAACCCCCGGTATTGGAGGTCTGTGGTATATGAACTCAGATGATGCAGTATAAGTTCTGAAATGTAGAAAATGTATTGCGTGACTTGTACCATGTGTCTCACTCTGCAGATTTGCAACCAGCGACAAAGCAAACTTGCTTTGCGACCAAAATATATAGCGCCCATTCAACCAGGGCTTAAAAACGGAAAAAAGAAAAACAAACTGAAATAAAGTAACTTCCATTGGAAAGCCTTCCATTGGTGCCCCGCAGGGCGTTTGGTGGGGTAATAAAGAGGGCTGGGACCTTGTGCCTATAAAGTCCTAAACGATAGGGGTCACTGGTAAAATAAACCAAAAAAAAAAAAAGTCAGTTGTGACTCTCTGCGGGCTCCATTTTATCTAAGGTGAGCATAAAGAATCAATGTACGGGGTTCATGCGTTGTTTCATCCTGGTTCATTTCCATGCACGGCTGCCTGCAAATGCCTCTCGTGTCTGTCCAGCCAATTGGTAGCCAACATAGGATTTTCAAAAAAGTGCACCGTGCCCTCAGCAACCACTCTCAACTTGGCAGGGTATAGCATAGAATATATCACTGAGAGAGCACGCAGTCTCTTTTTGACCTCAGTATATTTTGCTCTTTGTTTCTGCACAGCCGCTGAGAAATCAGGGTATATTGACACTCTGGCACCCTGAATTTCCATATTGGGTTTCTGTCTGGCCAAGCGAAGTATACTATCCCTGTCCTTGTAATGTAGTAATTTCAGCAAAAATGGTCTGTCGTTGCCCCCTGGTGGCGGTGGACGGAGTGGCACTCTATGGGCTCTTTCAACAGAAAAGAATGGTGTAAGGTTATTTCTCCCAAATGTGTCAGCTAGCCAGGTTTCAATAAAATCAGTGGGGTTTTTTCCTTCAGCTTTTTCAGGTATACCGACAATGCGAATATTTGACCTTCTCAATCTGTTCTCCATATCCTCCACTCTATTCGCTGTTTCTGTGGCTTTAGCTGAAGTTATGTGAATCTCCTGAGCAAGAGGGGGTATATCATCCTCTAGTGTGCTCACTCTTCCCTCCAGAGCAGTGGCTCTCTCTCTTATTTTCTGCATGTCCTGCCTTATGTGTAATATGCCTTCTTTCATGCTTTTGACTTCAATAGAGAGTTCAGTTAGTGAGGAGCCATAAGTGTGAACTGCAGTCAGTATATCTTGCAGGGAAGGCTCAGAGTGCTCAGTGTCTGGAGCTTTGGCTGCTTCAGAGGAAGGAGGGGGGGATGGGGGATTTCTCACTGTGTGTTCTGCTGCTCCAGGGGCCATCTTCTCTATGCCATGCTGTGCTGTTTGCTGTGGGACACTCTTGGCTGCTGCCTTTGCATATGAGGTATGTGGCTGTGTTGTTTTGTGAGTGCCAGTGTCGTGAGCATACCTCTCCAGGCGTGCAGCTGCTGATAGCTGTGATTCCTTCCCTGCACGCTGTGGGGGCGGGGATCCGCCATCTTGGCCATGCCGGCCGGCCGAACGGCTCTCCTCCATCCTCCCAGACACCCCCGTTTTGGATGTAAAGCGACCGGGTGTCGCTGTAGGTGTTGCCCCACACCGGGAGCGAAGTGTCCGGTCTATGGTAGCGGTGGATCGGGCTCACTTCAGGATGTTTTCTGTTCAGGATGCTGGAGCCTCTGTGAGACACGTCCTCTCACATGAAAGTCCAAGCCACGCCCCCCAACATCATTGCTTTTTAGGGCAATTTGTAACTTTAAGCTATGGTTATTAATAAAGTTGTGATCGAAGTAGCTAAAGACTGAACAATTTCGTATAATTATATAATCAGTTTTGGATACAGTAGTAAATGGTTAATACCCCCTGTCCGGAAGGCTGAATGCATGGCCGTGACTGGAGATCTGCATGGTACGACTCGCTCTATCAGGTCATGGTTGTGCACATATCTGCTCATGCTGGTGCTCACGCTAAGATGCGTGCTTATACGCATGTGAACTAACGTAAATGAGCGTGCATGTCCAGCACTAGCTTTGCCACCGAGAGCCCTATTTAAAGCACAGCTCAGCTGAGGGGAGTTGCTGTGTGGTCGCAGATCCTGTGATCTGACAAGCATTCTGCTGTCCTGTGTTTGACCTGGATCGTTTACCTACTCCGCTATATCGAGATCTCCCGTCGCTGACCTTAGCTTGTATCCTGACTATGCTTTCTTTTTTTTTTTTATTTCTTTATTGCTTTACATTATATCATATTTTACAAAATCCGAGATACCATTCTCGCCAACACTTAGTATGATACGCAATGATACAAAAAGAATACAGAAATACCTCCCCCCACCCCCCTCCTCCTCTCCCCCCTCCTCTCCCCCTCCCCCTCCTCTCGAACCTGTCCTAAATCAGACCTCCCTCCTACTCCTATATCTCTGAGCCCTTCTCCCGCTAAACTGCCGTTAGTTCAGCATATCTAATTGTCTGCTTAAACTCAGGTTGACCTTGGAGAGTTCCCTTCACTGGAACTAAGGGGCCAAGCCCAACCCCTGAAAAACAACCCCACACCATAATCCCCCCTCCACCAAATGATTTGGACCAGTGCACAAAGTAAGGTCCATAAAGACATGGATGGATGAGTTTGAGCTGGAGGAACTTGACTGGCCTGTACAGAGTCCAGACCTCAACCCAGTAGAACACCTTTGGGATGAATTAGAGCGGAGACTGCGCACCAGGCCTTCTCTCCATCATCAGTGCCTGACCTCACGAATGCGATTCTGGAAGAATGGTCAAACATTCCCATAAACAAAATCCTAAACCTTGTAGACAGCCTTCCAAGAAGAGTTGAAGCTGTTATAGCTGCAAAGGGTGGGCCAACTTAATATTAAACCCTATGGACTAAGACTGGGATGCCATTAAAGTTCATGTGCGTGTAAAGGCAAGTGTCCCAATACTTTTGGCAATATAGTGTATATCTCTCCCTGCTGGCTCACACAGCCTAAGTTTGACAGCTGTCAAAAGGTCCCACCAGTGTTCGGCGTTCTGCACTGAAATGCCTGCCTCGTGAAGCAGGGTGGGCGATGCTGGAAAGGGGGCGGTAACGCATTTCAGAGGATTCATCCTTCTTTGTCAAGGCAGGCATCTCAGTGCAGAATGCTTGACAAAGGAGGAAGAATCCTCTGAAATGCACTACCACCCCCTTTCCAATACCGCCCACCAACCTTCACAAGGCAGGCATTTCAGTGCAGAAAGCTGTCAGAAACCATGAATTAGACCGAGACAGAAGTACAGTTAAATCACATTTGTTTAATAATAAAAGTAAATAGAACAAACGTAGTCAAAACATAGCCAAAGTTCGGTAACCGAAACGAATAGTCAGACAAGCCAGAAAGTCAGGAAGCCAGGGGACAGCGTAGTGGAATATCAAGCAGGATCTGGATCCAGAAGGAATGTCAGCCAAGCAAGTCTTTAACAGGAACGCAGGAGATAGTCTCTGTGATGTTGACCAAGGCGAAGGCAGAGATCATCTGGGCTGGATGGCTTAAGTAGGCAGGACCGACGAACAGGATATCATCAACAGGTGGGTCAATGTGGAGAGATAGGAGCTGGCAATTAGCCGACAGCTGAGCGGCCAGCTCAGAGAAGGAAGGGCTGAGCCCAGCCCTGACAAAAGTCAAACACCAGCGGGACCTTTTGACAGCTGTCAAACTCAGGCTGTGTAAGCCAGCAGGGAGAGATATACATTATGCCGATCCGCACTGACAGCTTCACAATCCACAAGCCCCTATGCTGCTGATACATGCTGACAGCCCTGCGGAGCCATATCCAGGTTATATGCTGAATGCCAAGAATCTATGATGAACGTGTGCCTTTTTTTTTATGTTGAATAAATTGTTATCATTTTACTGATGAGGATCTTGCGCTGCTATTTGTTTGTCGTTTCTACTTAGGCCTTACACTTGCTTCTGAATCGGTATCTCTGCTGCCCAATTATTAACCAAAACCTCCTCTTCATTCCCAAATACCACTACAAAGCAAAGGGAGAACGAAGATTCGCAGTCCAAGGACCTCGACTATGGAACGCTCTTCCGACCCACATCCGCATGGAAGAAAACCATCAGGCCTTCAGGAAAAAACTGAAGACCTTCCTTTTCTAAGAAGCTGACAACAGAGAACGCATCTAGTGCCTTGAGGCGATTCAGTTCGCATTTGCAGCGCTCTACAAATCATTCATTCATTCTACAAATCATTCATTCAATTATTGCTGGCTTGACTTGTCCCGACTATTACATAGTTACATAGTAGGTGAGGTTGAAAAAAGACACAAGTCCATCAAGTCCAACCTATGTGTGTGATTATGTGTCAGTATTACATTGTAAGTCCCTGTATGTTGTGGTCATTCAGGTGATTATCTAATAGTTTCTTGAAGCTATCAATGCTCCCCGCTGAGACCACCGCCTGTGGAAGGGAATTCCACATCCTTGCCGCTCTTACAGTAAAGAACCCTCTACGTAGTTTAAGGTTAAACCTCTTTTCTTCTAATTGTAATGAGTGGCCACGAGTCTTATTAAACTCTCTTCTGCGAAAAAGTTTTATCCCTATTGTGGGGTCACCAGTACAGTATTTGTAAATTAAAATCATATCCCCTCTCAAGCGTCTCTTCTCCAGAGAGAATAAGTTCAGCGCTTGCAACCTTTCCTCATAACTAAGATCCTCCAGACCCTTTATTAGCTTTGTTGCCCTTCTTTGTACTCGCTCCATTTCCAGTACGTCCCTCCTGAGGACTGGTGCCCAGAACTGGACCGCATACTCCAGGTGCGGCCAGACCAGAGCCTTGTAGAGCGGGAGAATTATCGTTTTATCTCTGGAGTTGATCCCCTTTTAATGCCAATATTCTGTTTGCTTTATTAGCAGCAGCTTGGCATTGCATGCCATTGCTGAGCCTATCATCTACTAGGACCCCCAGGTCCTTTTCCATCCTAGATTCCCCCAGTGTATAGATTGCATTCATATTTTTGCCACCCAAACTATGACTTTTCTCCTTACACCTGTGCCCAACCTGGGTACAAGTGTCCTGTGCAGGCCTGGTCTGAGCATCCCCAGCAGTACAGCAGCTCCCAGACTGTCTTCTGACCTTATTCTGCATCTGGATCCACTGCAGGCTCCCATGCCACCATTCGTCCTGCTGCATCCTGTCTTCAATTCCAGGGGGTATTGGTCAAGAGGTATAAGGGAAGCCCTCTTGCCAACTCAGCCTCTACCAGGCACATGAGACTCCTTCTCAGGTTTTTATTGATTACTTTGTTCCACTAATATGATTACCTTCACTTTCTGTTCCAGAGACACAAGTGAAACCTCCCAAAAGTAAGAGATATCTTCTTTTATACAGTTGTCAATGGAACAAGAGTCATCATCAAAAGGTTTTCTCTCTATTGTTGTTCTGGTGACAACTCAAAATGTGTAATTTTCCCACATTTTCAGTCCTGAAGACAATGGTCTGCAGGATGATTAGCAAGGTAAGAGCTCCCTAAAGGGGACATAGACAGCAATATACACCAGACAAGGACTCTAACCCCTTATCACTCTGTCCAAAACTGCAAATAATTTAGGTTAGGCCTTATGTACACTACAGCTGCTAAACTGAAGTTTAAGAGCAGTTGGGTGTTTTTTTTTCAGTAGCCCCTGAACTCTCCTCTATGTTATCTTATGCGTACATGTACAATAAGTCATTTATAGTAGTTTGGATGCAGTTTAGGTTACAGGCAGATTTCTGAAAGCAGAAAAATTGTGTTCAGGACTGTAGTTTACTGGCATTTTAAACGCCAAATGCTTGTAACCGCGTGTAACCGCTTGTAACGGGGAAAAACTATCTGATAGTTTTTGAACATATAAAAATGTTGAAAAAATACATATTTCACCACATGCCGTTGCCTGCATCAATGGATGAGTCCAGTAGCGACGAACTGTTGTCATCTCATGCAATTTTCTATGTCTTCAGAGCCTCAGCAATATCAGGAGCATTTCCCCACACGTGATCATGACAGGATGCATAGTGAAAAAACAAAAACTAGGACAGCTATATACAAGCACACCGCTCTCTCTTCTCACACAGAGTGGCTGAAAAAGTTAATAATTTACTATTTGTCCTTAGTAAATCAACCCAAGTTTTCCTTTCCTGAATAGTTTTGAAATTCCCCTAAAGAACTAGGTCATTCTTCCACAGTGTCGTCTAGTTGTGGGAAATGGTGTCCCACAGGTGCGCAGAACTCATCTTCTTTATGTTCCTTGTTGGTATGTCTGTGCAAATTCATCCTTGTTCGCAAATTCTGTCCTGTTTCACCAACATAAGACACTTTGCTACATCGTTTGCATTGGATGAGGTACAGGACATTACTGGAGGTGCAGGTGTATGATCCTGGGAAAGATTGATTTGGTTGCACAGTTTGCTTTATTTTTGTTATTTTGGTGACCTAGCGTGGAAAATATTATATATATATATATATATATATATATATATATATATATATATATATATATATATATATATATATATATATATATATATATATATATATATATATATATATATATATATATATTTATTTTTTTTTTTTTTTTTTTTTAATACTTAATCACATGCGAAGAAAAAAAAACCCAGCATTTTTGCTTGTATATGGTTGGATGTTAGGTGTCTCATAATGGATGATTTGTGTTAGTGTTTCCCTGGCATACCTGAATACTTTCATGAAGCCCTCCATATTTGAATTCACATATTTTGGGTTTGGCTTGGATAAGTGCCGCCATGGGCTCGATGGCTAGGGCACAGAAGAGAGGGGACAACTGTGCCTAGTACCTCTGTGTACAGGGGGACAACATGCCAGCTTCCCTAATAAATGCCTTTGGATCATGGTATAGGAGCTGCACCTAGGAGATTGGTATCCCCAAAACCAAATTTCCTCATAATAACCCACAAATAGGACCACTCAATGCTATTGAATGCTTGTGGGCATTGATAGAGAGCAATGCTCTATCCCTCACATTATCCGATGGAAACAGTTTGCGTAGGTTAATGGATGTGGACTTTTGAGGCATAAAGCCAGATTGGTCAGCATGAATGATGATGGTTATGACCTTTTTTAACCGAAGTGCTAAAACTTTGGCCAATATTTTTACTTTGGATTGCATTGGAGAAGCGAGACAGACCTATACTGTAGGAGCCCGGATCAAGAGGGTCCTTACCAGGCTTTAATATGAGGACTATGGGGCTCTTGACATTGAGTGGGGAAGGCATTGAGAAGTCCTGGCCTCATTAAGTGTGGTAGAATATCATCAGCATACATTTTATAGACCTCAATGGGTATCCCATCCACACCTGGCGCTTTAGAGTTAGGAAACAAACTGGTCGCCAACTGTAGTTCCTCAACAGTAAGAGGGGCATCCAAAAATCTACCAGAAGTATCAGAAAGAGAGGGTAATGGAATTTCTCAGATATAGGACTGCAATGAATCCTCAGTGTAATCGCTTTTGGACTGATACAGGGCAGAATAGCAGGCTGTCAATTCTGATATAACTAGGTCTGAGAATTAACTATTCGACCATCAGGTCACTGCAGGGCCCCAATTGAGGGAGATATCTGCTCAGCATGCTCCAGTTTAGGCAATAGGTGACCAGTCTGTTCCCCTTCCTCATAGAATGCCAATTTGTTGAAAAATCGTTTCCTCTCAATCGCAGAAGTGGTAATACGGGAGAACGCTTCCTGTGCTGATAAGCAACCATATCTGTTCTCATCAGATGGGTCCGCTATAAACATGTCCTCTAATTGATGCACCAGCTCAGCCACCTGGTCCCCTTGAGCGGCCGTGGACCTCTTGATGGCCTGAATTTCAGAGATAAACAGCCCTCGAAGGAAGGCTTTGAAGGCCTCCCAAGCAGAACTCCACGGACGGTGTTCAATGTGCGTCTGACAATAGTCAGAAATTTTGGCTTTTACTTTGGCATGGAGGAGATTAAGCCAAAAAGCATTGAGCTTCCAGGGAGCAGGGAGCACGCTGCACGGTGGACATAGGACGGACCTCCAAGCTCACTAATATGGAAGAGTGGTCTGAAATCCCCTTAAGGGCGTACATAATGTCAGACACATATCGCTCAGCCATTGAAGAGCATAGGCAGAGATCTATCATCTATCCTTGATAGGGAGATATGCGCTTTAGAAAAGCAGGAGAAAAGTCTCTCTCCTGGATGCACATTTCGCCAAGGATCTATCCAACCCACTGCCTCCATAAATTTCCTTAAGGCCGTATGATGAGCACCTCGAGCTGTAGTAACGGGGGGGGGGGGTGCTTTTCAAAATTAGGGTCTAATTGAATTAATATTGGTAAATAAGGATAACCCAGATGGTACATTAACAGAGCACGTAAAATGTCACCATTGAAAGGAGGAGGGATGTACACTAATGCTAAAATACATTTCAAAGTATATATGCGGGAAACCAAAAAAACATATCTCTTAACTTCTGTATCTACGGTGTGGTCCCCTTCATGGAAGTCCAATGAGTTATGAACTAACACGCTTACACCCCTGGAGTAACTAGTGTGGGTAGAATGGTACACTTTCCCCGCCCAAGCAAAGTTAAGGCATGATACAGTGTCACTTGTAAGGTGGGTCTTCTGTAGGACACAAATAGCAGGTAAATGTTTCCGAAGCGCAGTGGACACCATAGTGTGTTTTAAGCGGTCATGTATTCCTGAAATTTTCCATGATATAACTGAAACTGTTGTCATGAGGGCAAAGAGACCATTTCTGAAACAGTTTGGGACAAGCCCAGAGGAACCATCCTCCCAGGCAGGAACTTAGTTTCTGAAGAACATGTCTCCATCATATGCTCTTGGAGAAGTATTGATTGCAACCTGAGTACCCTCAGTAGGTCGAAGGTAATATGGCATAGCACTCTGGTAAAGTGATACATGGCATACATAGCTGGAGAGCGCAACTGCACTCCATCAAAAAAAATTGGACAATGTACAAGAAATCTGCAGAACAGGGCATCCGGGGTACTCTTGACATCGTCAACAGCACTTATATATAGAAGTCCAAGTAAACGGTGGCATAAGTGTTGTTGGAGGACAACAGGTCTCTTCATCTGCCTTTCAGGCGGCTTATCCCAGGAAACAAAAATAAATAATGCTTGCTTCACGGTATCAACAATGAAATAATTCCATGAACACTCACAGATCAGGGTGAAATAAAGAAAGTCCCTCCAATGTAGTAACCATGTTGGTATACGGACCATCCAAATTCAGGGATTTTCTCAGTCATCTTCCACCGATGGTCTCCCTGCTGGGCGAAAAGCATGCTCATTAGCATCAAGCCAGGGGGATGTTCAAAGAAGTAGACTTGTCCCCCAGCTGTAAAATGGAGTTTTACAGGGTATAGCATTGCATACGAGGCCTGCAGTTTTTGGAGGTGTTGCTTAACCATGGTAAATCGTGCTCTGCTGAGAAGTCAGAATAGAATGAGATCCTATCTCCATGAAACTGTACATTCTTCCTTTCTCTTGCAAGGCATAGAATAATCTCCTTGTCCCTGTAATTAAGCAGGCGTGCCAGCATGATACGGGGAGGGCGGCCTGGTTGTTAAGGCCTGGGAGGTATTCGGTGCGCCCTCTACACCACATAGAGGAAGGTAAATGCTTCCTCACCAAATATATCTAGCAGCCACTGTTCTATGAAGGCTGTGGGATCTTTTCCCTCCACTTTTTCTGGCAGGCCAACAATACGGACGTTTTCAATGTCCTCGGCACATTGATCAGTGGCCCTGGCTAGGCGTGCAGTAGCCTGAGATTCTCTAATCAGAGGGGGCAGTTGATCCTCAACGTCATTAACCCAGCTTTCAAATCGCCGATGTTCGCTCCCAAAGTTTCTGCAAATCTTGCCTAATCAATGCCACAGCTTCCTTCAGGCCCCCAAATTGGCCATTCAGAGTGTCTACTGAGGCTGTGCACTTGTGTATTGCCTGGATAATATCTGTCAGTGTAGGCTGTTCTTGGGCTCCCTCCATGTCCTCCGTGTCACTGTGTGGCTGACCTGCCCATTCTGCATTGGGAGCTGGATCCTGAGTGTTATCAGCCACCCCATGCTCTGTATCAGGCAGCTCCGTGGAATATTCTGAGTCCGCCTCTACCTACCTTTCTGAAGACCCAGATAGTTTTTGGGTATAAAACCTCATGTCCTGAGTAGGATCTTTAGCAGAGTTTTTGAGAGTTTTAGGAGCCTTACTCACGGTTTCCTTTAGTTTCTCAGCACCACGCGGCCTGTGCTGGGAACCTGAATACTTTTTTTGTTTTGTTTGTTTTTTTGTAATTTTTTACTTGCCTTTAGTTCTACTTGCAAACTCATGCAAACAGCTCCGGGGAAGGAGCTTATACTATGCACGTCACCTGCTGCCATCTCTCAGCTGTTTGCATGAGAACATGCCTTTTTATCCATTGACACTTTTCATTGATATTTTTATTGCGTGCGCTTGTTAGCGCCATATTTTATGATTTTTACTTACTTAAATAAACCTACGGAGTACACTTAGAGCGTTTTTTTTTTCTTTTTTTGGGACCGTTGTGTCTCCACATTATCATAGCTCCCAACTGTCCCTGATTTCGAGGGACTGTCCCTGATTTCGAGCAATGTCCCTCTGTCCCTCTTTCCCCCTCATTTTGGTCTGATCTATATAGTTTTATATAAAATGCACTTTTTATCTTTCAAAAAGTGTTTCCCAGTGCTAAACCTTTCATTACATTTCTAAATTGCTGTATTTGTGAATTTCACAATGCAATATAAAGGAATAGTAGTAAAAAAAGCCCTTGTCGATTTAATTAACATTTTTTTTTTCCGGTAAATTCTCCTTTAAGGGGGTGTGGCAGGGGGACATGTCCTATGCCTTCCTACATTTGCTAGTAGGTGTCCCTCATTCCCATCTCAAAATGTTGGGAGGTATGCATTATTATTGCCGCTTTGGGAACCAATACTGCTGCATCTCACTGCTGGATCGTGTGTTTCATGGTGTTGGATTGGGGACCCCCACAGCTGCATTGGAGTGTGCCTTCATCTCTCAGTGGATATATGCATTTCTGACCTCCTATAATAAGAGGTCCACCTGATCCGGTAAGCGCATCTGTTTGTCTGCGGTGGAAGATATTGTCACTGACTTACCACTGAAGAATTTATTTCCTTTTGCATCACGAGGGAACTTGCCATTCTTCATTTTGGACACCTGAGTCCCTATATTTTGAAATGGACTTTTTTCCTCATATTATTGCGCTGCACTAACATTGTTTTATTGATTGTTTATAGGCTTTGTGATTACCTATAGTGTTCAGCTTGCATTCATTCATTTCACCTATTTGTTTGCGCTGATTGCTTCCTGTTTATACTTAAGTGGTTAAAGTGGAGTTCCACCCACTTTTACAACTCTTCAGCATCCCTCACTAAACTGTGCACTGTAAACTAATTGGATATTTTTTTAATTTTTTTTCTCAGCACCTACTGTATATCTGCTGTATTCATTTTTCACTTCCTCCTCCCTGGCCATGGCCCATCGCATCATTTCCTGTTTGCAATGCCTTCTGGGAAGGGGCGGCAACTTCCTCTGACACTGCCGTTGCTATGGAAACCTGACCTGAAACCTATTACACTGCTTGTGCTGCACTGAGCATGTGCGATATCTGCAATGATGAGATCCAGGAAGAAATACAATCTGGCTTCAGATGCCCACACTTAAGATGGCCACGGCCTGCTGTAAGTTTATAAAATAACAAACTACTGCTATAAACTAATAAAACAGACCTTCGTTTACAGACTGACTTTACTAGAATACATTAAGCTTGTGTATTATAGGGGTATTTTTATTTAAAAAGTATAATTTCGGCCGCAACACCACTTTAAGCTTTGACCAAAAAATCTGGACGTTGATTGGTTTCTATGCAGAGCTGAGACAGATTTTGCACCCTCTGGTTTTAGTAAATCAATCCCATTGTCTTTCGAAAATCCCCTTTAAATTCAAGTATTGAAACATCTCTAAAAGCATTTCACCTCCTAGAAAAAAAAAAAGTAATTTTTAGTGTATTGTATTAGAAATCAGCTAATAGCTAATGACACTGAGTGCAAAGTGCCACAGAACAATGCTGCAATCCTGATTGCAAGCTGATGGAGGCTTGCTGATTTCCCCTGAAGTGTCCCCTCCCTCACACCGAAAAAAAGAAAGACGGCATCACACTGAAGCAGCAGCTGAAAGGAATAGTCTGACGACTGAGTGACTTGGTGGAAGGAAGTAATTAGAGTGATTGAAAGATGTGCGCAGTAAAGAGTCGCTGAACGAATAATAGCAAAATCAGACACAACTGAGAAAATAGGCATCCTCCCCCAGACATTTTACAGACTTTTTTTTTTTTATTATTTTTTCACAGCGAGGTTGTGCTTTTCAAATGACTTTATTTTTCAAGTCAAACATAGGAAATTGTTGTTCGAAAACATGTCAACTGTTTTGTAGTAGAGTAATCCAAGGCTTTTATAAATTAATTTATCCAAATAGTCAATGCAATTTTTATATCTCTAAATCAGACGTCTCGTTAAAAAACATACGCATAAAATCATTTTGCTGCGAATAGCAGTCAGACTCTCTCCTAATTCGACAAATGAAAACAAAGGAAACAATTTTAAATAGTGTTTGCATATATTTTCATTATTTATTATTAAGAAATACATTTACAATTTAAATTGAAAACAATATATATATTGTTTCATTTATATATATATATATATATATATATATATATATATATATATATATATATATATATATATAACTTTTTAGTATTTATCATTAGTAGTCAGCGTGTGGAGCGCTAGTCTGCTTTTCCCTTCTTCCCCAGACTGTTTACTGTACACAGCCCATGTTGTAAACAACTGGAGCTCAAATTAGAGAAACAGCTGAAACACCACCCTCCCTCTGTAGGTACTCTGCACAGGGCCGGGGCAAGGGGTGGGCAGAAGTGGCAACTGTCCTGGACACTGTAGTATCATGTGAGGTGGGGGGGGGGCGCTGCAAGGATCTTGGGGGGGAGGGGATTTGTGTTGGGAGGGGGAATTTGGGGGGCGGTAGGGGGTAAGAATTGTTATGGAGGGGAAATTTGGGGGGATGTGTTAAAAGTGGTGATTTAGGAATCTGTTTTGGGAGGGGGGTGGGGGAAGAAGATTTGTGCTAGAAGGGGGGGAATTGGAGAGTTTGTGGTAGAAGAGGTGATATGGTGGGGGGGGGGGGGTGTTGTGTCAGTAGGGATGATTGGGGGGCGTTTGTGCTAGGAGGGAGGTTGGGGGGGGGATTTGTGCTGGTAGGGCCGATTTGAAGTGGGGGGAAAAGGATGTATACTCAGAGGGGAAATTTGAGGGGTACAGGAGTTATGCTAGGGGGGCATTTGTGGTGGGGGGATTTGGGGGGACAAAGATTTGTTCTGGGAGGGGAGATTTCAGCAAGGGGCAGATCTGTAGTGGGAGGAGGGGGATTTATGCTTAGGGGGTAAGCATGCAGAATAGTGCTCAATTTTTTGGGGGGAGGGGGAATTTTTGCTGACACATAATGCTCAGTCATCTTGGTAGGGAAGCTGGGTGGCGCAGTTTGGCATGATCGCCCTGGGCTCTAGATGACCTTTTATCGACACTGGCTTTGTACATACTGCTCTGTCTGGATTTTCTGGAAAATCACTCAGCATTAAATGTTGCTTTAAAATTATGATTTTATAGAAATAGTCAGAAAAAAACCTTAAGCATTAGTTCATATGCAAGTAAAAAAAATAAAGATTTTAGTTATAGCTATCCTTTAGGCTGTGTCCACACTGCTGCATGGAGCGGCTCCCAGCAGGCGGTCCGGTGCATCCCTGTTCATCGTTCCAGGTCCGACCAGAACTGGACCAGAAGATGCACAGGACTCGTGTGCAATTCGCACCGGAGCCGCTCCAGAGATGTGTGAACCGAATTGCGAATTGACGAATTGCGGGAGATCTGCATCCAATTCACAATAGTGTAAACCCAGCCTCAAACATACATTTCTCCCCCTGAGAAAAGGCACAGAGAAGTAGGAGTGCAGGGTCAGGACAAGGGGTGGGCAGGAGGGTCGGCTGCCCTGACCGTAATGGTTTATCGCGGGGATGACAGTGCCCTGACTCTAACCCTAAGGGAAAGGGGGGCGCACATTGGCATCTTTGCACTGGGCGCTGGATGACCTTGTCCCGGCACTGTAGGAGAGAGTGAGTTGAAAGTAAGTGTTACTGTATTTTTATTTTTTATTTTAATCTATGTCACCTTATTTGCAGCTGAATCTTTTCCTTTTCCATAGTATTTTGCAGTTTTTTGTAGCTGTTATTATCCCTATGAGATTCAGGTTTTCAGTGGGTTTAAACTAATTCATAGAACTTTTCAGCTGATTGAAAATCAGAAATGTTGGTAATTGTCCCATGCCATGACCAGTGTAGATAAGATGCACACCTCCCCTTTTAATGACTGCCACCATTTATTATGCTCCAACCTTAACTCCCACTTAACCTTACCTATAATGACAAACCACACTTTGTTGGAGTAAAACTGGCCATAGCAGCCTTTTTATTAACAAATATAAAATATATATATTAAAATATATATATATATATATATATATATATATATATATATATATATATATATATATATATATATATATATATATATATATATATATATATACATTTTAATCATAACAAAAACTCAAATATCTGTTTCTCCCCACGGTGGTCTTTGACGGAACTTCCCAACATAACTCTGTTCCACTTCTACACTGCGGGTCTTTTACCGTACTAGGCCTACGGCCGTGATAACACTAGCACGAAGACAACTCGTTACCCGCAGTGTCACCATTACCATCTTCAGCTAACCCGTGTTAACTGTACACACCAAGGGGGCCCATACCAACACTGAGTCCCCCACACTTCCATCTCATGGGTTAGTTACCACCATCAAAGATCACCACCACCGCCAGTTGTCCGCTGCCATGACATGTCCTGCTACACCGCACCTGTAAATAAATAACAGTAAAGCAAACAAAAACACAGGGAGGGCGGGTGGGAAACTTCTCTTCAAAAAACTCTCCCTGCAGTGTTGCCCGGGACACCCCTCCTGCCCCCTAAATAAACGAAACCCCTCCCCTCTCCACACTTTCTAACCAATCCCCCGCTCCCAACTTTCTTTTAAACCTTGCTGTACCCTTATCACCCCTGTCTCGCCGGCCCTCTGCTAGCTCCTTTGCACTCCTCTCACTCCAGGCCTCTCTATTGACCATGTGAAATCCAGGAGAAAATCTGGTGCAATTGTGCATGGTAGCCAATCAGCTTCCAACTTCAGCTTGTTCAATTAAAGTGACACTAAAGGTTCATGTTTTATTTTTTAAAAATAACAAACATATTATACTTACCTTCACTGTGCAGCTCGTTTTGCACAGAGTTACCCCCAACATCGTCTTCTGGGGTCCCTCGGTGGCTCTCTCGGCTCCTCCCCACATCAGATAACCCCCCTGGGAGAAGGGCTCTCCCGGGGGGTTACCTTGCAGGTGCGCTCCCTAGTCCAGCATTTGGCGTTCATAGACGCCGAATGCAGGACTCGCCCCGCCCCCCAGCGGCCGCGTCATTAGATTTGAATGACAGCAGCGGGAGCCAATGGCTGCGGTGCTATCAATCTATCCAATCAACAGCTGAGAACCCCCTAGCAGAGAGACGGCCCGTCCCTGTGGGATAAGTTCGAAGGTTCAGGTAAGTAAAATAGGGGGGCTGGGGGGGGGGGGCAGTCACTGACAGGTGTTTTTTCACCTTAATGCATGCAAGGCCGAGCGCTGGACTCAGGAGTGTGCCCGCAAGGTAATCCCCCAGGAGAGCGCTTCTCCCAGGGGGTTATCTGATGTGGGGAGGAGCCGCGAGAGCTGCCGAGGGACCCCAGAAGAGTAGGTTCGGGGCCACTCTGTGCTAATTGAGCTGCACAGTGGAGGTAAGTATGATATGTTTGTTATTTAAAAAAAAAAAAAGAAAACCTTTACAATCACTTTAAGCCTTTAGAACCACTTTAGTAAATGGTTATTAAGAAACTGATTCACTGCATGAATCAAAACGCTGTTTCCAACCTTTAATATAAAAGGCCAATGCACTTATCATTCCCATACATTATGCAGAAATTCTCTCTCTACATATATACAGTATTTATAAATATATATTAGATAGTAGGGCTGTTCATTATATTTATTACTGTTATATTATGTCCTTGAGAAAGTGGCCTGTTCACCACTGAAACATCACCCTCAATATACGACAAGTTTGTTGCTTTTGAGAAGCCATGTGAGTCAGATATGACAAGCACGCCGGGTTTGGAAGCTTTTGAAGGTGTGAACCCTACGCCAAAATTTGAAAAAAAAAAACACATGGGGTTCCCCCACAGAATCCACACTAGACCATTTTCAGAGCATGCAGCCCAGCGGGTTAGCAAAGGGAAGGGGGATGAGTGAGCGCCCTCCTGAACTATACCAGGCCACATCCCCTCAACATGGAAGGGGTGCTTTGGGGCAGGGGGGCTCATGTTGATGAGGACAAAGGCCTCTTCCCGACAACCCTGGGCTATGGTTGTGGGGGTCTGCGGGCAGGGGCCCCCCAGATCCTGCCCTCTCCATGTGAATTAGTAGGGGTACATTGTACGCCTACTCATTCACCAAAAAAAGTGTCAAAAATAAATAATGACAAGAGGCAGTGTTTGACAAATCCTTTTATTAAAAAAAAACACACAATGTCCCTTGATGTAGATCCATCGTCAATCACGACGCCCGCCGCACCGCCGGACCCGGAAAAAACCCAAAACACCCCACCTGCGAGGAAGGTTAACCGCCCAATGCCTGCTCTACCAGGTGAGAGCTCTGAAATAGGTAAGGGGCGGGGTCACCTGGTGGCCCCACCCCCTTGTGATGTCACTGACCGGTGCTCTGGAACAGAGGATAAGTAGGAGACATGGGTCAGTATACTACCTCTTCTATTCCAAGGCCTGCTGATTTTATTTATTTAGAGACCTGAAAGCTACCTTTAATGGCGGTCCCACCAGCTGAACATATTTACCTTTCTTTTGCTCCGCTGCTGTTCTATTCAGTTGTTAGGATGAAAGACAGAATGCCTTGTGAAAGCCCACAGCTAGAAGCCCACTCTGGGCTGAGGACTATACAGTATCTCCAACCCCATGTGCTGGCTGCCTAGGTACCCAATCAAAGAGCACCTGTGCTGTCATGTGGAAGGAAGGGAAGTGAGTCATATGCTCCCCCCATTACGAAAGTTCCAGATATTTCTCTTTGATCAAAGTGCGGGGTGGAGGAGCCAAGGAAAGGTGCCACTGGTGAGGCCACCTATGAAGTAAATCTGTTGTGCTGTCCTGTGCGGGTAAAGAAAAAGTTCATTTTAAGCACACATACAACCTATAGATACCCTGTTTCCCCGAAAATAAGACCTAGCGTGATTGTCAGTGATGGTTGCAATATAAGTCCTACCCCCCAAATAAGCCCTACCCTGTTTCCCCGAAAATAAGCCCTACCCTGAAAATAAGACCTACAAGGACTTTAACTAGGGCTTATTTGGGGGGTAGGGCTTATATTGCAGCCATCACCAACAATCACGCTAGGCCTTATTTTCGGGGAAACAGGGTAGAACCTTTTCAAGGTAGTGAAATCCATAAAACAAGTGTGGGATGAAGAAGTCCCAAAACGTCAAGCTGTAAAATGTATGCAGTTGATGTTTCTAGGACAGTTCTCAGCTGTGATAATACAATTTGTCTGGGTCAAAAACAAAAATCCCAGGACGTTCCCTAATGTCTTCCCACATTGCTCTCCTCTTATTTGGTGTAACCTGATCTAATTAGCATTCCCTGGAGCAACCAATTACAGAAGACCTTGATAAACAGGTCACCCAGCTGTCTTTACTTCGGGTAATTATGTGGTCGGCGATTATGCACTGCCATTCTTTTTAATAACTGCTTGACATGTTCCAAAAAGAAAAAAAAAAAAAATCAGCCTACTGTCTTTCACAGTAACTTTGTGCCGGCGACATGACCTTCAGTAACTCGGCAAATAACATGGTGAAATGATGCCCACCGCAGGGAGCAAAGGAAAAATACAATTCATCTAGTCGCCTTTCAGATCCTTGTGAAATAAGAGTCGTCAACCAGGCAGAGCACATAATTCTGTGAAATTAAAAATGTAATTGGAGAGAGAGAGAGGGAACAAGAGTGGGACCTGATTATCTATAGCCACAAAGAACAACAACTGAAAAAAAATAAAACAAATAAGAACAACAGAATAGAATTTCGGATCTCCAAGTTCGAAGACTCTTGAGAAGTAATTTCTCTGGAAATGGCTTATTTCCTGGTCCCTACGGTGGTCTTGCGTTAGTGAGGGTGGGATTAAAAAAAAAAAAGAGAGGAAGAAAACAGGCGCAATGATTTTAAGCCTACGGCAATTAATCTATTGCACAGCGTACAAAGAGACGCGCTTGATACACAACCCAAGCCTCGTAAACGCTGCAAGCGAGCAATTTCCTCCCAAAGGCTCCATTTTGTAGACAATAAACTTGATCTACACATCTAATAACATTTAATACATTTCAGTACACAATCTTAATTTGTATCCGAAATCACCAGGTACTTGAAGAGACGGAAAGGCGAGACCAGTTGGTTCGTTAATGCCGTACTTATTATGCTGAGGGTTGTAAATCACAGGGTGGTCTATGTATCAAGATGATTAGTGAAATTATACTTGAACATTACGCAGGATACGGCAGATTTATACTGGAAAAAAATAATTGTTTCGGTTACATTATTGATGTTGTTTATGTGTTTTTGGCATTTCGCATTTCCTGTGTATTGTGTTTTTTTTTTTTTTTTTTTTTTTTTTAATCAGCTGTAGTTCCTACTTAATAAAACTCCAGGCAATTGTCTAAAAACAAATAAAAACATTGCATTTTGCAGAGAGCTCTTCTGCCCTGAAGCAAACTCTAGTTAAAAAGTTGCTAAAAAGTTTTGCACACAGTATGTGAAACTGGTTGGGCAACTAAAATACCGTATTTATCGGCGTATAACACGCACAGGCGTATAACACGCACATTCATTTTAAGAGGGAAGTTTCAGGAAAAAAACATAAATTTTAAATAAGGAACTTTGAAGCAAAATAAGGGTCAGCGCCCATCTGCAGCCTCACCATTGCCATCAATGCAGCCTGATCAATGCCCATCTGCAGCCTCACAAGTGCCATCAATGCAGCCTCATCAGTCCACATCAATGCAGCCTCACCATTGCCATCAATGAAACAGCCTCACCATTGCCATCAGTGCAGCCTAATTGATGCCCATCTGCAGCCCAGAGGGGACAGGGAGGGAGGCGGGACGAGCGCTGACAGATTACATACAGTGATAATCTCCTATGATAGACAGAACAGTGGTCCAATGGCGGCCCAGGAGACGGGAGTTCCTATTACAGAGGCCGCCAAGTAAACAGGAGATTCTCACTGTATGTAATCTGACGGTGCTCGTCCAGCCCCCCCTCCCTGTCCCCTCCGAGGCAGCTAAAACTGAAGTATTGGCGTATAACACGCACGCATTATTTGCACCCGATTTTCATGGTGAAAAAGTGAGTGTTATACGCCAATAAATACAGTATTTATTTTTAGCTACTTTTGTGGTCTGCATATCTCTGCCACGATGCAAAACCAAAGGGGTGACACCAGTGCCAGTAAAAGGTCATCCAGCCCCCAGGGAGAAAAGGCCAAGTTAGCCATCCTCTGTGATGCATGCTCCCAGTTGTCTTACCCAGGTAGATGAAAATAATGTGCCATGGGCAACTTCCCCTTCCGTCTACTCCCTTGTCCTGACTCCTGGCCCTAGGTGATATCACTATGCACTACTGCAAGACTTGCTCTGACCTGCCTGCTCTTTGGATGCCAAATGCGCACCTTCACAGCGCTGAGGTCCTCCCTGATATTCTCTCTTCTTGTTATTTACTCATACACCTTCTCCTTCAGCTCCAAGTGCCCAAAAACATGCTAGACTGATAGCACTCTGCAAGACGGCAGAACACGATCACAGCACATTTTACACCCAGCTCACACTCTCCCTTCCCTACTCATTTCCTGGCCCTTGCACCCTTTCTTTATTTTCTTTGCTCCAGTCAAGTGACCTCATTGGCCTTCTTTCCCGATGTTGGGCAGTGCTGACAGCTGCAGAGATCAGCACCATGTAATAGCAAGGTGCCACTTCCTGCAGCATTCCTTTGTGAATGCAGGAAAACCTTAGGATGTGATGCTGTAGGCACACTGGAACTGGGTTTCATGACATTGGATATCATTCAACCTAGAAGAGGACCAGCACTGGATCGCAGCATGGTGAGACAGAGAGGGATATCCTTAGAGAGAAAGTGAGCATTGCTATATTTTTATTTTAACAGGACATGGGCTAATTTTTTTAACTAGGGTGAGGCCTGGCAGAATGTGACTGATCATGCCTAAAAACTGAAATACAGGCTGCTCTGGAAAAAGATGTTGTGGTTGTTTTTAAGGAGAACAATACAATACAAAAATGAGCTGCATGGTCCAGTTGCCAGAAATAAGCCTTTACTGCATCAATGCCACAAAAAAAGCCTGGTTACAATATGCCCAACAACGCCTCGACATGCCTTTCCGGGCTTTTTTGTAGCATTGGTGGGGTAAAGGCTTCTTTCTGGCAACTCAACCATGCAGCTCAATTTTGTTCAAGTATTGTCATATTGTGCTCCTTAACAACAACCACATCATCTTTTTTCAGAGCAGCCTGCATTTCTCCTGAGGTTATATGTGGGTTTTTTCTTTGTATCCCAAACAATTCCTCTGGGAGTTCTGGCCGCAATCTTTCTTGGTCTACCTGACCTTGGCTTGGTTTGAAGAGATTCCTGAATTTTCCACTTCTTACTAAGTGATTTATCAGTACTTATTGATAAAGGCTTACAAAATGGTTTTATATCCTTTTCCATCTTTATAAAATTCTATTACCTTGTTATGCAGATCTTTTAACAGTTCTTTTGTGCTCCCCATGGCTCAGTATCCAGCCTGCTCATTGACAATTTATACACAGACACTAATTGCAATTTTAAAAGCCACAGATTTGGGCAATTAAGCCTTAAGTGCAGTGTTAACCTGTGTGTGTCACCTTGTGTGTCTGTACCAAGGCAAAACATATCAGGATATGTAAACTTTTGATCAGGGCCATTGGGGTGATTTATTTTATCATTATGATTTAAAAAGGAGCCAAACAACTATGTGATAATAAATGGCTTCGTATGATCACTATCCTTAAATAAAAAGAGAGTTTTTTTCCATGGTCATATTTTCAATATTATTACCAACATTTCACGATTTCTGCCAGGGGATGCAAACTTTTGAGCACAACTGTATGTGATCACATTATTTCTGTTCTCAGCTGCATAGGAGCTAGGGGGGGGGGGATTCAGTTTAAAATAAAATTAAAATAGAAATGAAAGGCAAAACATTTGTGTATATATACATTATAAATACATTTTCCCCTTTCTTATAAGTGATCGCATTCCCTCTGTTTTGTGATCTCATAAAAGCTAGGGGAGGAGAAATGGCAGCACACTGATCTTCCCAGTGAAAGGCTGCGCAGGGGGGAGGGGGGGCACAAGTCTGATCATTGGAGGAGAGCACACTGAGTTCCCAGCACAGCTTAAAAAATAACCATGCTGTGTTCTCCTGCCCTGTGTAGTCAGTTTTTAATAGGAAAGCAGAGCACCTGGTAGGAGCACCAGTGATTTCAATATAAACAGAACAGGATACTTTTTCATACAACTACATGGTACAGCAGGCACATATCAGGAATATGAAGTGTTGGGTTTACATATTCTCTAAATTAATTTATAGAGTGACAAGACTTAAGTGGTTTCCTAGGTCTGCAATTTCAGGTGGCCATGCAGCTCCGAATAAGCAAGCAATGTGCAATAAACTTGTGATGACTTGGTTGCTAAAAGACAAATCTGTAGCTTGGGTGGGCCACCACATCCACCCCCTCCCCACCCCTCCCGGTGCTCCTCCCCCTACCACGCATTTCATTTTTTTTCCAACATACTTTATAGATTATGTAAGGTGATGGTAGAAAAACTCCCTTATCTTACAACAGTTAACAATATGGCCTGGTAACCAGCCCATACCCAACTTTGTTTCAACTATGAAGGAGTAGTGGCGCTGATGATGAGTTCAACCCTACTCTCTTATCTTCCATCAGCGATCTCCCAGTATTAGATTGACAGCACCAAGCAGGGTAACAACTACCCAAGATTTCTTGACATAATTAAATTTTATTGTAAAATAGAACTGTAGAAATATAATCCTAGGACTTCAATGATATGTCTTACATACAGTATATGTTGTAGTACTTTAATGTTACAACTCCAAGTGTCCTCCATCTGAAGGTTTCAACAACCCCCTTTCACAAAAAAGGTTATACTACAGCCCTCGTTATTGGTCAGTGATGCTGCCCATAACATTGAAGGAACAATAGTGAACCCTTACCTTCCAACCTTTACTTGATGGTTTTATCACTAAGCCTTTCAGTCAGAAAGCCCCCTGGCATTAGACAAACTACCCTGTGTAATTTATCAGTGACTGACCATTCACAATGCTATCCCTCCTTCTTTGTGCATTGTGCAAATTCAAAAAGCTTGCTTGGCTCACAGTCCTGTACCTCCATTTCCCAACCCTGCTGTAAGAGGAATTACATAAAGCTCATATAAAAACAGATGTGGGCACTTATACTAGAAATACCTAAAATCTGTTCTTTTTTTACTTCTTTGTTTTATTTAATTTTTCTCTATTACAGTGGAACCTTGGTTTACGATTGTGACAGACCTAGCCGGGAGAGAGACTTTTGGAGGGGACTGAATGCTAGCCTCTTGCCGATCGATCGTGGGCCCTGGCATTTGGGGGAACGGTGCTCTTTGTGAGCTGTATGCCTGGGGACCCTTGAGGTGGTATTACTGTGGATTCGGGTCCTGGTCCCCCAGGACACACATACTCTGGGGACCCTGGATTTGCCATATTAGAAATAGTGGCTGATTCATAATGCTGGGACAAATACTGTTAGGAGATGCTGATGTCAATTCCAGACACCTGTCTGTCTGTTGCCTACTAGAATGTGTATTGTAAATAAGTCTCTAGTATGGGATCTAAGAGTCATTAGATCCCCATTGTTTGCGTTAATTAACTTTGCTATTGTGATAATGTTAATTGGGTTTTCTGAGCTACAAGACGGCCAGTCTGGCCCAAAGGTCATGTCTGAGTCATCTAGGCTGTCTAAAGGGATTAGTTAATTAGCTCATGTTAATTAGGTTAATTTGATTACAGCTGTATTGTTAGAGTAATATGAGCAGGAGGTCTGCACCTCCTCTTTTATTGTATAAAAGAGACTGTATTCCTGTCAATAAAGAGAGATTCCTGGTTGAACTTACATACAGCCTGCCTGGTGTTTGTTCTAAGCTACACAACTGGATTAGAACGCCACATAGCTGTAGTTCTAGTCCCGGAGCATCGGATGACCGAACCATCAGATGTTGCGATCTGCAATCTGATTCTTTAGCTGCAGAGGAGTGTCGGGAGAGTGGAACCGAGTGAGCAGGGGCTCGTTACAACGAGTAACACGGTTAACGAGTGTTTTGAAAGACGAAAAACTTTTAAAAAAAAATCCTGACTCAGTTTGCGAGTGTTGTCTCGCAAAACGAGCAGGATTCAAGCCAATGGGGTGTGCAGTACCGCATTTGGTCAGAGCTGCAGGGGCGCCGGTGACACTCTGAACGGTTCTGAGCCGTTCGGAAGTACTGAGAAACATCAGTTCCCGAGTGTTTCTGAGCCTTTCCGAGGGTTTTCCGAGTTCAGCATTTTCAAGGCTCTCCGGCACGCACCCCCCCCCCCCCCCACCCCCCTTTTCTGGCCACATGCGGTATTGCATGCAATATAAGTCAGTGCAGAACAAATTATCTTTGTTTCCATTAACTTCTATGGGGGAACTCGCTTTGATATGCGAGTGCTTTGGATTAAAAGCATTCTCCTGCAACGGATTATGTTCGTAATCCAAGGTTCCACTGTATGTTGGTGTTCCCTTATGTGTCATGCCCATATGTGAGAATATAGAGATGTATTAATGGTAAAAACAAGCCGATAAATGTACAGTCAAGTCCATAAATATTGGGACATTGACACAATTCTAATCTTTTGGCTCTATACACCACCACAATGGATTTTAAATGAAACAAGCAAGATGTGCTTTAACTGCAGACTTTCAGCTTCTATTTGAGGGTATTTACATCCAAATCAGGTGAACGGTGTAGGAATTACAACAGTTTGTATATGTGCCTCCCACTTTTTAAGGGACCAAAAGTAATGGGACAGATTAACAATCATCCATCAAACTTTCACTTTTTAATACTTGGTTGCAAATCCTTTGCAGTCAATTACAGCCTGAAGTCTGGAACGCATAGACATCACCAGACGCTGGGTTTCATCCCTGGTAATGCTCTGCCAGGCCTCTACTGCAACTTCTACTACAAGTTCCTGCTTGTTCTTGGGGCATTTTCACTTCAGTTTTGACTTCAGCAAGTGAAATGCATGTTCAATCGGATTCAGGTCAGGTGATTGACTTGGTCATTTCATAACATTCCACTTCGCTCCCTTAAAAAACTCTTTGGTTGCTTTCGCAGTATGCTTCGGGTCATTGTCCATCTGCACTGTGAACCACCTTCCAATGAGTTCTGAAGCATTTTGCTAAATATAAGCAGATAATACTTCAGAATTCATCCTGCTGCTTTTGTCAGCAGTCACATCATCAATACATACAAGAGAACCAGTTCCATTGGCAGCCATACATGCCCACGCCATGACACTACCACCACCATGCTTAACTGATGAGGTGGTATGCTTTGGATCATGAGGAGTTCCTTTCCTTCTCCATACTCTTCTCTTCCCATCACTCTGGTACAAGTTGATCTTGGTCTCATCTGTCCATAGGATGTTGTTCCAGAACTGTGAAGGCTTTTTTAGATGTTGTTTGGCAAACTCTAATCTGACCTTCCTGTTTTTGAGGCTCACCAATGGTTTACATCTTGTGGTGAACCCTCTGTATTCACTCTGGTGAAGTCTTCTCTTGATTGTTGACTTTGACACACATACACCTACCTCCTGGAGAGTGTTCTTGATCTGGCCAACTGTTGTGAAGGGAGTTTTCTTCACCAGGGAAAGAATTCTTCGGTCATCCACCACAGTTGTTTTCCGTGGTCTTCCGGGTCTTTTGGTGTTGCTGAGCTCACTGGTGCATTCTTTCTTTTGAAGGATGTTCCAAACAGTTGATTTGGCCACACCTAATGTTTTTGCTATCTCTCTGATGGGTTTGTTTTGTTTTTTCAGCCCAATGATGGCTTGCTTCACTGATAGTGACAGCTCTTTGGATCTCATATTGAGAGTTGACAGCAACAGATTCCAAATGCAAATAGCACACTTGAAATGAACTCTGGACCTTTTATCTGCTCCTTGTAAATGGGATAATGAGGGAATAACACACACCTGGCCATAGAACAGCTGAGCAGCCAATTGTCCCATTACTTTTGGTCCCTTAAAAAGTGGGAGGCACATATACAAACTGTTGTAATTCCTACACCGTTCACCTGATTTGGATGTAAATACCCTCAAATTAAAGCTGAAAGTCTACAGTTAAAGCACATCTTGATCATTTCATTTCAAATCCATTGTGGTGGTGTATAGAGCCAAAAAGATTAGAATTGTGTCGATGTCCCAATATTTATGGACCTGACTGTACTTCTGTAGTAATGAGGGCTATATCAAAAGTGATGCAAAAGCGGGCATAGCTTTTATGGCACATCAATTAAACAATGCACAAATCAATAAACAGGCAATTGAACATGTTTAAAGATGCTGTACTAGATAATGCAAACACTGACCCATAAGATGGCAATCAACTGAATCAGCTTTTAACTGATGCAAACAGTGTTAAATGTATTGGCGTTAACTGACTTAAAAATAAGTGTCCTCGTGTGCACACTATGCATACAACTCCAATATTGGGTGGGTGTATGCATTCCTGACAAAGGGGTACCCCTGGAGGTGACTGCAAAGTACCTGGCGCCTAATTGTCAACATTATCCGGCTATAATTGGGGCCCTTCTGTAAGGTGATACACGTAAAGCAGTCACTTTAAGTGTGTGCAATTGATGGCTGCTAAGTAAGGAGCCGTCTCTGTTGCATTAACTGTGTCAGTGTTAAGATAAGCACAGATTCAGCTTACCACTCCTGGTACACAGGAATCTGGTCCAGATCACTTGGCAGTCTGCTGACCTCAGATACCAATACAAACACTCACGTGAAAACACAAACGTGCCACCACTCTCATTTATAGCTGGCTATCGCAGTAAGCAGCTTTGGGAGGCTAAAACAGGTACCAACAAGTGTCTGGGGAATGCCCAGGAAAAAGCCAAAGTCTACTTACCACCAGCTTGCAGACAACCAAATTGACCTATCTTACAGTAAGCGTTAAAAAAGGGGTTTAGTCCGCACGCATTTGCAAACGCATGCGTGAGCCACAGAGCCACGTCACGGCACCCTTGTATCTGTGGTCCTAACACTAAAGTATAAGTGTCCCCACAGTGGAGGCACATGCATTTAATGGATAAATGAGAGCAGGTGGCTGGAGGGGAGCCCACCCCTCCTTAAAGGTACAGGAGCACACCAAACACCCAGCAATAGCACAATGGCTGCAAAGGTGTTGGTGCACTGCTGGACCAATACAAACACTCACGTGAAAACACAAACGTGCCACCACTCTCATTTATAGCTGGCTATCGCAGTAAGCAGCTTTGGGAGGCTAAAACAGGTACCAACAAGTGTCTGGGGAATGCCCAGGAAAAAGCCAAAGTCTACTTACCACCAGCTTGCAGACAACCAAATTGACCTATCTAACAGTAAGCGTTAAAAAAGGGGTTTAGTCCGCACGCATACTGTTAGATAGGTCAATTTGGTTGTCTGCAAGCTGGTGGTAAGTAGACTTTGGCTTTTTCCTGGGCATTCCCCAGACACTTGTTGGTACCTGTTTTAGCCTCCCAAAGCTGCTTACTGCGATAGCCAGCTATAAATGAGAGTGGTGGCACGTTTGTGTTTTCACGTGAGTGTTTGTATTGGTCCAGCAGTGCACCAACACCTTTGCAGCCATTGTGCTATTGCTGGGTGTTTGGTGTGCTCCTGTACCTTTAAGGAGGGGTGGGCTCCCCTCCAGCCACCTGCTCTCATTTATCCATTAAATGCATGTGCCTCCACTGTGGGGACACTTATACTTTAGTGTTAGGACCACAGATACAAGGGTGCCGTGACGTGGCTCTGTGGCTCACGCATGCGTTTGCAAATGCGTGCGGACTAAACCCCTTTTTTAACGCTTACTGTTAGATAGGTCAATTTGGTTGTCTGCAAGCTGGTGGTAAGTAGACTTTGGCTTTTTCCTGGGCATTCCCCAGACACTTGTTGGTACCTCAGATACCAGGGACCTGATGACTCAGTCCTCATGAACAGGTCTGCACAAGGTTCAGTCTCTCAGCTCTGGTCCTCCCTGGTTCTCCCATGCTGTAAACACTTACGGCAACAGGTCTTTCCAGCTCTGGTCTCAGCTCAGCAAACGATCTCTCAGTGGTTCAGTCTCACTGGTTCTATGCTTGGACATCAGCAACAGGTCCATGTCCTATCTGGTGCAGGTACAGACACCCCAGTTGTTAGTCTACACTCTCTTGTCCCAGCGCTTCAAGAAACTCTGGCTCCAGTCTGTACAGCTCGGTTTCCTCCACAAAATTGCCCAGCAAAAGTCCTAACTCTCTTGTGCATAGCCTTATGCCCCTCTTATTCCAGAGCCCATTCACATCCATTCACTTGCACTGCACTAAGCTCCTTTAAGAACTACAGTTCCCAGCATCTTTTACAGCCATTGCATAGCTAATGCTAAAATGGACAGCTCTTCTGCTGCCAGGAAGGGAGTAGGAGCGAGCAGTGGGGAGGACACAAGCCCGGTCTGCTCACACAGCAGGGAAGCATCAGGTGAGAGCCAGCTGCTGCACCACAGACAGAGGTTCTGTCCCTGTCACAGCGGGGTGGAGACCAGGTGGAGGATAACACAGCCGGCGGCAATCGGCTACACTTACTTTACTCTACTGCTCTTCCTCTATAGTAACTTTTCTTCTACCTTTTCATTGCAGATAAATAATTAATTCCAAGCAGAAGCAACATGCCTTCATTGAGTTCTTGATGAAGGAGGGGTGCAGGCTGTCTGACATCCACAGAAGGCTACAGAATTAGAGATGCACTAAAATTTTGGTCGCCGAAACATATCGGGCGAAAATGGTGTTATTGGCATTTTGCCGAGAAGAAAAAAAGGTGGCGATAACGGCGCAGAAAAC
This sequence comes from Lithobates septentrionalis, assembly GCA_037952835.1. Taxonomy (NCBI): domain Eukaryota; kingdom Metazoa; phylum Chordata; class Amphibia; order Anura; family Ranidae; genus Lithobates; species Lithobates septentrionalis. The sequence goes on from JBBDGP010000040.1 coordinate 849,476, forward strand.
TCACACGATTTTTGCCGCAAAGTTGCAGTGATTTTACCGCAAATTTGCCAAGATTTTACTGTGCTTATGGTTTGTTTTTCATAGGTCATGTGACTCAAAAGCGTAACACGGGTGCTTTAATAATGCATTCTTACTGCCTTTTCAATGCATTTCAACAGAGGTGCATTTCTGGTGTGTTTTTTTAACTGACCAAAAATGCAGCAAGCAGGATTTTTAACACCACAACAGAAGCGCAACTGACCAGTGTGAAGACATAGAATTTAAAGGGATACAATTTTCTTGAGCTTTACTTGCGCTAAAGATGCCAATAATGGTTGACAATAAATTCATATTTATTTAAATTAAAGATATTAATTAAAAAGTTGAATATAATACTAATATATATTAATATTTTTTAAAAACTGTCAGTTTTGGTTCCGGTTTTTGGCCAAGTGCATCCTGCATTTTCAGTTATGGCACCAAAATTTCCATTCGGTGCACCTCTATACTGAATGTTTATAGAGATGACACCATTGGCAAGAGCAATATCGTGTCATTAGTCATTCTTGTCAGTGGTGCCATCTCTGTAAACATTTTATGGATGTTGGACAGCCTGCATCGCTGCTTCATCAAGAACTCAATGACAGCATATTGCTTCTGCTTGGAATCGATTATTTACCTGCATTGAAAAAGAAGAAGAAGAGTTACAATAGAGGAAGAGTTACTCTACCAGCATGTGAAATTTGAACGACCTATGTAAGTTAAAGGGGTTGCAGCTACACAGGGGCGCTCCTCCACACGCTTTTACAGGGCATAGGGAGTCTGGGACCACTGGCTAGTATATGCTAACCGCACAGCCTTATTTAAGGTGCTGGTCTGTCTCCGTCTGCATTGCCCCAACGAAGTACATATTGCGTACAACCGCATCTAATCATTACCATACAACGGTTATTCCACCGGTATGGGAATAGATTTCTTCAAGCCAACAATTTTTCTGAATGGCGTCCTGTGCCTCTCCTGAAATTTGACTTTTTTCAAGCTCCTAATAAGGAATCACTTCATTTGTGCTAATACATGTGACCATTCTCCATCCTGTACCCCTGATGAAGGTGTAAAAAAAACGGAAACGCGTCCGGTATCAGGGCAATTACCCATTGGAGAGTATCAGTGCCATTTTTGTATTCTGTTTGCTTTTTGTGTTTTGCCATGTTTGTAATATGCACTACTAGACGTTTTACGTCTTTTTATATTTCTATTTGCTCACCTGTCTAATGCCCTGTACACACGGTCGGACTTTGTTCGGACATTCCGACAACAAAATCCTAGGATTTTTTCCGACGGATGTTGGCTCAAACTTGTCTTGCATACACACGGTCACACAAAGTTGTCGGAAAATCCGATTGTTCTAAACGCGGTGACGTAAAACACGTACGTCGGGACTATAAACGGGGCAGTGGCCAATAGCTTTCATCTCTTTATTTATTCTGAGCATGCGTGGCACTTTGTCCGTCAGATTTGTGTACACACGATCGGAATTTCCGACAACGGATTTTGTCGTCAGAAAGTTTTTTCTCCTGCTCTCAAACTTTGTGTGTCGGAAAATCCGATGGAAAATGTCCGATGGAGCCCACACACGGTCGGAATTTCCGACAACACGCTCCGATCGGACATTTTCTATCGGAAAATTCGACCGTGTGTACGGGGCATAATTGTTCTACATTTATGTAATAAATTGTTTTTTATACTCATCCAGTGTTGGTGGTCTATTAAAGTCCCATCTAGGGGGTATTTTTTTCTTGGTCTATGTAAGTTAAAGGGGTTGTAAGCCCTCGTGTTTTTTTATACCTTAAAGTGGAGTTCTAATAAAAAGAAAAAATTAAAAGTCAGCAGCTACAAATACTACAGCTGCTGACTTTTAATCGGACACTTACCTGTCCCAGGGTCCAGCAATGCAGGGGAACAAAGCCCCGCTCGACTCCCCCTCCTCTCTGCGACGCCGGCATTGTCAGCTGTGGCTTCACAGCCAGGCACGCACTGCGCATGTACGAGCCACGCTGCGCGCTGTGACTGGCCGGGCAATCATCTGGGACCTGTGACGTGTCCCAAAGGATCGCCGAGAGGGAGGGGGGAGAGGTGATCTCCCATCTGGCGCCACAGAGCTCCGGGAGGAAGTGGGAGCTGGAACCCTCTAAAAAGAGGATTTCCGCTCCCCCCCCCCCAAAAAAAATGACATGCCAAATGTGGCATGTCAGGGGGGTCACCTTCCCTTAAAGCGGAAGTTCCATTTTTGGGTGGAACTCCGCTTTAATGCATCCTATGCATTAAGGTGAACAAACACCTAGCAGTCACCGGCCCCCAGCCCCCCTGCCGTTTTACTTCCCTGAGCCCCTTCATCTCTCCGGGGGGACGCGCTGTCCCTCTCTCCACGGGGTCCCGGCTCTTGATTGGATAGATTGATAGCAGCGCAGCCATTGGCTCCCGCTGCTGTCAATCAAATCCAATGACGCGGGCGCCGGGCCTGAGCCCGGCATTCATGTCTGTGGACGCAAATGCTGGACTCGGGAGCGTACCCGCAAGGTAACCCCCTCAGGAGAGCGCTTCTCCTAGTGGGTTATCTGATGCGTGGTGCAACCGCAAGAGCCACCGGGGGACCCCAGAAGAGGATGTTCGGGGCCACTCTGTGCAAAACGAGTTGCACGGTGGAGGTAAGTATGACATGTTTGTTATTAAAAAAAAAAAAAAAAAAACGATCCTTTACAATCACTTTAAGGGCTTTTTCACATGGGGCAGATCAGTGATGATCCGCCCCATGAATATCCGCTTGCTCAGCGGGGATCGCTCCGTGGATCCTCGCTGAGCAGGAAGATGACAGGTCCGTCGCTGCACAGACCTGTCAGAGCGCCGCTCTCCCCTATGGGAGTCGTCACCCGATCCGATCCGAAAACGGATGGAAAAGTAGGTTTTTCCTCCGTTACACTTTTTCGGATCGGAGCGGGTCGGATGTCAGCGGACATGTTACCGCTGACATCCGACGCTCCATAGACCTCCATGGAGTGTCCGTTCTGGTCTGCCTAAAAAACTGACAGGCGGACCTGAACGGACAGTCCGTGTGAAAGAGGCCTAAGAAAAAAGTTATGTCCGCTTATGCATGACTTCTGGTACAGCTGGAAAATAAATAATAAATATCTGCTGTTTTTTTAATTGGAAAGTGATTTCTATAATCATAATTGTTCATCTTTACTTAACATTTCAGCTTTTCTGTAAGCAGATTGCAAAAAAAAAAAAAAAAAATCCCTTGGTTATTCAAGGTGCTTTGCACTTTTAGACAAATCTTGCTATTTGCAACTAAATGCTGCAGATGGTTTTGTAAATGTTTATTGCAACCTCTTGGAATTTTGTCCAGCGCCCTTTGGATTTGGATGGCATCTCCGGCGGCCATCTAAGCTGCTGTAACTTGCCTATCTCCCTCACAAGACTCTGACAAGAAATCAATTTTTTCCCCATCGTTCGGAGGAGTAGCGAGATCCAATTCATTCTCTGAGAAACACTATTTTTTCCGCCAGTAATCTAATATTCTTTAAATGAAAGTTGAAGCTTCAATTTGGAGCAAACAAATTACATTTCAATAAGTCGCTGACTTTTATCAGTACAGGTTGAGTTATACTTTATGAGGGAAAAGGGACCAATCATCATAAAAAGGGGAAAAGAAAAAGTTTTCAGACCGTAGAGACCCCAGATAGGATTGCGCCACGTCTGACAAAGTTATATTGTCCATTTTACACCTTCGCTCTGAGTTGTGCCCGTTGTTTCATCATGTAAGATGTGTTCAGTAGCTTTTCATAATTATGCCCGAAGGTCTAACTAGTGAAGACACTTCAACGCAGATCAGGCGATAAATAATGCATAGCGTCTTCTTTTAGGGGCTCCTACGGGGCTCATAGGTAACGTGGGAACACTGTACTGACGTTACTGAGTTACAGGCCTGCTCCCTTGAATAGTACAATAGAGAATGATCTAGAGATAATGCAAAAATAAAACACGACTTAGACAGCGGAGGCTGTTCATTATTGTCAAAATGAATAATGTAACAGAGATACCAAAGGTACAAAAACGGAAGGGAATGAATTCCAGTGAAAACATTACATGTTAAGATAGTCTTAAACCCTCATCATTTTTAATTTAACACATTGAGTACAATACAATAAACATTCCTCATTAAACCCTGATGTCGGACTGTCGACCTCTGCCGACATCGCCTGAGCCGCCGTGCGCTGTACATCTTAGCCGGCGGCTTAGAAGCCAGGAGAGCAGCTACAGGCACAGTGACTAGAGTCTGCAGGCGTCCACACTGCGGAGCGGCTCCGTCCATTCTCCCACAGATCAAGGGATCTGGTTCTAAGCTTTTATACATAGGACAAGTGTGAAGCAAGTTTTTTAAATGAGAGTGCAACCAGTGGTGGAGCTTGGGGGGGGAGCCAGGGACGGTTGCCCCGGGCGCAACATTTAGGAGGGCGCAGAGATTAGTCCGAGCCCCACACTGTGACTGTTCTTGGTACTGTGTCCGATCATGGCATAGACTGCCCTCTCCACCCCGGGCCAGGCCCAGACATCCTGCAGCGCTTTCAGTGCCAATCCCAGTCCTCTGCAGCTCCTCGCTCCATCTGGCCCACATATAGGGATGGAAGCCGGCTACGTTTAGCAGAGGAGGGAGGAGGAGGTGACAGCACACAGCTCACAGGAGGATACACCACCAGTCCGATCCCGGGCTGATCCTCGGAGAACATCGGGCGGTGTGCGGGGCATGTGATCGGAGTACTGCCACCAGGGCCGTCTTAAAGGCATCATGGGCCCCTGGGCAAAGTAATGCACTGGGGTCTCTACCAGCCTGCCCCAATTTATGTACTTTCTTTCAAGAATTAAAGTATAAATAAATGATAGAAACATATTTATTAGTACTTTCAATAAAATTTTAAACAATAAGATAACGTGCCATAAATCAAAGACTAATCAAGACAAAGGGCACAGAACAGGGGGAGGCAGAAGGGCACAGTACATGGGGGGATCAGAAGGGCACAATACTGGGATCAGGAGGGCACAGTACAGGTTTTGGGATGCTTCCTGGGACACGGCCATCCTAGGACAGCTTAGTAAAAAGCGTGGCTGTCCTGGAAGATGTGGGACAGTTGAAAAGTATGATGTAATGCAAGATTATCATGGGGCCCCCATGCACCTAGGGCTCCTAGGCAGTGCCCAGGGGTACCCATGTATTAAGACAGCTCCGACTGCCATTGTCCCGAAGGGATTATCAGGCGGTATGCAGCGGCACGCAACAGGTAGTGGAGGGAGACCCCCCGGGGCGTAGAGCTGCGAGCTAACACCGAGGTGAGTCCCCATTACTGACCCGCACAGGTGAACTTCCTAAGCGATGTGCCGATCTTTGTATAGAGTAGAGACGAAGAACCAGGACAGCCAGAATCAATAAACACTTATTGGGATTTTTTTTTCTCCAAACATATGTAGCACAATGTATTTTGACTTAGATTTATGAAGAAATTTGATTCTTTTTAAACAGATATGTATTATAACAGTAATGAGATAATATCGGGGGGTCTCAAAATTTTTGGTCTTTTTTTTGTGTAGCGGGCACCTACTTTCATATAGGTGACCTTTTCTGAGCTTAAATGAAAAAGTACAGTTTCAGGTAAAATTTAGGCAGGCCTGTAATATTATATCAGGCCTGGTTGTTTATTTTGGGAACTGGGAGTGTCAGTGTAGTGCAGGGTGTGGCCATCTGTGCTTGGACCCAGAGATGCCTCCTGTTGCTTTTAATGAAATTATTTTGGAAGAGAGGTTGGACTAGGGATCTGAGTGACAGGCAGCTTGTAGGTGAGTTCTGGCCAATCATTCATTTGTTTGGAAGGAGGTGGGATTCTCATAAAAGCTGGGGTCACATGACTGCAAAGGGGAGTTTTTGCAGAAAGGGAGAGCCTGCAGAGAGAGGTTCCCCTGCAGGGAGCCGAGCGGAGCCCCCCCCTACGGGGAAGGGGGGGGACCGGGACACGCGGAGGAGAGGATGACAGGGTGACAGTATGTAGTCGCGGGTGTCGCTGGACGCCCCTACGGGGAAGGGAGCGTGACAGACTGGAGAGAAAGTACAGAGAAACACTTATGGAAGAAGTAGCAACTAAGTGGACTACATCTGGGCAGTCGTTTGTTTGTGAGTGGAACATGGACTATTGATCAAGTGAGTGAAAGCCCAGGGGAAGGGTACTACCAGAGGCTGAGGGATGTTGGTACGCAAGTCAGCGAAACAGGTGGTGATGGCCTGTGAATTTGGGTTCAACAATGCGCCGGGATTCCAATCAGTCAGGCGGGAGGAATTATTCAGAGTAATCTCTTCTTTGGGTCAACTTGGAAGTACCATATAGATGGGAAGTAGTGGTAAAAAGGTGGCGGTAAAGCTACAAGTACAAATAGAAATACAGACTGTTCTAAGAAGTTCTGCAGGTGAAGAAGTTATTCAGAGTGACTCTTTACCATACATTCTCTAGTAAATCTACTTCCGTCTTCCCCACGAAGAGATCATTGAGAGTGATTTCTTATGCCGCGTACACACGGTCGGACTTTTCGTCTACAAAAGTCCGACAGCCTGTCCGACAGACTTTCGACAGACTTTTGTCTGACTTTTGGCGGACTTTTGGCGGACTTGCGGCAGACTTGCGGCAGACTTTCTTACGAGCGGACTTGCCTACATACGATCACACAAAAGTCTGACGGATTCGTACGTGATGACGTACACCGGAATAAAATAAGGAAGTTGATAGCCAGTAGCCAATAGCTGCCCTAGCGTGGGTTTTTGCCCGTCGGACTAGCATACAGACGAGCGGATTTCTGGGTCCGGTGTAGTTATGACGTAAAGATTTGAAGCATGTTTCAAATCTAAAGTCCGTCAGATTTGAGGCTGGAAAAGTCCGCTGAAAGTCCGCTGAAAGTCCGGGGAAGCCCACACACGATCGGATTGTCAGCCAGCTTTAGTCCGTCTGCGCCTGTCGGACTTTTGTAGACGAAAAGTCCGACCGTGTGTACGTGGCATAATAGTCCGCATTGTTTTAAGTCTTTGCATGGAACAGGCAAAGGAAGAAATTATAAAGCAGTATAAGAGCATCTAAAAAAAAACCTTCTCCTATCCCAGTTCACGTTGTATCAATAAAAGCAAGAGAAAACTACAATATGGACTGTTTTCTATTTCTATGGGCTAGATGGTAAATATAATTTACGGATATAACACACAAATCGCAGCCCCTACGGGGGTAGTGCGCTACATTTGTTTATAACAAACAAAAAAATCAATTGGTGATCAAATACCACCAAAAAAAAAAAAAAGCTCTATTTGTGTGAAAAAAATGATATAAATTTCATTTGGGAACAGTGATGCATGACCGCGCAATTACCAGCTAAAGTAGCGCAGTGCTGAATAGCAAAAAATGACCAAGTTATGACATTTTGCCAAAATGCCAACAGTTATTTCTTTAATCAAAAACAATTGACCTAACCTTTGCCCAAGATTCTGACCAATTATGGGCAAAGGTTAGGTCAACCCATTCTTATCTTTCCTCTTTCACTCTCCTATCCCATCCAACAAAACCACTTCCTTCCCTGATTAGTCTTGTATTTCTTATATGTACACCACAGGTAAAAGTCAGGCCAAACATTTTATTAGCAAGATGTAGCTCTGAGTAAACAAAAATGTATATTAAAAACATCAAATACCATAACTTGCTTCAAATGACTTCTTAAATAGAGTACTTCTAAACTATTAGGCCTAATGCACACTGGACCTTTTTTTGGCCATCTCTCCTAAATGCCTTTCCTCCTGGCAGAAAAAACGGATTGACGCTTGTAAGGCCTCATGCACACTCGAAAGTGCCTTTCTAAAGGCGTTTGATATATATTTTTTTCTTCCTCTAAATGACCCGCCATGTTATCCACTTGCCGACCCTATAAATTACATATACAGCGGCAAAGTGGCACTGCTGCACAGGATCACATACCTAGTATGTGATCCTGCACGTCCGCATCTGGGGCGTGCATGCGCGCCACCGGCGGTCCGCTCCCGCTGTGATTACACACAGCTGGAGATGATCGGCGGGTACCGCAGACTCAATGTCTGCCGACACCCGCTGATCCTTCGGTACTGAGGGAGAACGGCGGTCTGCCTATGTAAACAAGGCAGATCGCTGTTCTGTCAGTAGGGAAGGCATTGATTTCGTGTTCCTGCAAAGCAGGGACAACGGTTCATGTCTCCCCCTAGTGAAAGCACCTCCCATAGTACACAGAAACACAGGCTAGGCACACAGTTAACCCTTTGATCGCCTTTGATGTTAACCCCTTCCCAGACAGTGTGATTAGTACAGTGAGAATGCAAATCTTTTATATTTTCCAAACATATGCAGCAGAATACATATTAGCCCAAATTGATAAAGAAATTTTTTTTTAATTTTTTTTTTATTGGATGTGTTTTATAGCAGAATATAAAAAATGTTTTTTTTTTTTTTTTTTCAAAATTGTCGGTCTATTTTTGTTTATAGCGCATACAATAAAAACTGCAGAGGTGATCAAATACCACCAAAAGAAAGCTCTATTAGTGGGGAAAAAAAGGACATCAATTTTATTTGGGTATAGTGCCACATGACTGCGCAATTGTCAGCTAAAGTAACACAGTGCCGTATCGCAAAAAAAAACCAAAAACGCAAAAAATGGCCTGGTTATGAAATGGGGTAAATCTTCCAGAGGGCACATGGTTAACTTATGTGTGCAAGTGTTTACAGGCGTTTAGAAGCAGAAAAAAAAAAAATCACTTGCGCGTTCAAGAGAGGAGTGTTTGGCCTAAACACAGGTAAGCGGAGTAAACGTGTCTAAACACTAAGCGCTAGGCATGTTTAGTGCGTGAGCGTTTTTTCATTTCAATGTCAAGAATAAAGGAATATTCTGGCAAATAATATAAATAAACCTGCAAGCATTTAACGTGTCTAAACGCATTTGCAAAACCGTGGCTTAGGCGCATTTTTTAAGCTGCTTTTCTCCTACCAGGAGAAAAGCATTTATAAAAGCCTCAGTGTGCATGAAGCTCATGTAAATGCATTTAGGCATGTGAAGCGCTTGAGCATGAATTAATTTAGTTGGTCAGAATAATCATTTATTCTGGCTATTGAAACGAATTAACGCTCAAGTGCTAAACACGTCTATCGTTAATGAGCATTTAGTTGCGTTTACACGCATCAAGTGTTTTTTCCGTCAAAACTCTGCTGCTCCTATAAACATCCCAGCCTCTAAATTCCTCTAAGGACCTGTGAATGGACAAATAGGGGATGATTTACTAAAGCTGGAGAATGCAGATTTACAAAATCTGGTGCAGCCCTGCATAGAAACCAATCAGCTTCCAGGGGTTTTTTTTTTTTTGTCAAAGCTTAATTGAACTTACCATATATACTCGAGTATAAGCCAAGTTTTTCAGCACATCTTTTTGTGCCGAAAATGCCCCCCTCGGCTTATACTTGAGTCAGGCACTTTTCTGCAGCAGAGAATGACATTTTCCGAACCGAATTTGGGGCCCTGACAGGGCCAGTTGATGCTAGGAACCCCAAATTGGTGTGCAAACTAGCACTACCACATATTCAAAGCTGGACTTCCTAGCACCAAGTGGCCCCAAGATACGGGGCCCCAGAGTTGGTTTGGAAAATGTCATTCTCTGCTGCAGAAAAGTGCTTGACAGTTTCCGAACCGACTTTGGGGCCCAGTATCTTGGGGCCCCGACTTTGTATCTTGGGGCCACTTGTTGCTAGGAACCCCAGTTTTGGATATGTTGTAGTGCTAGTTCCACTGGGTTTGCACACCAGATTTGGGGTTCCTAGCACCAAGTGGCCCCGAGATTCGGGGTCTCAAATTTGGTCAACTGTGTCCATCTACAGCAATGTCCTTTGGGTTCAGAGACCCCAAATTTTGGCTGCAGCTAGGGGGCATCTAGGAACCCTTAACTACCGAGTTTGAAGTTCGGGGGAGCTATGGCTGCAAATGGGCACAGTGAGGCATGCAAATGGGCACAGTGAGGCTGGAAATGGGCATTGTTGACCCTCTTTTCCACTTACAGTAGCTGCGCATTTCTCACCCTAGGCGTATACTCGAGTCAATACGTTTTCCAAGTTTTCTGTGGTAAAATTAGGTGCCTCGGCTTATATTCGGGTCGGCTTATACTCGAGTATATACGGTAGCTGATTGGCTACCATGCACAGCTGCACCAGATTTTGCACTCTCCAGTTTTAGTAAATCAACCCCATAGGTTAACATTAAAGTGGTTGTAAAGTCAGAAGGTTTTTTATCTTAATGCATTCTATGAAATAGGATAAAAAACATTCTGTGTGCAGCAGCCATCCTAATACTTACCTGAGCCCCATCTCTCTCCAGCGATGTCCACGAGTGCCTCAGCACTCAGTCCCTCTGGGACTCTCCTCCTGATTGGCTGAGACACAGCAGTGACACCATTGGCTCCCGCTGCCGTCAATCAAAGCCAGTTAGCCATTCAGGAGAGAGAGGGGGTGGGGCCGAACCGGGCTCTGTGCCTGAATGGACACAGGGAGCTGTGACTCGGCTCTGGTGCCCCCATAGCAAGCTGCTCGCTGTGGGGACACTCGCCAGGAGAGCCGAAGAGAGGTACCGAGAAGAGGAGGATCTTAGCTGCCCTGTGCAAAACCACTACACAGAGCATGTAAGTATGACATGATAACGCCAGGCGCCTCTAACAGCAGCATTAAAAACGACCAGAGTGGGAGAGGTGGAGAGATGACATCGCTTCCCTAGATAGGGAGAGCTGGGGCAATTCATTGGAGGGTGGTCCTAAACCGGTGATCTCATTCAGGGACAAATTGATCCTAGTCAAGTTTTTGCATAGGGTGTACTATACCTCTGTGAGGCTCCATAAGATGTACCCAACACGGTATCTAAAGTGTCCTCTGTGTTGTATCCACCTAGGGTCCTATCTGCATATGTTTTGGGACTGTCCAAGTATTGCTGAATTCTGGTCGGATGTTTTTGAATTAATTAACCTTAGATTGCAACTGCCCCCCCTGTGGTGTCCTCCTGGTAAGTAATGGTGGATGCTGCCTTGACTAGGTAAAAACGTACTTATATAAGTTGTGGCCATCCTTGGAAATATGATAAAGTGTGGTCTCCTTGGATCTTGGGTTAAGATGCTTCAACTATTCCCATCTCTCACCCTGACCCTTGTCTCCCTTGTCTCCTTTTTACTTGCATCCTCCCCCCCCCCCCCCCCCCCCGTCTCTCCTTGTTGGTTTCTTCTTGGCTGCCTCAATGGTCACTTTTGTTTTTTGACTGAATAGTCCAACAAGGTGTTCCTCTGTGTCTCATACTCTTGTGCTGAGGCTGATTGTTCTGTATCTTAGTGTATGTGATATATATTCCGTGACATTGTATGGTTGGGTCCTTTTGTCTTCCCATTCCTTGCCTGTTATGTATGGTACTGTATTTTATTTATGAGACTATTTCTCCTGTAATGTTTTGATTTTCAATAAAGCAATCCTGATTTGTAAAATAAATAATAAAAAACATCCAGTGTGCATGAGGCCTTAGGTTCTCTTGAATATATCTACTTTAGCTACCTTCGTAGTAAACATGCATCTCACCGATCTCTCCCAGTCTCCTGTTTGAAGACACTGTCACAGTAGTTCATGCGCATCTCCGTCGTTATGTAGACTTTAGCCCCTGTGTAGTTTTCTACCACTTTGCGCAGCATGTTGTACACAATCCCCTTCCCATCCTGCCGCATGTTCCTGAAAGGACCCCATATGACATAGATGGTGTCATTGGTCTCCTTGAAGAAGTAATTGGGGTCTTTGATCAGGAGAGGGACGCTGGTGTGAGACACGACCCTGATTGTAGTCCTCTTCCCTACATCTTCTGTATAGCCTTTGGTGGGAGCATTGTTCATTCTCCATATGCAAGAAGAGTGGTCGATTTCGGGTCCAACCTTCTGTCCAATCATCTGCCCCGAATTGGATACGATAGCGCAATGGTTGCAGTCAAGCTCAAGAGGCTGGAGGAAAAAAAGGGATACAGGTATATCAAGCTAGAAAATAGGCCATTTAAAATTGACGTAGTCTACTTGCCCTGTGCCTCATTGTTGCTTATGTGTTTCAGACCTCCTGATTTGCATTCATCTAACCCAGTCTCCGCAAACTCCCTCTTCCCTACCATAGAGGGCGCCAACATTGCCAACCCGGAATGAATTTGTAATGGAATACAAAACAAAATGATGGACAGCTCAGGTTTTTTTTTTCACCAAGACACCAACACAGCACTGAAATGCCAACAAACATACTGGAATTTAAAGTGGAACGCAAGGCTAATAGTTATTTACACCAAAAGAATATATCATGGAACAGTCTTACCTACCAAAGGACTTTTTATATATTTTGTATATCCAGGCCCAAGAGTTACACAGCCCCACAGCACATCCAGGTGGAGAATACTACGCCAGGGATGATATACTTTGCATACTCACCATAGGTCAGCTTGGAACAATAAAAGTATGCAGCTGCAGTCTTGGGTCCCTTATAGGATAGATTGATAGCAGGAGGAGCCATTGGCTCCTCCTGCTGTCAATCAAATCCAATGACGCGGGAGCCAGGGGGCAGGGCCGAGTCCTGCTGTCTGAGTCAATAGACGCAGCAGAATGACACGGGAGCTCGCCCGCATGAGTGCCCCAAGAGAAAGCTCTACTCCGTCGGGGGCACCCGAGAAGAGGAGGAGCCAGGAGCACCGCAGAGGGACCCCAGAAGAGGAGGATTGGGGCCACTCTGTGCAAAACCCTTGCACAGAGTAGGTAAGTATGACACGTTTTGTTATTAAAAAAAAAAAAAAAGACTTTACAATCCCTTTAAAAATTGCTGTTCACAGACGCTCTCCATCCAATCTGACAGAGCTTGAGCTATTTTGCAAAGAAGAATGGGCAAAAATGTCCCTCTCTAGATGTGCAAAGCTGGTAGAGACATCCCCAAAAAGCCTTGCAGCTTTAGTTGCAGGGAAAGGTGGTTCTACAAAGTATTGGGGGGCTGAATATAAATGCACACCACTTTTCACATATTTATCCACTTAAGGACCGAGCCTCTTTTTGAGATTGGTTGTTTACAAGTTAAAAATAGTTTTTTTTTGCTAGAAAATTACTTAGAACCCCCAAACATTATACATTTTTTTTCTAACACAGAGAATAAAATGGCGGTCATTGCAATACTTTCTGTCACACCGTATTTGTGCAGCAGTCTTACAAGCGCACTTTTTTTGGAAAAAATACACTTTTTTGAATTAAAAAATAAGACAACAGTAAAGTTAGCCCATTTTTTTTTTATATTGTGAAAGATAATGTTACACCTATTAAATTGATACCCAACATGTCACGCTTCAAAATTGCGCCCGCTCGTGGAATGGGGACAAACTTTTACCCTTAAAAATCTCCATAGGCGACATTTAAAAAATTCTACAGGTTGCATGTTTTGAGTTACAGAGGAGGTCTATGGCTAGAATTATTGCTCTCACTCTACCGATCGTGGCGATACCTCACATGTGTGGTTTGAACACCGTTTTCATATGCGGGCGCTATCCATGTATGCGTTCGCTTCTGCTTGCAAGCTCGGCGGGACGGGGCGCATTTAAAAAAAAAAAAAAAAAATTTCTTATTTATTTTACCTTTTATTTTTTATTTTTACACTGTTCTTAAAAAAAAATTGTGTCACTTTTATTCCTATTACAAGGAATGTAAACATTCCTTGTAATAGAAAAAAAGCATGACAGGACCTCTTAAATATGAGATCTGGGGTCAAAAAGACCTCAGATCTCATATTTACACTAAAATGCAATAAAAAAAAACAAAAAAATTAAAAAAAACATTTTTATCATTTGAAAATAAATAAATAAATGGTCCTTTAAGAGCTATGGATGGAAGTGACGTTTTGATGTCGCTTCTGCCCTGCAATGGAATGGAGACAGTTGGGGGTCATCTTCCCCTCACTCGTCTCCATACCCAGCCAGCAGAAGGACACGATCGCCTCCGCCACTGCCGGCGGCTCTGGTAAGCGCAGGGGGCACTGGAGTGCGGCAGGAGGGGGCCTCTCCTGCCGCAGATAAAAGTGATCTTGCAGAAAATCCACCACAAAGACCACTATTATCGGAGACCAGACCGCAGGCCGAAGAAGAGAAGAAGAAGATACAAGGGTTATGGCAGCTAACTGCTGCCATAACAAAGATATCCCTTTTCAAAGTTAGGATGTATATCGGCGTGCGGCGGTCCAGAAGTGGTGATATTTGTAAAAAAATGTTGAAAACCATTTATCATTTTCCTTCCATTTCACAATTTTGTGTCACTTTGTGGGTCATAAAATACCAATAAAATACATTTATGTTTTTGGTTGTAACATGACAAAATGTGGAAAATGTCAAGGGGTATGAATACTTTTTCAAGGCAATGTATATTCCTTCCCTGCCGCTCAAATTTACAGCATTGTATTAGACTTAATGTAACAGGTCCTCTTTGAGAACCACTTCATTTTATACAAATATCTCACAACAATCTTTTTTTTCTCAGTAAAGGGGAAAAAAATAAAAATAAAGAGAAAAATAAAAGGCATGTGCCAAATAACAATCTGCTTCCCACAGTGAGTATTTTCATTTTCAATCAAAAAAGCCATAGATAGAGAACAAGAAAGTGAAAGACATTAATATTGTTTCAATTTTATTGAATAGATTTATGGATAATCTGGGCATAAAGCAGAAAAGCAATAGAAAAGGCAGACGCACATTGCATATTTTATTTATACATATAAATTGTGGTCTGCTTTGCTGGGTGAGATTATACTTTCATTCTATGAATTGTCTCCTAACAAAGCGTGTCAGCTGTAATCTGCACTGGCTCTCCAGACGCCGCATCACGTCGCTCTTATCTCTCCTGGATTCCTGTAAAACACTCGGATTTTATATGGATAATAAATGTCACTTTGATGGTAAGAAATAAAAAATAGGCATATTTCAATATTGCCTTGGCTATTGAAATTAGATTTTTTTTTTTAAACCGTAATGAGCAATATAATTAAATATGCAAGGAACACAGCTAAGTACTCTTAGTAATAAAGTAGTCATTGTTTTAATTGTATTTGGTTACTCACAGCACAAAAATGGCTTTTGAGTTTAAAGGCAGAGCCTTAAAGTGAACCTGTGCTATGCCCATGTTGGCCAATAGGACACATTCTCTTTAAACCCTCCTAAACCTCTTAATGACATTTAGTTTGAAAAAAAGAGTACTATGAATCATAAACAATTGCAGTTTTTTGTTTTTTTTATTCAAAAAAAAAAAGTGAAAAAATTATTGTTTTCACCTTTTTTGATCCTGCTGTAGTGCTGTAGATCTCCTGCAGCCTATTTGGAACCAATGCATGTTTAGGTGCACTCCATCCATGGCTGCATGGCAATTCTCAGGGCAGCAGCCTGTCCTTGATGACGCCCTGGAGGAAGGGCGAAACGCGTCAACGCATTTCAGGTTTACGCGCCAGTGACGCAACTTCCCGTGTCCGTGGAACGCACGCTGCGAACCCGGAAACACACTAATACACTGATGCCTGTTTTTTCATCTGTCCCGTGAGTGGCGTTTGTCAATGTGCAGTGTCTTAGTGTCGGTGTCTTGTCGAATACTGTCCCCCATCGGATAGTGTCCGCCCTGTACTGCGCAGGCGCAGTACGGAGGACAAACGAGACGCCGAAAGTCTCCGAAGTTCAAAAGCTGATCATCAGCTGTACACGGCGCCTGCGCTTTTATTCTCACCCTGTGTCCAGGTTCATTCCCTACTATCCAAGTGGACACAGAGTCAGAATAAATAGATGCCGAGCGCAGCGAGGCCGTGCCCGAAGCGTGGCGAGCGAAGCGTGGCGAGCGAAGCGAGCCCGCGAGGGGCCCTCATCTCCCTGATGAAGACACGTGACTCCCTGTGTCGAAGACGCGTAGGGGAGGGGCCAGGACGGAGCGATCAGCACAGAGCTGGGTTGTGGATCTCTCATACCCCGCAGCACGCCGTATAGCGGTCTCTTTCGCTTGTTATGTTTGGTGCACATGAGCATCTTATAAATGTGAGTACCCCACTGTGGGGATTGGATGTCATTTTAATAAAATAATCTTGCGGTATTACACTATATTAGCCTTTCTCTTTTCTATGGTATGATGTTTGTGGAGCCATAATGAATCTGTTTGGGGAATCAGCTGTTACTAATCACTGAGCCCAGGGGTGGCTCCAAAGCGTGTATTGACGCAGCTGAACACTGTGTCACACGCTCTAAGGTGAGCGCAACCACATTGGGGGTCACCGAAGCACTTCACGACATGATTTGGGCACTTTTGATTTAGTACTGGAACTTTTTCTTTGAAGCACCACTATCATATTGATTTCTGTTGGAACTTTGTCACTTCACATTGCTGAATTGGAAGATTTCTCACGATTATAATAATACAGTCTATTTACTACACGAGTGATTTATTTATTTGGTTATTTGTACTTTTATTTTTTATTTTTTCACCCATCACTTTTTACAACCACAGTGGATTTTTTATGTGATATATGTATAGTACATTTTCTAGTGTGTACACCTATTCAAGGAATTATATTTGGTTGTCTCATATATTTATTCAAATGTGTTCTTAGATCTATATTGTCATAGATATATATCACATGATTTAGGTACGCAGTATTTGCACGTTGCACTTTGTGATTCAATACACACGGCACCTTGTTGCACGTGTTGATATAGTTTGTTTAATACAGAAATTGGTCTTAGATCCATATTTTCTGTAAACGGCACTTTACTTTATTATTATTTTCCTTCACATGATACCACTAAGGTGTATAGACATTTAGATATATCCCCAGGCGCAACGCATTCCTTGTTTACATTTTACCGCACGGTCATGAATACGTGATCTGCGTTTGCAGCCGGGTATTTATTCAGTTGTTTCTCTACTAAGGTGCTGGATTATTGTGGCTCGCAAGATTTTTTCCTTGTTACAGCTGATGGTCAGCTGATCAACTTCGGACACTTTCGTCATCTCCTTCTCCTCCGTACTGCACAAGTTCTGCGCAGTACGGGGCGGACACTATCCGATAGGAGGACACTTCTCGTCAGAACACCGGCAGTACTTCACTATGTCATATTTCTTTCCTTTTCTATATATGTGATCCTCCGCGGTGCGTATGGGAATCGTTTGTGGTAGCCTTACCATCCTTTTTACTCCAATCATCTGGGACAGCCTCTCCAAGATCTGGCTTTAATTCAATACAACCCCATTAAGCGTTTTTGACCCCCGGACTGCAAAGCTGAGGGTCCATGATCTCCAGTAAGTGGGGTCACAGGAGGGGAGCGTATCTTTGATGTGTGGTACCTGAGGTTTCCTTATCACCTGGCTGTAAACTTTTTTTACCATTATCAACAATGAATAATCATTTTTGTTGTCATTAATAATCGTTTAACCATTTGATGTATCACTATTGCACTTGTGCACTTTACATTGTGATTGTATATGTTTATATCACTCCATTAGCACTGTTAATATTTGTTCAAGGTTTTAGCACCTTTGCTAATAGCAGCTGTGGTTTACACATTTTATTATTTCACTCTTTATTCCATTAGCGCTAGCTTTAGTTTGTTTCATATAATTCTCAGGGCAGGTTTCTTGATGGTGACAGCAGTGGATCATGTCTACTTAAAGTGGTTCTAAAGTCAGAAGGTTTTTTTTTTTTTTAAATGCATTCTATGCATTAAGATGAAAAGCCTTCTGTGTGCAGCAGCCCCCCCCCAAAACTTACTTGAGCCCCATCTCTATCCAGCAATGTTGCATGAGAGTCTCGGCTGTCTCTGACTCTCCCTCCTCATTGACTGAGACAGCAGCAGGGCGCCATTGACTCCTGTTGCTGTCAATCAAAGTCAGTGAGCCAATGAGGAGAGAGAGGGGGCGGGGCCGAGCCACAGCTCCGTGACTGAATGGATGCACAGAGCAACGGTTTAGCTCGGGGGCCCCCATAGCAAGCTGCTTGCTGTGGAGGCACTCGGCAGGAGGGAGGGGCCAGGAGCGCCGGCGGGGGGAGCCAAGAAGAGGAGGATCTTGGCTGCTCTGTCCAAAACATTACACAGAGCAGGTAAGTATATATTTTTGTTATTAAAAAAAAACAAGACTTTAATATCACTTTAGTGAGTGTTGTTGAATTGGCCACTTGTAGACTCCATCAGGAGCCCATGTGACAAAGCCCCAACGCACTACAGCAATTGGGAGACAGGGACAGAATATTTTCACTCTATAATAGGAAGTGCCTGAACAAGGACCTTCATGGCAGGTAGCCAGGTAGTATTTTAATGAAAGCTGCAAAAACATTCAAAATAATTTTTAAAATCACATTAACATGTCAAAGCTTTTTAAAAAATAATCTCAGTGATTGGGTTTAAATATACTTGAATGATTTTGGGTTACTCTAGCTCCTTTATGTGGTTATTCGTGTAGCCTTATGTGGTTACTCATGTTCCCTTAAAATACTACTCAAAAGGTGTAGTCATAAATGTGAAAAAAAAACTGTTCTTTACAAAGCTCAATAGCTCAAGCTCCAAAATACATTCATATCAATGCCATCTTTGCACCCTGTACTAAATATATATTTGCAAAATAATGGTTTAACCACTTGGCTACCCGCGTATAGTCAAATGACGGCCTGAGATGGGATCTCCCATCCTGACGTCCTGGGCTTCCCGGCCGTCTAGGGGGCGCGCGCGCCCGCGGCATTGCTCGGGACCCGCGATTGCCGCCGGGCACCCGCGATTGCCCGTTAACCGAACAGGACTGTGGATCTGTGTGTGTGTAAACACACAGATCCATGTCCTGTCAGGTGAGAGGAGACCGATCTGTGTTCCCAGTACAGAGGAACACTGATCGGTCTCCTCCCCTTATACGTTCCCGCCCCCTACAGTTAGAATCACTCCCCTAGGAAACATATTTAACCCCTCGTGTCCCCCTAGTGGTTAACCCCTTCCCTGCCTGTCACGTTTATACAGTAATCAATGCAATTTTATAGCATTGATCGCTGTATAAATGTGAATGGTCCCAAAAATGTGTCCGCCATAATGTCGCAGATCGCCGCTATTACTAGTAAAAAAAATAAATAAATAAAAAAATTTTAAAAATGCCATAAATCTATCCCGTATTTTGTAGACGCTATAACTTTTGTGCAAACCAATCAATATACGCTTATTGCGATTTTTTTTTACCAAAAATATGTAGAAGAATAAGTAGCGGCCTAAATTGAGGAAAAATTTTTTTTTTTTTTTTTTTTTAATTGGGATATTTATTATAGCAAAAAGTAAAAAATATTGTGTTTTTTTCAAAATTGTCACTCTTCTTTTGTTTAAAGCTCAAACAATAAAAACCTCAGAGGTGATCAAATACCACCAAAAGAAAGCTCTATTTGTGGGGAAAAAAGGACGTCAATTTTGTTTGGGTACAATGTCGCACGACCGCGCAATTGTCGTTTAAAGTGCGACAGCGCTGAAAACTAAAAATTGGTCTGGGAAGGAAGGGGGTGAAAAAGCACTAAAGTTTAAAAATAAAATCAACCCCAATTCCAATGTGAGAAAATCCCATTTATTTGTTGTAAATCACAGCTTTGGTTTTCACACAGGTGTATACACTGATATGGGATTGTTATTATTTCCTGTCATTTTGGGTTTTAGCATTGAAGTCAAACATTCTATTGAGCACCTGGGGTAGGGTCAGGATGTGCTGGAAACATTAGACTGCTTTTTAAAAGGTGTAATTTAGAATAAATGGTTCCCGGACTACAGCTAAGCTGCGGGAATGCTGTACTGTGATTATTAAAGTGGACCTAAACTAAAAAAATAAATAAATAAATAAATAAAGATTTCTGTTATGGAAAACATCTAGAGATGTTATTGTGCCTAAGCAGCACCTTGAAAAATCTATTTTGTGCCAAAAATTCTTCCTGAAAAATAGCAGTGCTCTTCCTGTTCCTACAGCTTCATAGTTGGGTAAAGTGCATCCGAAAAGTATTCACAGTGCTTCACTTTTTCCACGTTTTGTTATGTTACAGCCTTATTCCAAAATGGATTAAGCTCATTATTTTCTTCAGAATTCTACAAAAAATACCTCATAATGACAATGTGAAATAAGTTTGTTTGAAATCTTTGCAAATTTATTAAAAATAAAAAACAAAAAAATCCCATGTATATAAGTATTCACAGCCTTTGTCATGACAATCAAAATTGAGCTCAGGTTCATCCTGTTTCCACTGATCATCCTTAAGTGCCGGTTCACACTGGGGCGACTTGTCAGGCGACCTAGCCGCCTGACAAGTCGTCTCCCGTCCTGTACAATGGAACCGTTCTAATAGGAGCGACGCAAGTCGCTCCGACTTAGAAAAAGGTTCCTGTATTTCTTTTGGGGCGACTTGAGGCGACTTGCATAGACTTCTATACAGAAGTCGTTTTGCAAATCGCCGTGGATGTCGTGTGCAGGTCGCCTCGGTGAGGCGACCTGCAAGTCGTGCCGCCCCTGTGTGAACCGGCCCTGAGATATTTCTACAACTTGATTGGAGTCCACTTGCGGTAAATTCAGTTGATTGGACATGATTTGGAAAGGCACACACCGGTCTATAGAAGGTCCCACAGTTAACAGTGCATGTCAGAGCACAAACCAAGCCATGAAGTCCAAGGAATTGTCTGTAGACCCTTGAGACAGGATTGTTTTAAGGCACAGATCTGGGGAAGGGTACAGAGCACAGTGGCCTCCATCATCTGTAAATGGAAGAAGTTTGGAGCAAACCAGGACTCTTCCTGTAAGCGGGCTGCCCGGCCAAGCCGAGCGATCGGGGGAGAAAGGCCTTCGTCAGGGAGGTGACCAAGAACCCAATGGTCACTCTGACAGAGCATTTCTCTGTCGTTTCTCTGTGTAGAGAGGAGAACCTTCCAGAAGAACAACAATCTCTGCAGCACTCCACCATTTAGGCCTGTATAGTAGAGTGGCCAGATGGAAGCCACTCCTCAACATGACAGCCTGCCTGGGGTTGACAAGATTCTCCCGTGTAGTTCTGGGCTGATTCCTCACCATTCTCATGATCATTGAAACTCCACGAGGTGAGATCTTGCATGGAGCCCCAGACCGAGTTATTTTGTGTTTCTTCCATTTGCGAATAATCGCACCAACTGTTGTCACCCTCTCACCAAGCTGCTGTTATTCTGTTTCTCATTGTTAAAATAAATTAAAAATGATAGACGGGTCATTTGTCAGTGTGCAAATGTACAAAATCAGCAGGGGATCAAATACTTTTTTCCCTCACTGTATACAAGACTACAGGCAGTCCCCAAGTTATTAACGGGTTAGGGACTGCCGATTTGTTCTTAAGTCGAATATGTTCATAAGTTGGAAGCACACAGACAAGGTTTTCCGATGTTCTGTCCAGTAGCCGCGCATGCGCAGACGTCATTTTCCGATGTTTTCCGATGTGCCACCTCCCGTTTGTAAGTAGGAGTCGTTCACAAGTCGCATGTTCGTAACTCGGGGACTGCCTGTACAGAGAGCAGTACTATATGCAATGCAAAAAAGGTGAAAGTGCTACTTGAATGATATATTAAGAACGAATGCCGCGTACACGCGACCGGTTTTGCCATCTCCGACAGAACTCCGACGGAATTCCGCTCAAGCGGTCTTGCCTACACACGGTCACACTGAAGTCCGACCGTCCAGAACGCGGTGACGTACAACACGTACGACGGGACTAGAAAAAGGAAGTTCAATAGCCAATAGCTTCCGTCTCGTACTTGCTTCAGAGCATGCGTCGTTTTTGGTCCATCAGAACAGCATACAGATGATCCGTTCTCCCGATAGGAATTGGTTCCATCAGAAAGATTTAGAACATGTTCCATTTCTAGGTCCGTCAGAATTTTCCGAAAAAAAAAGTCAGATGAGGCCTACACACGATCGGAATAGACGATGAAAAGCTTCCGTCTGACTTTTTCTGTCGGACATTCCGCTCGTGTGTATGCAGCTTAAGTCAGAACACAGTAACCTGTATGAGCAAAGCATTGAGTCTCCCCTGGTAACTACACAGATAACATTCAGTTTGCCCCACACATTCAGTTTCTCCACCCATATTACGGCCGCAGCATTTGTGTCGTTTTTTTCCCTTGCTTTTGTTCTGCACGCTTAGTGGTGCAGGTTCTCTTGTGTATTGTTTATACCAAATTAGGAGTGAATTTTTTTTTTTGGGTGTTGGGTGATTTCTAAGAAAAAACTGTTGTAGCACCCTCCAAATTAGGCTGCTAGGATGTCAGGCAAACGTAGTTCTTATTGGCTCCTCTGTAATTAGTGGAGCAGTTGTTGATTGCTTCTGGCTGTACTGGATCTCACAGGCTGCAGGTTTTATTGCTCTCTTCTGCTTTCCAGTGGCTCCTGGAGCAGTGGTAGTCAACCTTTCGGACCTCATGGACCACTAAACTCACAATTTTGAATCCTGTGCACCACTAAGATCAATCTTACACGCCTTATACACACAATGCTCCAGCAATGCTCCAGGTCTCTGATCCCCTCCCCCTGGACAACACTGCTGCCTTATACACACACAATGCTTCAGCTTGGATGCTTATTGTGCTCCAGACAATCCCTGGGGAGGTGTGCCCAGAAGGTGGCTGGAGAGGCATATAAATAGTCAGAAATTTAGAGCAGATGGATCTCTTCTCCCTGTCTATAGGAATCCACCATCTGCAACAGCTATCCTGAGTCCAGCTATTTTTCATCAAGGTCCCAGCTGTGGCACAGCTGGGGGGCCTATTACCAATGATTTAATTCTGAAGCTAGTCAAGATAACCTTCATTTGGGAGCCTAGTTTGGAGAGCTCACTGAAGAGTCTCCAGTGGATAGTGGAAGGAGGCATCCAGTGATCCTGTGATATTGTGAGTAGTGATCTGAACCAGGGTTCTAGTGACAGTGAGCTGTATCTCTTGGGGGATGCAGTCAGTAGGATTCCTGTATGGGATAGCATCTAAAGAGAAAGTTCCCAGTTCTGCCCGCTTCACTTGTTCCCTTGAAGAGTAAATTGTCCTCCTGTAAATATTCAGTGAACCTGGAGTATCCCATACTACCCTACACCCCATGCAAGTTGCTCAACAATAAAACACCTAAAAGTCATCTCCTAGACTAATTATTAGGCCAGAATGAATAGATTGTTGCTGTGTGCCTGGCTACCTCTGCACTGATTTAGGAGAAGAACTGGTAAATTTACATCGGCTCCTGTGATGGTGATGGTACACTTTTAAGGAGTGGGTTATAACTGAGGGCTTCCAAGTTCCATCTATTAATATGTATAAAAGAAAAACTATGAGTTGTCCATGGCAACAAGCCAGGTCCAATCAGTCATTTTTAAAATGTATTTTTGGAAGTTAAAGGAATAATCAGACAAGCCAACTTGTTTCCAACTTCTGGTCTTGCATCTTTAATGCTTACACTTTAGATGTAAGCCATCTAAATTGGGTTCATTTAGGTGGGGACACAGACACGCTGGAAACCAGCGTATCTGTGTCCCCCACCATTGCACTTCTCTCCATGTTCTCTGGCTCCGTCCCTGTGGCTAAGAAGGGTCTGCTCTATCTTTTCTTCATGGGAGCAAGAACTGTGATTACAAGACACTGGAGATCAATGTCCACTTCAGCGATGAAGGAGTAGTGTTGAACTAATCTATTTTCATTGCTAAGAAAAACTGATGATGCAAAGAATAAAATAGGAGTCGCTCAAATTTTGGGTCCAAAATAGGTTTATTGAAGTTACCCAATACAAATCCACCTGCTCCCAGCTTCCACGTTTCACTCCATTCGGAGCTATGATAAAAGGACCCTTTTCAGGATGGAAAGGGTCCTTTTATCATAGCTCAATTAAAATCATATATATCAGGTGAGAGATTCACACCAGGAGAACCAAGCTCCAGTCAATTAATCGAATACGATGTGCTACACTGGGAAAATCTATTCGCCAAACATCGACAAACTGATAACCTAGTATCTAAATCTTGCACCAACGTATGCCAACTTTGTTATGGGTTGAAGGGAGGAGAGCTGCATCTCTGGAGATATGAACCCATTTAAGCCTTTGATTAGGTCATATTATAGGTACATTGAAGATCTGATCTTCAGACCCGGATGCGTAATCAGAAAGCAGGTAGATATATCTTGTATTGGGTAACTTCAATAAACCTATTCTGGACGCTGAAGTTGAGCAGCTCCACTTATATTCGTTGCATCCTAATCCTCAGCTGATCACAGACTGGATCTGGTGCCCCTCTGTCAGCACAGTGGGGGTGAGAAACCTAAAGCAGAGTATTTGAGGACTGTCTGCAGTAGATCTAATGGCACAACACCATGATCAATATTCTGCCTACTTTGCCACCTGGATTTACTGGACCATCTTCTTGAGATTGAAAAATTTCAAAGCCATTATTACTTGAGCCTCTCAGATAAACTTGGATGCCTCCCTGACCCAGTCACCCCACCCATGCCTATCTTCCTCTCTGGCCTTCATGTCTCTTCTTTCCCCCTTCAAAGACCAGGCTCATGTTTAAGATCCTGCTGATCTCTGCCTATTCTTGGTGTTAAATCATCACACCTTCCTCTCATGAATTCTCTTATTTTTCAACTTTTCTTTTCCCTTCCTTCCATCGCCACACAGGATGGACAGATGGATTTGCAAAAGGCCACCATGTTCCCAAAACAACCTCCTTCTCTTGTAACCTGCCTGAGATCAACTTCAATAAATTACTTGTGATTGTGCATTATCATCGTAAGAATTCACACTGAAATTTTGAAGGTGTGTCTGCTTTTCCACTATCTTATCACTTGAAGTCAATAATGGTGACAGATGTATTGTCTGATGCCACTGGGTCATTGCTCTATTTCTGAAAATGTGTTGGTTGATGGAACAATTTTCTGTAACTACTTTGGAAAATCAATAAATCTTTATTCCTTAAAAAAAAGTACCATG
The DNA here is from genome assembly GCA_037952835.1 of Lithobates septentrionalis. Taxonomy (NCBI): domain Eukaryota; kingdom Metazoa; phylum Chordata; class Amphibia; order Anura; family Ranidae; genus Lithobates; species Lithobates septentrionalis. Next base: position 874,584 of record JBBDGP010000040.1, read on the forward strand.
TCTGTGTCTGCGGATGACACAAAGTTACGTAGAAGAATAAAGTCTTTACAAGAAGATGTCTCAGATTTACAAGATGATCAGGATGTACTGCTTGATTGGGCAACTATATGGCAAATGATGTTTAATGGTGACAAATGTAAAGTTATGCAATTGGAGGCTTAAATCATGCATGCATCATACATTAACCACTTGCCGACCAGCCGCCGCCATTATACTGCGGCAGGTCGGCACGATCCCGCGAGCCATTGTAGCTGTACGTCGGCTCCTTTAATCGGGATAGCAGGCGCACAGCGGGGGTGCCGATGCTCGTGGCCGGCAGTCACAATGACCACCGGCTGCACGTGATCGCGGGCACGAGGCAGAAGAGGGACGTGTGTGTGTGTGTAAACACACAAATCCCTGTTCTGCGACGAGAGGCAGATTGTGAGTTCCTAATAGCTACGAACCACGATCTGTCATCTCCTATAATTAGTTCCCTCCCCCCACAGTTAGAACACACACTAGGGAACACAGTTAACACATCATAGAGCTGCCGTTTACAGCACAGGACTCTGAAGGAACGTCACCGGCTGCATCTACAGTAAATATCTCCTAAACAGTGCACGTTCAGGATATATTTACAATACCTATAGGTAAGCCTTATTATAGGTTTACCTATAGATACAATTCATGCATCGGAGTTCACTCCCACTTAAAAAGTACTTTCAGGAGCTGATTTAATCACTTACTGAGTATGAAGCTTCTTTATCTTATAATCCTTGCCTATGTTCCAGTTTAAGCTGGTGCCATGAAGGCTGCCCCAGGTTTCCTATTTTAAGGTGACTCCGTTCTCTTGCAGCATCCCATTGAGCCACCCTTGAATGCAGGGCCTAGAACTGGGTATCTCTACACCCAGTGCATCAATAGAAACACACAGCACTGTAGCCTAGGATGGCAAGTCACTCCCCTGGTCTTCCCTCCTCCTCCCCTTCCTTCTCCAAGCTAACAAACTGCACTATCCACTGTTACCTGAAGTTGTGGGAAGAAGCATTGACAGATCAGCAGCATTGAAAGTTATAAATTGCAAGTGCTGGAGTATTAATTATAACTAAAAGCTATTTTTTTTTGTTTTGGCTAAGGGACTACAGGAACAAGCTGGCCATAGCACAGCTGAAGCTTTAAGGCACATACAAATGTATGTGCCTGCTGGTGCCCGTCTTACTCTGCTCAGGCGAACACATATGAGCATGCGCACGTGAACGCGCACACCTATACGCATGCACATTAGCCAGTAATGCTGGCGCCAATTGGCCTATATAAGTGAAGCAGCTGCACTTATATAGGCCTTATGTCTGATCTGCAGCTGTACCCGTGTTCCTGTATCTGATTCTGCTGCCTTCAGTGCTTGCTCCTGACTTTGCTTGAACGCTACCTGCCCTGACCTTGGCTTGTCTCTGGACTTTGATCTCATGTTGTCAACCTCTGCCTGTACCATGACAATTCCTTGCCTGCCATCTATGCCTGCATCTGACCATCTGTTGCTGATCTGGCTTGTCTGCACTTGCATTCAGTTGTTTATTTGCCCTGCCTGCACCTGCCTAGCTTCTCCCTACGTCCAGCGGAAGACTACACAGGCACTCATATCTCACTGTGCTCTCACGTCGCAACATCAGTGGTCCCCAAGCCGGGGCTGTAAGAGAGGCCTCCCTCTGCATGTCAGGCTCAGCTGCAAGGTATGTGACAGGAACAGGAAGCAAAGAGAAATCTCCCCAATAGAACATAGATGGCAAAAAGAAACCTTACAGAAGTTATAACCCTTCCTTACTTGATCCAAACTGAAGTAAAAAAAGTTTTGCCTTAAGTTCTACTATAACAAAAAATTACTGGATAATGTTTATTTGATTGTGTTCAATGTGTTAAGGGCTAGGTTCACGTTTTTCTAAATTCCAGCTCCTCTATATACCAATATACATGAATGTACATTTGTTGCAGAAAAATAAAAGCTTTCTTTGATTTTTAGACCAAGGCCTTACCTTAGCCCCTGATGTGTTTCATAGAAAAGTCCATGACTTCCTGGTATGTAGATTTGGGATGTGAAAACCAGTAACACACAGGAAGCAGTTCACCAGCTGACTTCATTAGCGCACACACACCCTGCATCCCTCAACTATGTTTGCACGGCATCCCTCCAGGCGTTTGTTTGCCTGACTTGTCAATGCAGGTCAGCAATGACTAAGCACAGGTGTGTGAAATGTGTTTGCTGAAGCCACATGTGTGTGCAGGCTGTGTCCTAATTTTTAATTGATTTAAAATAAAACTAATATTTTTATTCTGGTCAGTGCCGCCACTTCCTTTTTTTGTCAATGCAGGTCGCCACAGCTGCTAGGTTTGCATGGCATCCCCAGAGTCCCAGGCCGCAGATTGGACACCCTTGATGTAGTGCAAAGGCCTGCCTGATTGAATACAGAGTAAATGGATAAATAGGTGGGTCTATAGTTTTGGAAAAATCTAAAATAAACTGTACAGAGATTGTACAATTAGAAAGCTTTTATTTTTCTGCAACAGAGGTACATTAATGGTATATTGGTACATGGGGGAGCTGGAATAAAAAAATAACTAAAAAAAAAACACCTCTCCTTGGTGACTCCATTGAAATTGTGGGCAACCTTCCGTGACAGCTTGCGGCTTCTTGGCTGCGCTCTCCCAGTGGACAGGCAATCTTCTGAGACCGGTCATGTGTCCCAGAAAATTGCCGAGAGGGAGGCGCCACCTAGGGGAAGAGGAGGAGTCGCCTATGCGGCCCATAGGCAGAAGCAGGAAGTGGGACAGGAAGTCCCACTGAAAACTAAGCACCCCCCCCCCAAAAAAAATTACATGCCAAATGTGGCAGAGAAATTCTGTTCCTCTAATCTTTCCTCATAGCTGAGCTCCTCCATGCCTCTTATCAGTTTGGTTGCCCTTCTCTGCACTTTCTCCAGTTCCCCGATATCCTTTTTGAGAACTGGAGCCCAAAACTGACCTGCATATTCCAGATGAGAGCTTACTAATGATTTGAACAGGGGCAAAATTATCTCTCTCTCTCTGGAGTCCATACCTCTCCTAATACAAGAAAGGACTTTGCTCGCTTTGGAAACCGCAGCTTGGCATTGCATGCTATTATTGAGCTTATGACCTACCAAAACCCCCAGATCCTTCTCCACCACAGATGCCCCCAGTTGTACCCCCCCTAGTATGTATGATGCATGCATATTCTTAGCCCCCAAGTGCATAACTTTACATTTCTCAACATTAAACCTCATCTGCCACATAGACGCACATATTAGTAAAGAAATGACTGCTATTAACCAGTTGCTACGGGCACGATTTTTCCTTTAGCTTCTATGAGAAATATTACCTCATTAAAAATAAAATAAAAGTTGACGTGCCTTGTTTTTTTTTTTTTGTTACATTCCAGAAGAGACAGCTGATGTTCAGATTGGCTGACTCAAATCTCCTCCACGCTGCCCACCTTGAAATTTCACAGCCTGAAGAATCCCAGAAGGAAATTAAATGAATTTAACAAAAACAAAAATCACTTTTATAATGTGTCTTTATTCTTAAACTGCTCTTACCTCCTACAAGCAGCATAAGCCCACGCTAATGTCTTTTAAAGAATATGTGGGCTTTAAGTCTATACAGTGACGCCACTACCCAAAGACTACATAACAATGTACTTCAGTTCCTATGATACATGTCAAGGCTTTGATTTATTTTATTAGAAAAATAGACACAAATGGTTCAGGGTCAATGTCTTCGGAATGTGCCTGCTTATGGGCAATCTAAGGGCCCGTCCCTCTGCTGTAGGTATCAGTGCAATCATCATGCAGTTACTATGCAAAGGCACTACAACATCCAAACAAAAATTCAGTCACCTTGGCACATGCTTGTCACAAATCTTCCAGAAGCGCATCTGTGAGGTCAGGCACTGATGTTGGATGAGATTTCATCCCAAAAAGTGTTCTATCGGGTTGAGGTCAGGATTCTGTGCAGTCCAGTGAAGTTCCTCCACTCCAAACTCACTCATTCATGTCTTTATAGACCTTGCTTTGTGAACTGGTGCGCAGTCATGTTGGAACAGGAAGGGGCCATCCCCAAACTGATCCCAAAAAGTTGGGAGGGCAGTCAAGTTCCTCCACCCCAAAATTACTCATCCATGTCTTTAGGGACCTTGCTTTGTGCATTTGGTGGAGGGGGGATTATGGTGCGGGGTTGTTTTTCAGGGGTTGAGCTTGGCCAGTGTTGCCAACCGCCTGTATATTTACGGGCACTTTTCCAGAATTATTTAACTTCACTCAAATGCTAATGACACCCCCTTGAAGTGTAAGTTCCTTCTAGAACTGCTCAGTGAATATTCATTAGTCATGTAACACAGATATCTTGATAATTTCATAGCTCTATGTTTGACTTCTGTTGATTCATCAATCAGCAGTGGAAACTGTCAACCAATTACTACTGACACCATGCAACTCATGGTGTCCCCCAGCCACACCATGATAGCTATGTCTTTGACAGCATCAGAGCAAAGAGAAAGCATTTCCCAGTCAGGTTCTGCAATCAGATAGCATAAGGGGAAATGAGTGGCACCATGACTCGAATGGTGTTACTGGTAAATGCTGGACAATCGGAGCACAGAGAGAAGTCAAACATGGTGCTATGTATTTATCAAGGTACTTGTGTTATTTAGCTCTTAAATGGTCGTAGAGTAATTCTTGGGTGGATTTCCACTTTATCGATACCTCCCAAAAATGTTTGCTAAATACGCAACTTTTCTGCCAACGCAGATCACTGATAACTGCTATGTTGAAAAAACATTGCTTTACATAAGACATATATAAAATATATATTTAAGGGTCAATTCAACCCAAAATGAATATTTTAGCATTTGATCGATGCTGGAGAGTTTAGCTACCTGACATTTTCTTCTATGTCTTGAGGCCCCAATCAATAAGATCTCAGTGGTTGAGTGCCGGGGTCCGCATACATGTTGTCTCCACATTACTTGAACATAAAATTCTATTCTCATAGTTATTGTCACAGCTGTAGACAGGACACACCCGGGAGATATCACAATAATCCTTACTTATTGGATTGCCTCCTTTCTTTAGAGTCAATGTATTCCAAGTTTCCATTGTTCTGGTATATGATGCTCCCCCTTCCAGGTCTCAGTTATTAGTTCATGTATACACTTCCATGAAGTCGGCCCCTTGTTTGATCGATTCAGATCAATATTATCCTCTCCTTGAGATTTATTCTCTAATAGGGCGTACACACGGTCGGACATTGATCGGACATTCCGACAAGAAAATCCTAGGATTTTTTCCGACGGATGTTGGCTCAAACTTGTTTTGTCTACACACGGTCGCACAAAGTTGTCGGAAAATCCGATCATTCTGAACGCGGTGACATAAAACACGTACGTCGGGACTATAAACGGGGCAGTGGCCAATAGCTTTCATCTCTTTATTTATTCTGAGCATGCGTGGCACTTTGTCCGTCGGATTTGTCTACACACGATCGGAATTTCCGACAACGGATTTTGTTGTCGGAAAATTTTATCTCCTGCTCTCCAACTTTGTGTGTCGGAAAATCCGATGGAAAATGTCCGATGGAGCCCACACACGGTCGGAATTTCCGACAACACGCTCCGATCGGACATTTTCCATCGGAAAATCCGACCGTGTGTACGGGGCATTACAGTCTGATAGCTGTTTCTGATTTTTTTGGTATGATGATAATTCTAATTCTATTTCATAAAATAGAACTTTGCCATTCCCTGCTTCTAAATGTAATACTTGTTCGATTTGTTTAGGTCAGCATTTTACCAGGTTCCTTTATTTCACATCAAAGTTGATCCAAAACCTGGATTTGGAGGACATTCAGGTGACCAAACTACTTTTTATTATAAACAATTACAATAATAATAAAAGTAATTAAAAAAAAAAAGCATCTCATGCTTTTGGGGTTTTTTTCGCAGCCTTTGCTGCCACTTCCTGTCCACATACTGTTCTGTTTTAAATGCCACTTTATGCCTTGACATACCACCTTAGGCCCAGTCTGTCCAGACAGTATGCTCGCAGTATGCTCGTCTGGTGACTTAGCACCATCCACAGGCAGCTTAACTCTTCAGACAACTCAATTTTACTTCAGATAATTGCAGTACAGAGGATGTTTCCCCAGTTTTGAAGTGTAAGAAGACAATGACTTTCCTAAGCCCCGTCTCTGCGAAAAACTAACATTGACTAAGGGATAGGGTTGCCACCACATCCCTTTAAACCAAAACACATATTAATTACACAGGTTCTGTGGATGATTAAGGTGGTAATTAAAATCACATAGTGCCTTATCTGCATTAAAATAGCCTCAGAACTCGTGTAATGCATATGTGTTTGGTTTTAACCACTTAAAGTCCAGTCGCTGCAGTTGTACTGCGGCAGGTTGGCTCTTTTACGTGAATCCTAGTCATTGCACGTTGCTTCGTGTAATAGATTTAGCAGGCGCGGCGTGACGAGCGTGGCCGGCGGGCGTGATGTCCACCAGCCCCCCCGCAATCACTCCGCACAGAGGCAGAACGGGGATCTTCCACTGTAAACACGGCGGATCCCCGTTCTGATAGGGGAGCTGAGAGTGATCGTTTGTTCCTAGTGATTAGGCACAGCGATCTCTCTCCTCCTCCAGTCAGCCCAGCCCCCATACAATTAGAAACACCTCCCAGGGAACACATTTAACCCTTAGATCGCCCCCTGTTAACCCCTTCCCTGCCAGTGACATTTATGCAGTGACAGTGCATTTTTATAGCTAGGACTGAACTAAATAGCACTAAACAGAAAGGGTGGATGGGGGAAGATACCAAAATGACATTAGTAAACAAGTTCTATTGGTGATTTTAGTGATTGGGTTAATTTATTCTTTAAGTTTCTTTCCATTTTTTAACTTTATCATCATGTATGTTTGGAATCTTTTTTTTTTGACCACACCAAACTCTTTCAACAAATTTTCTTTTTTATATACAGCCATTTCGTTCTTGATTAAGGCCCCATTCACACTTAGCAATTTGGAATCACAGGTAGAATCGCTACAAGGCAATCATTCCAAAACACTCAACACATGTTTGGGTGGCGTTCAATGTAAATGGCACCCCAAACGCGGTGTGGTGTTGCGTCGATTGGCGCTCGACAGAATAGCACTGCAATCGCACCAAAACGCGATTTTAAAAATCACTTGAAGCCTGTCATCCAAAAAGGAGAAGGACCCTTTTTAGAGCTACAAACATGCATAGGGCAGCCCACTGAATTGAATGGGCTGCCCCATGCATGACACTCAAAATTGCGTGAAAATTGACCACACAAAATCGTAAGTGGGCGCGCGAGTTCTCGCTATGCAAAGTGTAAATGGGGCCTAATTCTCCCATATTTTGTCCCTTTTCTCTCTACTTGTTTACATTATTTACAATTCTTTCAGTAAATGTATCTATACTGTTACCTGTTAGTGTACCATCATTCTTAAATTGTCCGACTTGCCCTGCCCCCCCCAAAGAACCTTGTCATATATCATACTTATGCTCATTCACCCCCCAAAAAATGTAGTGTAAGAAAGACGGTAGGCAATTTTTGACAAATCCTTTATACAGATCCATCGTCCATCACAATGCCGGCCGCCTCCGCCGAACCCAATGCCGCGTACACACGATTTCTCGTCGGAAAAAGATATGACGGCTTTTCCGATGGGATTCCGCTCAAGTTTGCCTTGCATACACACGGTCACGCAAATGTTCGCTGAAATTACGACCGTCAAGAACGCGGTGACGTACAACACTACGACAAGCCGAGAAAATGAAGTTCAATGCTTCCGAGCATGCGTCGAATTGGTTCCGAGCATGCGTAGGGATTTTGCGTGTCGGAATTGCCACAGACGATCGCATTTTTGGATAGGAACTTTTCCCGACCAAAAAATTGAGAGCATGCTCTCAATCTTTTGCTGTCTGGAATTCTGCCAGCAAAAGACCAATGGAGCATACACATGGTCGCATTTTCCGACGAAAAACTCTCATCGGTCTTTTACGGGCCAAAATTCTGATCGTGTGTATGCGGCATTAGAAGAAAAACAAAAGCTCTGTTCCTGACAAAGACTTTCGCCATCTGACAGTTCTTACACAACTAACGGACGGTGCCACCCAGTGATATCACCAGGTGGCTCCGCCCCATGTGACGTCATCAACCTAGCATGCCCCCTGTCAGTGACATCACATGGGGCCGGCTGCCTGTTGACGTCACCGGGTGGTAGCGTCCTTTACTTATTCAAGAACTGTTAGACAGCAGAGATGTCAGATGGCAGGAGCCTTTGGGAGTCTAGCTTTTTTTTCGGGTCAGCGGTGGCGGTGGGCATCGTGACTGGCGTATCTACACAGAAGGACTTTTTTTTATTTTTGTTTTTTTAAATAAATGACTTAAAATAAAGGACTTACATATAGGGGCTGGATCTGGGGGCCCCTTTTAAAGTGGGCTTTCAGCTTCCGATAAGACCCCCGCCCGCTGCCCTCCACAACCACCGGCCAGGGTTGTGGGGAAGAGGCCCTTGTCCTTATCAAAATGTTGAGGGCATGTGGCCTGGCATGGTTCAGGAGGGAAGGGGGGGTGCTCGCTCACCCCCCCCCCCCTTCCCGACCCGCCTGGCTGCATGCTCGGATAAGGGTCTGGTATGGATTTGGGGGGGGCAAATTTTTTACACCCTGGCAGCTGATGACTCATTGGTCGTTAAGGACGCGGCAGCCACCTGCTTCTTAAAAACCAGTACACATTCCATAAATACATGAATCGATCACTACTTAATTACCACGTGCATTTAATTATTTTTTTCCTTCTGTGAATTGAGTTTAACGCCTATTCATGTGGTATTTCCCGAGCGTTTTCAGCATTTTGCGGTAAATACAGCAGAAAGGTATAGTGAATTGACAGTTTCAGGATCGCATGTGATATTTAGAGAAAAAAGAAAACCACCAAATCTAATGATTGGTAAGCTGCAATATATTACATTTATGGCTTTGGGTTTATTACCGCTTTAACCACTTCAGCCCCGGAAGGATTTGCCCCTTAACGACCGTGCCATATTTTGCGATACGGCACTGCGACGCTTTAACTGACAATTGCGCGGTCGTGCGGCGCTGTACCCAAACAAAATTGACGTCCTTTTTTTCCCACAAATAGAGCTTTCTTTTGGTGGTATTTGATCACCTCTGCGGTTTTTATTTTTTGCGCGCTATAAACAAAAAAAGAGCAACAGTTTTGAAAAAAAAAACTATATTTTTAACTTTTTGCTATAATAAATATCCCCAATTTAAAAAAAAAAAATTTATTCATCAGTTTAGGCTGATAAATATATTCTTCTACATATTTTTGGTAAAAAAAAAAAAAGCAATAAGCGTATATTGATTGGTTTGCGCAAAAGTTATAGCATCTACAAAATAGAGGATAGATTTATGGCATTTTTATTATTATTTTTTTTTACTAGTAATGGCGGCGATCTGAGAATTTTAGTGGGACTGCGACATTGCGGCAGGCAGATCGGACACTTTTGACACTTTTTTGGGACCATTGACATTTATACAGCGATCAGAGCTAAAAATAGCCACTGATTACTGTATAAAATGTCACTGGCAGGGAAGGGGTTAACACTGGGGGGGCGATTAAGGGGTTAAGTGTGTCCTAGGGAGTGTTTCTAACTGTGGGGGGAAGTGTAGTGACTGGCAGTACAGAGACATTACTGTTTCTAATCACTATAAACAGCAGATCTATCTCCTATCCCTGACAATACGGGGATCTGTCTGTTTACATTGGCATCGCGGCTGCCGGGCACGTGCATCAGCTCCTACGTCACGTGGCGGGCGCGCACCTTCGGTGGCGCGCGCGTGCCTGCTAAGACTATTTAAAGGGCCGACGTACAGCTACGGCGATTTGCCCAAGAGAGCCAACCTCCCGCAGTATAACGACGGCGGCTGGTCGGCTAGAGGTTAAACTACAACAGCTTGTGTAGCAATTTTATATACTGTATAATTTTTTTTCCACAAAAGTGGAGTTACCCTTTAAAGCTTGACCTGCAGGTGAATCTCTGATTCCCATATGATTCTGCTCATTTGTTTGCGGAGTGGAGAGCTTTTTGTAAGTCTGCCTGAGAACAATGATGTTTAGGACGCACACACCACCGCCAATGAGCCCTACTTCGTGCTATGCAGATAAATGTGGACCGGTCCCTGTAGGCGTCCTAACGTACGGATCTGCATTAATAATCTGTTTACATCTTTATTTCTTTTCTGCTGTCGTGACTTTGAGGATTACAAGGAAAGGCGCTCGGCAGATCTCGCAAGTCCAGCATACGAGCGATGAGTGATTGTGAACAGGATGGAGCGCTAACAATCCTTGAATCTGTATCTGTTTAACAAAGTCTCAGGAGGGACGGAACATTTACTAAGTGGACGTGTCATTCACAGCTGTTTGGCGTTCATTATTGAAGAGAGTTCGGAGAATGGCCGGCAAACCTGGCAAATGCTCCATCGCAAGACATTTCTCTATGGGACTATCATAGCTGATGAATGGACAGACCAGGAAAATCTATAAGGATAACCACATGCCAAACACACGTGAGCCTGAAAATCCCACAAGATTCATTTATATTGTTTTTTATTGACCTCTATGTACCAAATGGAGCTAAAGATATCATCTCTATTTACGGGGAACCAGTCTACCTCTTTCAAGAGCTCATTAAAGTAACACTAAACTCTGGTTCAAAAATTTGAATTCTATTCAAGCAAGTATTCTTGGCTCAGAAAAGTCCCTTCTATTGCTCTAATCCTCTTCCAAATCTTCAAATTCCATTTTCTTTTGCTGTGATCTAGCTTCTAGGTCCGTTCTCCATGGACGCACTGTATGTAGGAACCTGTCCTGTTAAACCGCTGTATGGTCTTGGCCACCGTGCTGCAGCTCAGTTTCAGGGTCTCTTGGCAATCTTCTTATCGCCTAGGCCATCTTGATGTAGAGCAACAATTCTTTTTTTCAGATCCTCAGAGAGTTCTTTGCCATGAGGTACCATGTTGAACTTCCAGTGACCAGTATAAGAGAGTGAGAGCGATAACACCAAATTTAACACACCTGCTCCCCATTCACACCTGAGACCTTGTAACACTAACGAGTCACATGACACCGGGGAGGGAAAATGGCTAATTGGGCCCAATTTGGACATTTTCACTTAGGGGTGTACTCACTTTTGTTGCCAGTGGTTTAGCCATTAATGGCTGAGTGTTGAGTTATTTTGAGGGGACAGCAAATGTACACTGTTATACAAGCTGTACACTCACTACTTTACATTGTAGCAAAGTGTCATTTCTTCAGTGTTGTCACATGAAAGGGTATAATAAAATATTTACAAAAATGTGAGGGGTGTACTCACTTTTTTGAAATACTGTATATGTAATCCTGCGCAGCACGGCCGTACTGTAGCAGTAAAACTGCTATAGGGTGGTCGGCAAGTGGATATGCACAATAGTGCTGCAATCTTATTTATTGAATGGATATAATTCCTGTTGCAGCCAAGAAGCAAAGTATCATGGCACGTGTACACCCCTGGTTGCTGCCTCTGCAACTAATGAGGGTAATGGTTGGGGGTTTTAATGCCCCCCAACCTTTAGTGTGACTAAACCCTAGAGAACAGCCCTGCTGGATCGTCAGATTTCCAGTGCCAGCCTGCTGATCCATTCTATACAGTGCCTTGAAAAAGTTTTCATACCCCTTGAAATTTTCCACACTTTGTCACGTTACAACCAAAAGCGTTTGGTTATAACGTGACAATTGGGATTTTATGTGATAGACCAAAAGAAAGTGGCACATAACTGTGAAGTAGAGGGAAAATGAGAAATGTTTTTTTCAATTTTTTTTACAAATAACCATCTGAAAAGTGTGGTGTGCATTTGTATTCAGCCCCCTTTACTCTGATACCCCCTAACTAAAATCTAGTGGAACCAATTGCATTCAAAAGTCACCTAATTAGTAAATCGAGTCCGCCTGTGTGTAATTTAATCTCAGTGTAAATACAGCTGTTCTGTGAAGCTCTCAGAGGTTTGTTAGAGCATCTTAGTGAATAAACAGCATCATGAAGGCCAAGGAACACACAAGACAGGTCAGGGGTAAACTTGCGGAGAAGTTTAAAGCAGTTAAGTTATAAAAAAATATCCCAAGCTTTGAACATCTCACGGAGCTCTGTTCAATCCATCATCGGAAAATGGAAAGCGTATGGCACAACTGCAAACCTACCAAGACATGGCCGTCCACCTAAACTGACAGGCCGGGCAAGGAGAGCATTCATCAGAGAAGCAGCCAAGAGGCCCATGGTAACTCTGGAGGAGCTGCAGAGATCCACAGCTCAGGTGGGAGAATCTGTCCAAAGGACAACTATTAGTCGTGCTCTCCACAAATCTGGCCTTTATGGAAGTGTGGCAAGAAGAAAGACATTGTTGAAAGAAAGCCATAAGAAATCCCGTTTGCAGTTTGTGAGAAGAACTTGTGGGGGACACAGCAAACATGTGGAAGAAGGTGCTCTGGTCAGATGAGACCAAAATTGAACTTTTTGGCCTAAAAGCAAAACGCTATGTGTGGCGGAAAACTAACACTGCACATCACCCTGAACACACCATCCCCACCGTGAAACATGGTGGTGGCAGCATCATGTCGTGGCGATGCTTTTCTTCAGCAGGGACAGGGAAGCTAATCAGAGTTGATAGGACGATGGATGGAGCCAAATACAGGGCAATCTTAAGGCCCATACACATGATCGGACTTTTAGACAACAATGCTCTGACGGACCTGTTTTATTGGACAATCCGACCGTCTGTATGCTCCATCGGACAATTGTTGTTGCTTTTTTAATGGACAAATGTTCGCTGTGCATGCTCTCAAACTTTGATAACCAATGTCCGATGGAGAATAATCCGATCGTGTGTACACAAGTCCATCGGACTAAAGTCCAAAGTACAAACACGCATGCTCAGAACCAATGCTAAACATCAGCCAACAATAGCAGAAGTTGCCCAAAGGGTGGCGGTAAAGAGCTGAAAAACCACGTGATTTGGTGAAAGTTGGCTGAAAATGTTCTGCCGTGTGTATGCAGAACAAGTTCACGGCCAACGTCCATTTGGACAAAAATCCACGGAAAAGTCTGATGGAAGTCCGATCGTGTGTATGAGGTTTTAGAAGAAAAACTGTAATGCCGCGTACACACGATCGGACTTTCCGACAACAAAATTCTGCATTTATTTCCGACGGATGTTGGGTCAAACTTGTCTTGCATACACACGGTTGCACAAATGTTGTCGGAAATTCTGAACGTCAAGAACGCAGTGACGTACAACACATACGACGAGCCCAGAAAAATGAAGTTCAATAGCCAGTGCGGCTCTTCTGCTTGATTCAGAGCATGCGTGGAATTTTGTGCGTCGGAATTGTGTACACACGATCGGAATTTCCGACAACGGATTTTGTTATCGGAAAATTTGAGAACCAGCTTTCAAATTTTTGTTGTCGGAAATTCCGACAACAAACGTCCGATGGAGTCTACACACGGTAGGAATGTCCAACAACACGCTCACATCGAACATTTGTTGTCGGAAATTCCGACCGTGTGTACGGGGAATAATGCCCCGTACACACGGTCGGACTTTGTTCGGACATTCCTACAACAAAATCCTAGGATTTTTTCAGACGGATGTTGGCTCAAACTTGTCTTGCATACACACGGTCACACAAAGTTGTCGGAAAATCCGATCATTCTGAACGCGGTGACGTAAAACACGTACGTCGGGACTATAAACGGGGCAGTAGCCAATAGCTTTCATCTCTTTATCTATTCTGAGCATGCGTGGCACTTTGTCCGTCGGATTTGTGTACACACGATCGGAATTTCCGACAACGGATTTTGTTGTCGGAAAATTTTATATCCTGCTCTCAAATTTTGTGTGTCGGAAAATCCGATGGAAAATGTCCGATGGAGCCCACACACGGTCGGAATTTCCAACAACACGCTCCGATCGGACATTTTCCATCGGAAAATCTGACCGTGTGTACGGGGCATTAGAGTCTTCAAAAAGACTTAAAACTGGGGCGGAGGTTCACCTTCCAGCAGGACAACGACCCTAAACATACAGCCAGAGCTACAATGTAATGGTTTAGATCAGAGCATATTCATGTGTTTGAATGACCCTGTCAAAGTCCAGACCTAAATCCAATTGAGAATCTGTGGCAAGACTTGAAAATTGCTGTTCACAGACGCTCTCCATCCAATCTGACAGAGCTTGAGATATTTTGCAAGGAAGAATGGGCAAAAATGTCACTCTCTAGATATGCAAAGCCGGTAGAGACATCCCCAAAAAGACTTGCAGCTGTAATTGCAGTGAAAGGAGGTTCTACAAAGTATTGACTCAGGGGGGGTGAATACAAATGTACACCACACTTTTCACATATTTATTTGTAAAAAAATTGGAAAACCATTTATCATTTTCCTTCCACTTCACAATTATGTGCTACTTTGTGTTGGTCTGTCACATAAAATCCCAATAAAATACATTTACGTTTTTGGTTGTAACATGAAAAAATGTGGGAAATTTCAAGGGGTATGAATACTTTTTCAAGGCACTACACAACAAACTCATACTCCACTAATGATGTCCTCACTGAGCAGCAGCTATTGTTTCTGATAAATGAAGATTTTTTTGAATGACACATTGGGGTACAACAAAGAATCGTTTTAATCAGCAAAGTGAAGGAACGGCATGACCTTTGCATTCTTCTTCTGTGCCGACAATAGAAAAGATAATTAAAATCAGTAAATTAGAAAAAAAAAATTCTTGAATGCTGGCCAGATGGAAGAATTTTTTTCCTAGAAAGGTTACTTGTCAGCGAGTTCTACTTTTTGAACCTATACATTTATCACAAACGTGTTTTCATGGAAGCCGAAGGTCAAGACGCTAAAAGGTGAATGATCAGGGCTGGAAAAGGTCACAAAAGGCCCTGTTAAGGTGAGTGAGTGGTGTACAATTATGGGGATTTTTAGCCGTCCCAAATAGGACTGACCTCCCCTTGAGACAAAATGAATTGCCCTTGTCACCTTTGGGTCATAGTCTTCTGTGATCTTCACTGAATATTAATTTTCACAAGTTATCTTAGCCCATGTGTTTCAAAATCTTCCAGAATTCAATAGAAGTGTTCTGCCCTCACTATACGTGGCTGAGATATAATTATACAGACAGCTAACTCTGTCTGTGCCATTGATTTGTTTTCTCACCTTGTGAACTCTGATGATATCTCTCCCAAGTAGGAGCGCTATCTGAGCCTGGGGATCAAGCGCAGGGATGAGATGTGCTATGCTCTTTAGATGTCTGTGATGAAATGCCACTTCAGGTGTAGGGATCTCCCCTCTTTCAGTTGGGAATTTATTGCACTTGATTGAGTTAGGCAAAGGCAGAGATGTTTGGCCGTCAATGGATTCGATTTGGTAACCAATGGCCCTTCTCCCGGTTTCTTCACTCACACCCGTACAAGTCTTGAGTGAGT
The DNA here is from genome assembly GCA_037952835.1 of Lithobates septentrionalis. Taxonomy (NCBI): domain Eukaryota; kingdom Metazoa; phylum Chordata; class Amphibia; order Anura; family Ranidae; genus Lithobates; species Lithobates septentrionalis. The sequence continues at coordinate 890,189 of JBBDGP010000040.1, forward strand.
ATGAAGAGCTGGCTCCCTTGATTTTAAAGGTGTCGAAGAGGGCTGAGCTAGCAAGTGATCTGTTGCTTTGATCGACCAAGATCGCGTACAGCTTTACTGCGTGACCTATGGGGTAAACTGTGACAAGACACATCTTGGAGCAGGATTTGCCAAAGAGACCTTCTCCGCAGACTTGGGTGCACTGGGGTTTCACTACAGGAGGTACTGTGTCTCGCTGCTCCCCGCCGTGCTCTTCAGCCTGGTTTGAGGGGGTTATGCCGCGTACACACGGTCGTACTTTTCGTCTACAAAAGTCCAACGGACGCTGACGGACTAAAGCTGGCTGGTAATCCGATCGTGTGTGGGCTTCTCCGGACTTTCAACTGACTTTTTTAGCCTCAAATCCGACGTACTTTAGATTTGAAACATGCTTCAAAACTTTACTTCGTAACTACGACGGACCCCGAAATCCGCTCGTCTGTGTGCTAGTCCGACGGACAAAAAGCCACGCTAGGGCACCTATTGGCTACTGGCTATGAACTTCCTTATTTTAGTCCGGTGTACGTCATCACGTACGAATCCGACCGACTTTTGTGTGGTCGTGTGTAGGCAAGTCCGTTCGTTAGAAAGTAGGCCGCAAGTCCGCCGCAAGTCCACCGAAAGTCTGCCGGAAGTCTGTCGGACAGGCTGTCTGACTTTTGTAGACGAAAAGTACGACCGTGTGTACGCGGCATAAGAGTCCATGGTGCTGGCCCTGGATGCAGTGGCGTCTCCAGCTTTCACTATAAAATGCAATTATATATATATATATATATACACATATATATATATCCTGGGGCCCTTTACTACGACCCCACAACGGCCCTTTCACATGTTCTGCAGTGAGCTCCCTTCCTACTGTATTGGGGCCCCCCCAGGGTGACAGAGAACAAGAGATATATGTCACCAGCATACCAAGAAAATATAAGGATCCAAAGCAGTGGGAGAACTATCAGGGTTGCAAAGGTTGTCTTGCCTCCGGGCCCTGGTGTCCTGCCACTGTGGGGTTTCCCAGCCTCCTCTTGCTGTCCTGCCCCTGCTATTGACTGGTCTGGCATCTCTTGGAATTTACAGGCTGGTTCTCCTGTCCTAAGGATGGGAGAAATCAGTCTGTTTTTTCAGTAACTGAGAGTCCTGGTGGAGTCCTTCCTGCAACTCGCTCTTCTCCCTGCCAATGAGGATGCAGGGGAAGGAGCAGATCGGGCGGTCGTGGTTGTGCGAGCGCTCGCATTATGCAGTGTCAGCAAGCAGAGGGAGGGGGGAGGAATCTCCCGCAGGAGCTGACTGGGGACTCTCTCCCTCTTAGACATTGATTTTTTGTAAAAAAAAAAAAATTTATTGGGGGGGGGGGGGACATGGTGGGGCACAGCATAATGTTGGGGGGGTCAGGGCCCCCTCTGCCCCCCCCTAGGGACGCCATTGCCTGGATGTAGAGCCGTATTGTGCTATCACACTCTGAACAGTTTATGCCTGCTTTACAGTTCTTTGCAAGGTGCAAAGTTGATGCACAGCACCTGAAGCAAATTCTATTTTCTTTGAGAAAGGTTTTGCGATCTTGGGGATTTTTTTCTCTGAAACCTCTGCACTTTAGCAACGGGTGGGGCTTCTTGTGAAGCGGGTACTCTCTGCTTGGGTTCTCTTTTGGTGATACGCTTGTTTTGTGTACTGCAACAGATATGTCTTTGAAGTTGCGAGTTGAAGTAGGCTTACCTGTCCTAGGGTGAGTAGAGTCAGATGATGAGAAGTCAAAACTGAGATCATTTTTAGTCTTTGCTTGTTGGTGAACAAAGTCCACAAAGAAAGAGAATGGTGGGAAAGGGGCGTTATGCTTTTGCTTGTAATGGGAGCCTTGTGTAACCCACATTTCTTGAAGGCTGTAAGGCAGTTTTTGCACTATGGGGTTAACACCACGGGCTGAATCTAGAAAAGCAAGGCCTTGCAAATCTCCTTCTGCCTTGGCTAATTGGAGCTCCGTCACCAGGTCACTTAACTCTCTCAGCTTCTGGAAGCCTTTGTTAGGAATCTTAGAGCCCTTGCACACTGGGGCGGGGGGCGGCGTCGGCGGTAAAACGCCTCTATTATTAGCGGCGTTTTACCGTCGGTATGCGGCCGCTAGCGGGGCGGTTTTACCCCCCGCTAGCGGCCGAGAAAGGGTTAAATACCACCGCAAAGCGCCTCTGCAGAGGCGCTTTGCCGGCGGTATAGCCGCGCCGTCCCATTGATTTCAATGGGCAGGAGCGGTAAAGGTGTGGTATACACACCGCTCCTTCACTGCTCCGAAGATGCTGCTGGCAGGACTTTTTTTACCGTCCTGCCAGCGCATCGCTCCAGTGTGCAAGCCCTCGGGGCTTTCACACTGGAATGAAAGCAGCGACACTTTCGGGGCGGTTTGCAGGCGCTATTATTAGCGCAATAGCGCCTGCAAACCGCCCCAGTGTGCAAGGGCTCTTAGGGAAGTCCTCTATTCTTTTAAAGAGTGAATTTTCTATGGCTTCTGGGGAACCGTAACACTCCTCAATTCTCTCCCATATCATGCTCAGTCCTCTGCTTGGATAGTTAACATTGATGTCCCTGATTCTTCTTGCATGCTCTGCTGACTCAGTCCCCAGCCATTTGACTAAAAGATCGGCCTCCTCACTTGCAGATAGATCTAAATCTTTTATTGCATTTCTGAAGGAAAATCGCCATGCTCTATAGCCTTCAGCTCGGTCATTAAACCTTGTGAGTCCTTTTGTCAACAGCTCACGCCGTGCAAAGAACTTGAGAAAATCCAACATACCTTGGTCTTTGTGTGAGTAGCCTGGAGGTGCTCTGCTGTGCGGGGAACTTGGTGGGTATTTGTGATCGTCAGAAATGCTGTTGCTGTGATTCCTACCTTGCGACCCTTCCTTTCTGAAGTTTGTGACTGTATCATAGGGGTTTGATAGCTTGGATGCAGGTTGCACTGAAGGCTGACTGAGTATGGGATTATTTTCTTGTTTGATGTAGGGTTTGTGAACAGCAGGAGTCGACTCTGCTCTTGGAGCTGAATGCAGGTAGTCATCTGGCTTGGTATGTTGCAGCACACAGTCTGAAGCACGCTGCAAATTGTCATGATGATCAAGTTTAATTTCAAGTAAGTTGCTAAGTCTCTCACTGGTGGGGTTGGCAAGTTCCTCTAAGATATGTGCCTCAGCTACTGCTGCCGCTGCCTCCTTCTCTGCAGCCAATTTCTCTAACACAGCTTCTATGCGTAGCTTCTCTAATTTCATTTGCATCTCTTTTTCAGCAAAGGCAGCCTTTACTTTTGCAGCTTCTGTTTTTGCACGTTCAATAGCGACCATGTTGCTGCTCTTTGAGCTTTTGGAGCTAACCGAGACTTGAGACCTTGTCTCTAATAGCTCTGACTTTTTCTCTGACATGATGTCTTGCAATGTGGAAGCTTGTCAAAGGCTGCTGTTTCACTGGGCTTCTGTGTGCAAGCCTGTTTGTAGCCACCGTTTTACTGGCTTTCTATGTGCAAGCCTGTTTGGAGTTGCCGTTTTACTGTTCTGCCCTCACTATACGTGACTGAGGTATATCTAGACAGACAGCTAACTCTCCTCCCTTAACAACTCATTGAGGCAGGCGCAAGGCCCTTTTTTCAACTTTTATTGCAGGGAAATTAGAGTAAAACTAAAATAAAGGAAATAACATACAATCAGTATACACAATATACAAATATACAGTCCTAACACACTATTCTAACTAGGGAAAGGGGTTATAAACATACCGGCGATGTTTCCATTAGGCTGACATTAGAATTGCAGCTGAATAGGTGTGAAGTCCTCTGGAGAAGATGGAAGATGGCTACTGGGGGCTGTCTCTCAGACCTCATGGTATAGACCAGTGGAATTATGGGAAGCTACGGTGGCTTTTAAGCAACAATCTCTACCTACCTTAAAGTAGGTGACCGCGATATTGTGTCAATCTCGCCAATGTTATCAGCGAAATTGACACCTGCGAGCCCCGTCGCGGGAGCCAGCGCCGAGCTGGCTCGCTCATCGGGAAAGGAAAAATTCGTTTTTTCCTTTCCCAATGAGCGACAAGCATTGCTGACATGTATTTGGTATGAATCATGAGGGGGAACTCCATGCCAAATTTTAAATAAAAATACGGCATGTGTTCCCCTCCAAGAGCATACCAGGCCCTTAGGTCTGGTATGGATTTTAAGGGGAACCCCCTACACCGAAAAAACGGCGTGGGGGTCCCCCCCCAAAATCCATACCAGACCCTTATCCGAGCATGCAGCCCGGCCGGTCAGGAAAGGGGATGGGGACGAGCGAGCGCCCCCCCCCCCCCTCCTGAACCGTACCAGGCCACATGCCCTCAACATGGGTGGGTGCTTTGGGGAAGGGGGGCATCCTGCAGCCCCCCCCACCCCAAAGCACCTTGTCCCCATGTTGATGCAGACAAGGGCCTCTTCCCAACAACCCTGGCCGTTGGTTTTGGGGGTCTGCAGGCGGGGGGCTTATTGGAATCCGGGAGCCCCCTTTAATAAGGGGGCCCCCAGATCCTGGCCCCCCACTCTATGTGAATGAGTATTGGGTTACATCGTACCCTTAACCATTCACCTGGGGGGCAAAAAAGTGTCAATTTAAAAAACACACTGGATAGGTTTTTAAAGTAATTTATTAGGCAGCTCCGGGGGTCTCTTCTGACTTCGGGGGTCTCTTCCGACTCCTCCGCTCTCTCCGGCCTCTTCTCCTGGTCTCCGGTTGTTCTCCCGCTCTCCGGTTCTTCTGCCGGGCTCCTCCGATATCTTCTGCTCTTTTGCCGCTCTTTTGCTAGCGTTGGCCCGGTCTTCTCCGTCGTCTTCTTCCCTCTTCTCTTCTTCCGATGTTGACATGACGCTCTCTCCCGCTGTAGTGCGTGGTGTGCAACGACTTATATAGGCATGGGGCATGGTCCCTGGGTGATGTAATCCGGTGACCCGCCCCTTATGACGTCACTGCGCCATCATGCCCCAGGACTGTGACATCATAAGGGGTGGGGTCCTGACCGGCCAGGCTGCGTGCTCGGATAAGGGTCTGGTATGGATTTTGGGGGCCCCCCCACGCTGTTTTTTCGGCGTAGGGGGTCCCCCTTAAAATTCATACCAGACCTAAGGGCCTGGTATGCTCTTGGAGGGGAATTCTTTCTTGCGCTCGCTGCAATAGGAAAATGTGTTTTTCCTATTGCAGCCAGCGCGAGATGTACAGTACCCTGTTGCCGAGAACCAGCGCAATGGGATCGTGCTGGAAACACATTCTCGCGGGCAGGTAGTGTAGGTAAATTATTTACAGATACTAAGTATGTAAAAGAGCCACTAGATGGCGATATTACAATTTACTTTACATACCATTAGCATATTCAACAATTAAAGGGGTTGTAAAGTAAATTTTTTTATTTTTTTTAAATAACAAACATGTTATACTTACCTCCACTGTGCAGCTTGTTTTGCACAGAGTGGCCCCGAACCTGGTCTTCTGGGGTCCATTGGCGGCTGTCTCAGCTCCTCCCCACAAAAACTAACCACCTTCATGCGAGCTTTCTCGCATGGTGTTTAGTTCTTGCAGGCGCGCTCCCGTGATACAGCCGGCGGCTATAGCCGCTCACTGTATCACTCGGCTGCGCTGCTTTCAATCCATCCACTCTAGCCAATCAATAGCCAGGCTGAGCGGCGAGGAGGACATCGGGGGCGAGCGCATCAGGTTTAGGGGCTCAGGTAAGTAAAACGGGGGGGCTGGGGGGGCCGATATTGTCGGATGTTTTTTCACCTTAATGCATAGGATGCATTAAGGTGAAAAAACGCAAACCTTTACAACCCCTTTAAACAAAAGAGCATAAGAAACACTTGCTGAAGGCATGACAAGAAGTAATACTCTAGAAAAGTGTCCATGTGACTGGAATGTATTTAATTGAAAAATTAAGGAACAGATCTCCAATTAACAGCGGCGAAATTACTTTTAATCACTTGCTTCCTTTTTTCTTGTTTGGCCACCCTTGGTTGTTCACACCTTTGCATTTTGCTTGATGTCCTATTGAAATCAATGGAAATCCAGAAAGCACATTTTAGCACATGCGGTAAGATGTGCGCCGATGCATGATGACGCTCATCAATGCACACTGATGCATGTTATAATGCGTGTTGACATTACATCTAAATTCCAGGTATGCCTGTTTTTTTCATAGTTAAAGCTTGGGCCAATGTAAATATGTATGTTCTATACCAGGGGTCTCCAAACTTTCTAAACAAAAGGCCAGTTTTGTCCTTCAGCCTGTAGGGGGGCAGACTATGGCCAGTGGTAGTGGAAATGTTCCTGGCATCAGTACAGACCCCTCCCTCAGGTCAAACCACCCCCCTCCTCCATCAGTAACCCCCCCCCCCGGATAAACCACCCTCTCCATCAGTACAGGCCACCCTCAGGACAAACCACCCCCCTCCTCCATCAGTACAGACACCCTCAGGACAAACCACCCCCCTCCTCCATCAGTAACCCCCCCCCCCCGGATAAACCACCCTCTCCATCAGTACAGGCCACCCTCAGGACAAACCACCCCCCTCCTCCATCAGTACAGACACCACTCAGGACAAACCACCCCCCTCCTCCATCAGTATAGACACCCCTCAGGACAAACCACCCCCCTCCTCCATCAGTACAGACACCCCTCAGGACAAACCACCCCCCTCCTCCATCAGTAAACCCCCCCCCTTTAGGATAAACCACCCTCTCCATCAGTACAGGCCACCCTCAGGACAAACCACCCCCCTCCTCCATCAGTACAGACACCACTCAGGACAAACCACCCCCCTCCTCCATCAGTACAGACACCACTCAGGACAAATCACCCCCCTCCTCCATCAGTACAGACACCCCTCAGGACAAACCACCCCCCTCCTCCATCAGTAAACCCCCCCCTTTAGGATAAACCACCCTCTCCATCAGTACAGGGCACCCTCAGGACAAACCACCCCCCTCCTCCATCAGTACAGACACCCCTCAGGACAAACCACCCCCCTCCTCCATCAGTACAGACCCCCCTCAGGACAAACTACCCCTCTCTTCCATCAGTACAGACCCCTCCCTCAGGTCATACCACCCCCTCCTCCATCAGTAACCCCCCCCCAGGATAAACCACCCTCTCCATCAGTACAGGCCACCCTCAGGACAAACCACCCCCCTCCTCCATCAGTACAGACACCCCTCAGGACAAACCACCCCCCTCCTCCATCAGTACAGACCCCCCTCAGGACAAACCACCCCTCTCTTCCATCAGTACAGACCCCTCCCTCAGGTCATACCACCCCCTCCTCCATCAGTAACCCCCCCCCCCAGGATAAACCACCCTCTCCATCAGTACAGGCCACCCTCAGGACAAACCACCCCCCTCCTCCATCAGTACAGACACCCCTCAGGACAAACCACCCCCTCCTCCATCAGTACAGACACCCCTCAGGACAAACCACCCCCTCCTCCATCAGTATAGACGCCCCTGGACAAACCACCCCCCTCCTCCATCAGTACAGACACCCCTCAGGACAAACCACCCCCCTCCTCCATCAGTACAGGTTCCCCCCTCAGGACAAGCCACCCCCCCTCTACCAGTACGGACCCCCCTCGGGACCGGTGTCCTCCCAGTCGGCTGGACCAAAGCATCACGAAGGATCAGGAAGCATCAAAGCCCTGCAGTGGGGCAAAACCACTCCAGGCACAGGGCCGGGACTGATCTCTGGAGGGCTCACCTTCAGTCAGAGGCTTGTGGTTGTCAGCTGCCCAGCAAAGAAATGTGGGATTGCTTTAAAGGCCATTTACCCTGTCGTCCCTGCACGGAAGGAACCAGAATCCTCAGTATAGACAGGTCAAAGGGTAGAGAGCAACAGTAGTGGGGAGACTGAAAGTTTGGGTTGAAATCTGAATCCTTAGAGGAGGAAATCAGGGACTTGGGCCTTTCAGACTCCTCAGATGCTGAATGGGACTGGGAGGGCCCTCGGGAAGCCAAGCTTGTGCTTAAGCCTGAAACCTTGTCCAAAGACACAGCTGAACGTGGAGAAACAGGAGAAAAGGGGACAGCCTCTCAAGCCCTATGGGGAGTGCAGGGTTGAGCTGTTTTCTCCTAGCCCCTGAGCACAGGCTACTGCCCAAAATATGACCCATAAAGAGCTTATTTGGAGATCATTGGGGTCCTGTGTCCCTCCTAGGAAGGGTGAACCCAGAGAGCTGCCCTGATTTGCCCCCCTTCAGCATGTTTTTCAGTGAAAAGTTGCACTTGAATATGAGCACCCCTATGTACCCAGTTATGGAGGAAGTGGAGACGCACTGGCAACAGTGGTGCAAGGACTATATCTGGGAATTTCCAAATGTGCCCACTGGTGCAGGAACCCGCAATTCCCAGAATGTTGGAACAGGATTGCTGACATAAAGAAAGAATGGAACTTTCCATTTATAAGGACTGAGTTGTAATTAACCAGGCTGGAAAAAAAGGAGCAATTCTGGTCTGCCAATATATGGTTGTCCAGACAGTAGAATGATTCTGGTCCCAGACCCTCATTTCTACTACTGCATCTTAAAGAGTATGTAAACCCAACATTTCATATTCCTGATATGTGCTCGTTGTACCATGTACTTGTATGAAAAAGTATCCTGTTCTCTTTGTATTGATTCCTTTGTGCGAAATCCCTAATGTTCCTGATAGTCCCTCTGCTTTCCTATTAAAAACTGACCACACTAAGCAGGAGAAGACTCCGTGATCAGTTGTGCTGGGAACTCCGCTTGCTCTCCTCCAATGATTAGACTTCAGCTCACATGCCCCCTGCACAAGCAATCACTGGCAAGTTCAGTGTACTGCTGTTTTTCCATCCCAGCTCTCTGTTCTCAGCTGCATAAAGAGCTTAGAGGGTGATGTGATCACTTATAAAACATAGGAAAAGGTAATAATAATGTTTTTATAGCTATACACAAATGTTTTGCCTTTTATTTCTTGTTTAAACTGAATGGGTTGTTTTACAAGGTGAGGGTTTGCATATACTTTAAGCATGGCTGTTTACCGATTGGAAGGAAAAACTGCCCCCCTTTGGAACAGAACTATTGCCTCGAGCAGGGGCAATGCTCAATTTAGGGTCCTTTGCTATTTGCTGAACTTTGCAAAGGGGATCCTCTGCCTTTGCTGTAGGGTTGCTATCTGTCCAGGATTCAACTGCACAGTTCGGGTTTTGAATCACGTGTCCGGGTTTCAGACTGCCTGAAACCCGGGCACATTACCAGACCGGACTGTGGCTCCTCAAGTAACTGAGTACCACAACCGTTGAGTGTATAGGCAGATGCACACCCTAATCACCAGGGTTGCCAACTACCCAGAGGGCTGGCTGCAGTTGTCATACAAGTGTATGTGACACTCTCTCTCACACTGCCCAGAGCCGGCACAGCCCCCACCCCCCCCCCCCACCCCGCAGGGATGGGAGAGTGAGAGGGCTCGATCTGCTCCTCCTCTTCCTGCCACTACCCCTCTGTATCTGCCCGCCCACATTCCAATCCCCAGAGATATGTGGGCAGGAAATTTGAAGCCCATAAGATGGCAGATATATTGTGGATAACAGGTGCCGATGCCTGAGCATCCATACTCGGATGAATGAGCTCACTATCCACTCAAATAGGTGTATGTTATCCCGCACTACCACCTTAAATTACGGTTTGTATACCTTTAAGAAAAAAGGGGGTAGTAGCTGCATGCAAGTATTGTGTTCCCACAATCCCAATAGTAAATAAATAGATAAGTATTGCTGTGCCTCCCTCTATATATATATATACATATACAAAATGCATCTTCCAGTGAAAAATAAATCATATCGGTGACTGAAGTCTCCCTCCTCCTTCTTTTCTCTATCCTGCTCCAGCGAGTGAGTACACTAAGGCAAGGGGGACTCAGATATAAGGGGTGCTATAAGGACTCTGATGTAAAGGGGCTCTGAAAATTCTGATTTAGGAGGAATGCTGGGAACTCTGATGTAAGTAGGGGCTTTGCATAGTTGCCAACATTGTCAAAAAATGTATAGGGAAACTTTTTTGTCTGTAGGCGGAGTCTTATTATAATTAGGGGGCAGGACATTTGTTTGTAGGCGTGGCATAGCGGGTGGAAAAATGTGGCGTGCTTCAAAAAATGGGCATGGTTTAAATGAAATATCGGGCGTGTTAACGAAAAGTAATAATAAAAAAAAAAAACCTGCAAGACAAAGGCATAATGAGCTAGCTCATTATGAAATACTTACCTTAGAACGATGCCCTGCAGTGCCGCCCACACTCCGCTCCCACGGCCGACATCTTTCCCGGAGTTACTTCTGGTTTCACAGGCTCCGCCGCTGTGATTGGCTGGAGCCGCGATGACATCACTCCCACCAGTCACGGCATGGGTCCTGAAGAAAGGTCATGAGCGGACAGTTCCTTCAGTGCGCATTCGCCGATGTCGGCGGCAGCGTACATAGTAAATATCTCCTACACTGTGCAAGTTTAGGAGATATTTACAGTACCTACAGGTAAGCCTTACTATAGGCTTACCTTTAGGTACAATTAAAGAGGAAGACTTTACTTCCTCTTTAAAGACGTTGTATGCAAGTCGTGTTCGAAGTCGCGCGTGGATGTCGGCTTCAAAGTCACATGACTTTGAAGTTGCGGCAGTGCAGTGTAAACCGGGCCTAAGAGCTCTATAAAACTGGCTGTGATGGCAGCTGTATGGGTGGTGACAGGTGAGCGGAGAACTCCCCTGTCATGGTACTGGATCAAAGTGTCAGATCACTTTATCCAAGTATATTTTTAAATGAATAGCTCTGTCAGTCCTATATATACAACAAATATTATTCTCCTCTTCAGTCTCCCCTACTTTCTTTCCTTGAAAAAATATTTTCTGACCTCCTTTTCTCATCCTTATCATATAATCAGTAATCTCAGTCACTGATTTCTTAAGCCGCGTACACACAATCGGACTTTCCGACGGGAAATGTTCGATGGCAGGCTGTTGGCCGTAAATCCGACCGTGTGTACGCTCCATTGGACAATTGTTGTCAGACTTTCCGGCAACAAATGCTGGCTAGCAGATTTTCAAATTTTCCGCAAACAAATGTCTGTTATCAGATTTTCTGAGCGTGTGTACACAAGTCCGTCGGACAAAAGTCCAAAGTACAAACACGCATGCTCAGAAGCAAGGACGAGCCAGAAGCGGTCGGTCTTGTAAACTAGCGTTCTTAATGGAGAATTAACATTCGTGACGTGGCAAATTATGAAATCTCGAAACGCAGCACACAATTCTCTTCTTCTTTAATGGGATAATAATGAAGCTGCTTTGCTGGTGATACTGATGGAGTTATTGCAAATTAATTTTTTAAAGGCCGTAGTTTTTAAGATCAAAGATACAACTATGTTGGTGTCCCTTGTCAATTTTACATTGTATTTTTTAAAATGCAACTGCCGACTCCCAAACTGTCATTTGAAGTAAAACACATAGCCAAGTATTATTCTACACTATTTTTTTATTGTGTAGTAAAAAAACAAAACAAATAATATTAGACATGCTATCTGCAAATAGAACTTAACCAAAAACTGCATTCTATGCATCCAAAAATATAGAAAATATACCAAATCAAATCATTATTTAACCAAAAAAATCATGTCAAAGCAATAACTCCGAGGCCAATAATAAATAACACGTTATCTTCTCCGATTCCGTAACATGGCTGATTGACGGCCGCTCAGAAAACAAACTGAAAAGCGAAAATGAAAAATGCGAAAAGAAAAGCGCAAATCAACACTCACCAAACTTCTACTAACACGAAATTAGCAGAAGGAGCCCAAAGGGTGGCGCTAAAGAGCTGAAAACCATGTAGTACATCACTACATTCGTATTTGTTGGCCAACAATTGTGTGACCGTGTGTATGCTAGACAAGTTTGGGCCAACGTCCTTTGGACAAAATTCCACGGTTTTGTTGGCCAACAATCCGATCCGTGTGTACGAGGCTTTATTGCTTTTATTTTTGTTGCATGTTCCTAACTGTTGTGCAGTTCTTTATTTGTCCTTATTTACCATTCTCCATTGATCTACTCCTCTCCAAAAACCCTCTTAAAAACCCTTTGTTTCCCATCCGGTTAGTCTGTCCATCGCTGCTTTTGTCAGTACTCTTTACTGTTTATCTTACAGAATAATAGCTGTGTATATCTGAATTCTACATTCCTAAAAAAAAATCCTTGAACATAATAGCGTTCAGTAGCTGCTCTTGCTTTTGTTTACTGGGACTTATTCCACAGGTGTCAGTGGTGGAGGGCAGGAAGTGAATTGAAATCCCGCCAATGGGGACACAGACAAAAACACACATTTAAAAGTGTGAGGAAGGGTTAGAGCTGCTGAGAATGTTTTTCTCACTGTCTGTCTTGGTGACACCCCCCCCCCCCCCCCTAAACAGGTGTCACAGGGACAAGAAGAGAAAGAAAATCTCCCAAGGAGGGTAACAGACTTTAAAATGACACAAAACTCTGTTTTGAAAAAAAAAAAAAAAAAGTTATTTAGGTATGTATTCATTATAAATTAAAAAATACTATATTGCGATATCTCCTAATGATCTTTCCAACAATGAATATAAAGTGCCAACATTGCAATAATGAAACTAAAAATATAGAGAACGTGATAAAATAGCAAAAAAATATATTGCAAAAAAAAGGCATATAAAGTCCTTTGTTGCTGTGATAATATAATCTGTGTTCATAGCTCCCAACTGTCCCTGATTTTGAGGGACTGTCCCTGATTTGAAGCAATGTCCCTCTGTCCCTCATTCCTTCTCATTTGTCCCTTATTTTGGTCTGATCTATATAGTTGTATATAAAATGCATTTTTTATCTATCAAAAAGTCATTTCCAGCGCTAAAACTTTCATCTGATTTCTAAAATTGCTGCATTTGTAAATTCCAAAAGCCAATATAAAGGAATAGTAGTGGTAAAATAAGCACTTGTGGGTTTAACCAATCTTATTTTTTGTACAATTCTCCTTTAAAGGGGCGTGGCAAGGGGCGTGTCCTATGCCTGCATACTTTTGCTGATAGGTGTCCCTCATTCCCATCTCAGAAAGTTGGGAGGTGTGTGTGTGTTATGCGTCACATTCCACAGACAAAAGTAAAAATGATAAACAAACTCCTGTGCAACGTGACGCATAACACAGATTATACTATCACAGCAACAAAGGACTTTATATACATTTTTTTGCAATACATATTTGTTTTGCTATTTTATCACGTTCTATATATTTTTTTTAGTTTTATTATTGCAATGTTGGCACTTTATATTCATTGTTGGGAAGATTATTAGGAGACAGCGCAGCACAGTAATTTTTAATTTATATTGTTTTCACATGGCTTTATGAGATGTAATAAGTGCTAGCAGCTGTCGATCACCATCACGCACCAAATAATTTTATTTTTATTTTATAACAGGTGGCTCGCAAGATCCTTATAGTTTGTTTAATGGCCAGCCACACAATCCGAATATCGTACGACAGATCGTACGACCTTTTTCACTTAATAGTCGCAAGTAGAAATTGAATAAATAAATAAATAAAGTTAATAAATAAAGTAAATAAAGTCACGAAAATTCTCGTACGACAGGAAAAAAATTGAAAGTGATGTCATGTGTTGTAATGTATTTGTATTGTGTTTTTGGAGGACAACTGTACTGACTAAACGAAAATTTTCGCGCATGACTGATCAAATTATATATTATATCACTGTCGTGATCGGCTGTCGAAAGTAGTGTACACACAATCCGAAAATCGTACGATTCTTCCTTGGACGACAGTTTTCGGCCATAGGTCCCATAGGTCCCCCGAACTTCAAACTCGGTAGTTAAGGGTTCCTAGATGCCCCCTAGCTGCAGCCAAATTTTGGGTTCTCTGGACCCAAAGGGTCCTGAAATAACATTGCTGCAGATGGACACAGTTGACCAACTTTGGACGACAACTATACTGACTAAACGAAAATCGTACTATCTGGAATCGTACGAGGAACATTTTCACGCATGTCCGATCAAATTATATCGGATGAACTGTCGTGATCGGCCGTCGAAAGTAGTGTACACACGATTCTAAAACGTACGATTCTTCCTCGGACGACAGTTTTCGTACGATATTTGGATCGTGTGTACGGGCCATTAGGTATGTACAGTGGAACCTTGGTTAACGAGTAACGTGGTTAACGAGCATTTTTAAAGACAAGCAAAATTTTTTCTTTAAATTCTGACTTGGTTTGCAAGTGTTGTCTAACAAAATAAGCACAATTCAAGCTAATGGGGTGTGCAGTACCGCATTTGGCCCAAGGGTGCGGGGGCGCCGGTGACACTCGGAAACGGTTTGGAGCGGTTCGGAAATACTCTGTTCCTGTGTGTTTCTGAGCCTTTCCGAGGCTTTCCAAGTTCAGCCGAGCTGTCCCCTAGTATTTCCGAGGCTCTCCGGCGCCCCTCCACCTCTGGTCACATGCGATATTGCATGCAATAGAAGTCAATATGGAACAAATTACAGTGGAACCTCGGATTATGAGCATAATCCGTTCCAGGAGTATGCTCGTAATCCAATGTACTCGTATATCAAAGCGAGTTTTCCCATTGAAGTCAATGGAAATGAAAATATTTTGTTCCGTATTGACTTCAATGGGAAACGGCCGAAAAGGCCCGAGCACACTTCGGATGACCTCGGCAAACCTCGGAAAGACTCCGTTCACCAGCCTTTCCAAGGTTTGCCGAGGTCAGCCGAACTGTCCTCGGGCCTTTCCGCGAATTTCCGAACGGCGCCGATCGGCGACCTTCGGCTCTGCTCAACTACGGCGTCCCCCACCTCAGGCCAAAAGGGGTACTGCACACTGCCTGAATCCTGCTAGTTTTGCGAGACACTCGCAAACTGAGTTTGGATTTTTAGAAATACAGTGCTGGGTTTGCGAAATGCTCGTTAACCGCGTTACTCGCAAACCGAGGTTCCACTGTATGTTTGTTTCCATTGACTTATATGGGGAAACTCGCTTTGATATGCAACTGTTTTGGGTTAGAAGCATTCTCCTGGAACGGATTATGCTCGTAATCCAAGGTTCCACTGTATTCATAACTAACAAATGTTAATTCTATTGCTCTCAGCCGCCTCCAAATCTCCAAATTCCTTTTGTTAGCTGCTGTGATCTGACTTGCTGTTAGAGGGTGGCTACGTTCGTTCTCCATGGTCCTCCCTCTCTTGCTCGCTCCTGAGATGGTCCTCTTCAGCTGGCTGCCTCTTCCAGATTCCGGGCACACATGACTTTTCTGCCAAGCAGTGCTTCCAACAACTAACTACAGGCAAAAATGTAAGTAGGTATCCAAAATATATGGCAAAATTAAAAGTGAAAGCCGAGCCTTGCCTTTTTTTTTTCACTTTAATTTTCTTTTAATGAGAAGGGCCCAACACCTCTTTCACAAGATGAAATATCGAGCCTGAAAAGCCTTTACAATGAAATACATTAAATTGTGATGTCTTCATAACTCAACAACTGAACCGATGGAAACTTCAATTTCTCCATTACGGTTTCGCACAATGCCTGAAAAATATCTGAGCGTAATTTCGAGACAATACATGATCCATTGAGAGGCGGAGGATAATTATAATCTACTCAATGCAATTTAGTTAACTACCTTAATGTAAAATGAAATGAGATGTGCTTGTGTAATTCCGTCATTCCTGACAGCGCTTCGCTGTGCAAACTGAACGATAGAACGCAATGACAGACCTTCCTCCCTGAACACTTATAAGATGCAGAAGTGTAGGCGCGGAGAAGAATAAAAGAGCTGGAATATACCGCACAAGAAGAAGAAAAGCGTCAAATATAGCCAATTTATTTACTCAGAGTTGCTTTGTATTTTAGATAAGCTTTTGGGAACTCCAGACCGCTTTTGAAGCTGCCAGGTCTCATTCACATAAGCAGCAGAGGGGCGGTGAAAACAGATAGAAAAGAGACTTTACAATCACTTTACCTTACCCTGGCTTCTGTCTATGGCACCTAGGCAAGGGTGATGTCATCTAAAAATGAATGGTGCACCCGCACTATGGTAATGTGCTGAATAGTGCTAATCATCGGAACTAGCACTACAATATGTCCAAAGCTGGGGTCCTAGCACCAAGTGGCCCTGACATACGGGGCCCCAAAGTCGGTTCAGAAAATGTCATTCTCTGCTGCAGAAAAGTGCTTGACTCTAGTATAAGCCGAGGGGGGGATTTTCAACACAAAAAAATTTGCTGAAAAACTCAGCTTATACTCGAGTATATACGGTAATCCAAATATGATGACAAACAAATATAAATGAATGAATGGAAAAAAAGTAAAGGACCCGACCGAGTTGATTCTAGTGGCTGGCTACTAACCACTGAATATATCCGCAGTATCCAGGAATGTCCGGTTCATCGGCTACTGGAGGTGCTGGGAGTATTAACCACTTCAATACCCGCCCATAGTCATATGACGTCCACAGATGGGATCTCCCATCCTGGGTGGGCGTCATATGACGCCCTGGGATTCCCGGCCGCCTAGGGGGCGCGCGCGCCGCCGGGAGCGCGCGCGCATGCCCGCCGCGTTCCTCGGGACCCGGTGCGTGTGCCCGGCGGCCGCGATGTCCGCCGGGCACCCGCGATTGCCGGTTAACGGGACCGGCATGTGGATCTGTGTGTGTAAACACACAGATCCACAGCCTGTCAGCTCTGAGGAGAGCGATCTGTGTTCCCAGAACGGAGGAACACTGATCGGTCTCCTCCCCTTGTACGTCCCCTCCCCCTACAGTTAGTAATCACTCCCTAGGAAACATATTAACCCCTCCCCGCCCCCTAGTGGTTAACCCCTTCACTGCCTGTCACATTTACACAGTAATCAATGCAATTTTATAGCATTGATCGCTGTATAAATGTGAATGGTCCCAAAAATGTGTCAAAAGTGTCCGATGTGTCCGCCATAATGTCGCAGTCACGAAAAAAAATCGAGATCGGCGCTAAAAAAAATAAATAAATTTTTTTTTTTAAAAACGCCATAAATCTATCCCCTATTTTGTAGACGCTATAACTTTTGCGCAAACCAATCAATATACGCTTATTGCGATTTTTTTTTTTACCAAATATATGTAGAAGAATACGTATCGGCTGAAACTGAGGAAAAAATTAGTTTTTAAAAAAAAAAATTGGGATATTTATTATAGCAAAAAGTAAAAAATATTGTGTTTTTTTCAAAATTGTCGCTCTTCTTTTGTTTATAGCGCAAAAAATAAAAACCGCAGAGGCGATCAAATACCACCAAAAGAAAGCTCTATTTGTGGGGAAAAAAGGACGTCAATTTTTTTTGGGTACAACGTCGCACGACCGCGCAATTGACGTTTAAAGTGTGACAGCGCTGAAAACTAAAAATTGGCCTGGGAAGGAAGGGGGTGAAATTGCCCTGTATTGAACCGGTTAAAGGCCCTGGCTGGGTATTAGCCACAAGCTCAGACAGTTTGTGCAGCTGGTAAGCTTGCACTCTATGTGGTGGTGGATTCACGTTGTCTCTCAAAAGTCACAGAGGATTTCACTATATTGTGTTGCTACAATCACTTATTTTCCTATTGAGGACTCTAGCCTCTTCCTGCCCAAGGTATATCATATGACGTCCTTGACTTTAAGCGGGTATATCTGAATGATGGGTGCAGCTACAGGCATCATTCAGATATCGTTTTTTTCAGCCGATGATTCCCTACACCATAAGAATGATCAGCTGTTCTGCCGCTTGATCGTTCTTACGGGCGGTGAGAGGGAACATCCCCCCTCCCGCCACCCTCCGGTGCTTCTACCGATTCACCGCTTCCATCAGTGAATCGGAGACATGATCCGCCACACCCGGATGGTGGTCATAGAGATTTCTGGTGGACCAGATGGCCGCCGGAGTCTCTATGATCATTCAGAGGCCGGAAGTCACGCTCGGCCTCTGCATTCAAACAAATGGCGCAGCCTCTGCTGGGAAGCCGAGATCGTTTATTTATTTATTTCAGGCTTCTTAGCCTAGAGGTGAAATGTGGGGTCTTATTGACCCCATATCTCACTGTAAAGAGGACCGATCATGCCATATTCCTATTACAAGGGATGTTTACATTACTTGTAATAGGAACAAAAGTGATCAATTTTTTTTTAAAGTATCAAACTAAAAAAAGTAAAATTAACAATAATAAAAAAAAAAAAAAACATTTAAAGCCCCCCTGTCCCCATGTGCTCACTCACAGAAGTGAACGCATATGTAAGTCCCACCCACATATGAAAACAGTGTTCAAACCACACATGTGAGGTATCACTGCGAACGTTGGAGCGAGAGAAATAATTCTAGCTCTAGACCTCTGTAACTAAAAACATGTAACCAGTAAAAAATTTTAAAGCGTCGCTTATGGGGATTTCTAATTACCAAAGTTTGGCGCCATTCCACGAGCATGTGCAATTTTAAAGCGTGACACATGTTAGGTATCTATTTACTCAGCGTAACTTCATCTTTCACATTGAGCAAAAAAATGGTCTAACTTTAATTTTTTGTTTTTTTTTAAAGCATGAAACTCTTTTTTTTTCCCTAAAAAAAACATGTTTGAAAAATTGCGGCGGAAATACTGTGTGAGATAAAAAGTTGCAACGACCGCCATTGTATTCTCTAGGATTTTTGCTAAAAAAAACACTTATAATGTTTGGGGGTTCTATGTCATTTTCTAGCAAAAAAATGATGAATTTTACATGTACAGTAGGAGAGAAATGTCAGAATTGGTTTGGATGGGAAGTGGCTAGGACTGTTGATATATATTTTGGCATATTCATCATAACATATTTTTTTATATATATGTATATATCAATTTTTCTTTTTTGATCATTTATTGAGTTTATCTTTGGACTCATTTACCAGATTGATTTACTCAGTAGCACATCAATTGTTCACAAATTTTGTCCGATACTGGAGGACTTTATATATATGTCACAGGATTTATTGTTTTGGGACTTATTATTATTTACTTTTTTTCCATTCATTCATTTATATTTGTTTGTTATCATATTTGGATTAATACATCATTTTGAGAGCGCAGCTCCCTTTTCTATCTATCTTTACTTGTGTGTATTTCACTTTGAGTTGTAGCTAGGGTTATTGGATTTATATACAGCGCAGTTTTTTTCTTACATATAATTATATACACTTTTTTTTGTCTACAATTTTTTTCCTAATTGCAGTGTTTTGGCATGGGGGTGGGAGGCAAAGTAAAGAAGGGGACCTTGCTTGTACTGCAAGGTCTGCTTTAAAATTGTTCTATGGATTATAAATGCGTACAGAACTATATATTTATATGAATATGTATATAAATATTTTATCTGAATATGACTCCAGAACCATATATTTAAAGAGGAATTGAATATTTACTTGCACATGTAGCCAGATGGAAGTAAACGTCAAACAAGCTCAATAGCTCTGGCAAGGTGGCTTCCACACAGGATGGCTTTCCTTTATTTGTGCCCAACAGTAGCTCAACCCATAGAAATATATATATCCAAAACTGGATGAAATAGTACAAGATCATTTTAATTGTTGGTAAAAAAGACATATTTAAACAATCAACGCGTTTCGGAAGCCACACCAAGGAGGAGGCTTCACTACTGCTCTGCAACTGCTGTTGAGCTATTACTCCATGTTTTCTCAGAGTCCATCCATGTTTTGTTCTGTGATGAGCCCCAACGAAGGGGGAGTGTTCTCCCCAAAACACATTGGATATTTTTATATGACTTTTTAACCAACAAAAAAAACCTTAAATGTGTCCCCATAGCCAGCAGCATGCACTTAAAGTGGTTGTAAGGGTTTGTTTAAAAAAAAAACAAAACAAAAATAACATATCATACCTACCTCCACTGTGCCGCTCGTTTTGCACAGAGCGGCCCTAAACATACTCTTCTGGGGTCCCTCGGCGGCTCTCGTGGCTCCTCCCCACATCAGATATCCCCCTGGGAGAAACGCTCTCCCGGGGGGTTACCTTTCAGGCGCGTTCCCGAGTCCAGCATTCGGCGTCCATAGAGGCCCGAATGCAGGACTCGCCCCTCCCCCCCCCACGTCGTTGGATTTTATTGACAGCAGCGGGAGCCAATGGCTGCGCTGCTATCAATCTATCCAATCAAGAGCCGAGAACCCCGAGCAGAGAGACAGCGCGTCCCTGTGGGTCAAGTTCAAGGGCTCAGGTAAGTAAAACGGGGGGGCTGGGGGGCCGGTCACTGGCAGGTGTTTTTTCACCTTAATGCATAGGATGCTTTAAGGTGAAAAAACACAAAGGTTTACAACCCCTTTCTTGTTTCTCAATTCCAGGAGTGATGTGAAACACAGGCACTTTCAGATACGGTAAGCATAGGAGTCCAATATCAGTGCTTATCATTTTCCATTCCTTGCCTTTCAGAAGTGATGTGAAGTACTGGCACTTACAGGCATGGACCCCATATCCAGCAGAATGTACATATCATTTCTTGCACCTCCAGGAGAGATGTGAAGTATTGGCACCTCCAGATATGGGTAACCATGTTGTCCCCATAACCAGCAGCATATACTTACCTCTTTGTGTTCCTTTGTTCCTCGCCTTCAGGGGCAAGCTTCACAGCAGGAAGTAAAGGTGGTGGTGGTGGGGGAGGGGTTATTCTTACTTTGCCCTACACAGGGTAATTTCAATTTTCAGTGTTAGATTAATTTGTACAGATATGTACTAGAGCTGCACAAATTATCGTCAAGAATCGTTATCGCGATTTTTTTCCCCGTTGCGATCTTGACTAAAGTGTTTCACGATTCTTGCTATGCTTGCCTGCTTCTCTCTGTTCTTCTGAAGCCACAGCCAACAAAAGAAAGGAAGGAAAAACTGGGCAGTCTGCCAAGAATTCTTTATCATTCTTTATCAATTGAACTAAAGTATAAACATTGTAACAAATTGTCAATGGAATTGACTTTGGGTGTAAGTGAGGAAAGTTTAACCACTTAAACACTAAACCTTTTTCAGACATTTGTTGGTTTCAAGTTAAAATATTTTTTTTTTTTTTTTTGCTAGAAAATTACTTAGAACCCCCAAACATTATATATATATTTTTTTAGTAGAGACCCTAGAGAATAAAATGGTGGTTGTTGCAATATTTTATGTCACACTGTATTTGCGCAGTAGTCTTTCAAATGCATTTTTTTTTGGAAAAAATTACTTTTATGAATTAAAAAAAAAAAACTAACCAGTAAAGTTAGCTGAATTTTTTGTTGCATAATGTGAAAGATTTAACGTCGCGAGAATTGTGAGATAATCGTGATCTTTTTATTCTAAGCAAAAAAATTGTGATTCTCATTTTGGCCAGAATTGTGCAGCTCTAATATGTACATCAGATCTAAAAATAGAATAAATGTGGAGAAAATAGAGACAAACATTTAGGTCCAAAAGAGGACAACACTAGCAGAACCCTCATTTTTGAAGAATGCGGTTACTTCTTATGCCGCGTACACACGGTCGGACTTTTCGTCTACAAAAGTCCGACAGCCCGTCCGACAGACTTTCGACTGACTTTTGTCGGACTTTTGGCGGACTTTTAGCGGACTTGCGGCAGACTTTTTTACGAACGGACTTGCCTACATACGATCACACAAAAGTCAGACGGATTCGTATGTGATGACGTACACCGGATTAAAATAAGGAAGTTGATAGCCAGGAGATAATAGCTGCCCTAGCGTGGGTTTTTGTCCGTCGGACTAGCACACAGACGAGCGGATTTCGGGGTCCGGCGGAGTTACGACGTAAAGATTTGAAGCATGTTTCAAATCTAAAGTCTGTCAGATTTGAGGCTGGAAAAGTCCGCTGAAAGTCCGGGGAAGCCCACACACGATCGGATTGTCAGCCAGCTTTAGTCCGTCGGCGTCCGTCGGACTTTTGTAGACGAAAAGTCCGACCGTGTGTACGCGGCATAAGACAGACGAGGCACTGTTCCCAGAATAGAAAATCGAACTATAGTTTTGCACAGATTTTGCTTCGTATGACTCCACCATAGCAACAAAAAAAAAAATTCTTCACTATCTTCAACTTTTTTTGCAAAAACAACAAACATCTGAATGAAGTCTAAATGGACAGCGAGATAGACACTATAGGATGGAAAGGACATTGCTGAAACAGGCTAAAACTCGCCATGTCTATAGCGTGGGCCGATCATTCATCTAAATCTGTTTGTCTAAACAAATCATTCATCTTAATCTGGTGAGATTTCACCACTGACCTCACTTTGCATAATACACCGAAAGTGCATTAGATGCCAGCAGGCTGCATCTCCTCTACTGTTTTCTAGCATTTATTTCCACGATTAAGACATTTAATAGCTCTCCGAATTGATGTCTAATCCATACTCTGTCAAAAATGAAGGAAGACACAGTCAATACTGCTTTCTCTGATTGTAGGCAGGTAACAATAAAATAAGCAGCTATTGATTTCAATCTGAAGATTCACAGCAGAACATGTTTATCCCAGCAATACATAAGTGAGTAATGTGGTATTATTGGGTAGGGAGACTTTTACTGGGGTAATGAGCGCAAACTGCATTACTGAACTGCTATGGTGGCCTTCTAAATGAAATCGGAAAACACTTTGTCCGAGGCTCCAGGTGCAAGTCATCTTCTCTGGAGGCCAGCCACTTATAGGGCGTACACACGGTCGGACTTTGTTCGGACATTCCGACAACAAAATCCTAGGATTTTTTCCGACGGATGTTGGCTCAAACTTGTTTTGTCTACACACGGTCGCACAAAGTTGTCGGAAAATCCGATCGTTCTAAACGCGGTGACGTAAAACACGTACGTCGGGACTATAAACGGGGCAGTGGCCAATAGCTTTCATCTCTTTATTTATTCTGAGCATGCGTGGCACTTTGTCCATCGGATTTGTGTACACACGATCGGAATTTCCGACAACGGATTTTGTTGTCAGAAAATTTTATATCCTGCTCTCCAACTTTGTGTGTCGGAAAATCCGATGGAAAATGTCCGATGGAGCCTACAGACGATTGGAATTTCCGACAACACGCTCCGATCGGACATTTTCCATCGGAAAATCCGACCGTGTGTACGGGGCATAAGTAATAAGTTGTGCCTGTACACCAAGGACAACTGAACCTATAAGGGCTTGGGTCAAGAGGCAAATGCAGCATGCTGTTCGTTGCATTCTGCTTGCATTAGACTTCAGATTGAGATGCTCCTAGGATCCTTCAGAGTTCATTGACTGATGCAGTTGACCTTCTTTAACATTTATATTGACTTGTATGGTGAAAGAAGACATGACATGAACAAATACATTTTGGTAGAGGTCCATATGGGTCTACCATATGAGCGTTGAAGCCCTCTTGATTGCTGTAGGGACATCCTAAGCATCAGTTCTCAGCAGGGACATTTTCTGTATGGAGTTTGTCATTTTTTTGTATGTATGTATCCTTTAAGCATTTAAGTTTCTTTGTACACTTGGGTTAATTGGCTTCCTCACAAATTGGCCCAAATGTGGATGCGTCTGTATAACTGTGGTACGGGCATTAAACGCCAAGATTTTTCAGGGGCCAATGTAAATCTTTCTAAAGTTATAGTGATTCTAAAAGGTTGAAGGTTTTTAAGGTTCATGCATTCTATGCATTAATGTGATTGTAAAGTCTTGTTTTTTTTTCCTATAAAAATAACAAATGTGTTATACTTACCTGCCCTGTTGCAGTGGATTTGCGCAGAGCAGCCCAGATCCTCCTCTTCTCGGGTCCCTCTTCTGTGATCCTGGCCCCTCCCTCCTGTTCAGTGCCCCCTCAGCAAGCAGCTTGCTATGGGTGGCACCCAAGCTGAGTCACAGCTCCCTGTGTCCATTCAGACACTGAGCCTTAACCTGGCCCCGCCCCCTCTATCACTTGATTGGCTAGCTGACTTTTATTGACAGTAGCGGCAGCCAATGGCGCCACTGCTGTGTCTCAGCCAATCAGATGGCTGAGGCACTTGTGGACATCGC
Source organism: Lithobates septentrionalis (assembly GCA_037952835.1). NCBI lineage: Eukaryota > Metazoa > Chordata > Amphibia > Anura > Ranidae > Lithobates > Lithobates septentrionalis. Next base: position 914,255 of record JBBDGP010000040.1, read on the forward strand.
TGGACAGTGAGGGACCTCAGATAAGTGTTAGGTGGGCTGAGGGGGCCTGCTGCACACAGAAGGCTTTGTATCTTAATGCATAGAATGCACTAAGATAAAAAAACCTTCTGACTTTAGAATCCCTTTAAGGTAAAAAAACCTTCAGTCTGCAGTCCCCCCACAGCCCCCCTAATACGTACCCCAGCCCAATCATGATCCAGCAGTGTGCACAAAGGCAGCTGCTCTCCTGGCTCTCTGCCTCCTCATTGGCTCAGAGATCACAGCCAGTGAAGAGGGAGTGTGGGTGGGGCTGAGTCCTGCTCTGTGTGTCTTGTGGACACACAGAGTGGCGCTTGGGAGCGAGCACACACGAGTTCTCCCATAGCAAGTGGCTTGCTATAAGGGAAAGAGGGAGGAGCCGGGAGCGCCGGCAGGGGGCCCAAGAAGAGAAGGATCGATGGTTTTGCACAGATCAGTTAAGAATAATATGTTTGTTTTTGTTTTGTTTTGTTTTTAGTTTTTTTACCTTTTATAGCACTTTAAGAACAATAAAGTGTGTCTACAGTCAAAAAATGGAACGCCCTTCATTAGGGCTTTAAACTTTTGGGTGATAGCAATACTCCAGATTCATCCAGTCCTCATGAAATCTGACATTCTTCCAACAAATTACTTTTAAGTAGATCCCATAGTGATGGACAAATCAAAATTTTAAATTTGTCATCAGGGCAGGAGGTGAGGGAAAAGAATTAAATGGGGCACCTGTTTGGTTTGGTTTAAAAAAAAATGTTACAGTAAAACCTTGGTTTGAGAGTAACTTGGTTTGAGAGCATTTTGCAAGACAAGCAAAATGTTTTCATAAATTGTGACTTGATATACAAGCGATGTCTTCATTTAAGAGTAGCGTCATGTCACAACTGAGTATAAAAGAGAAGAGAGGAGCCCTTTAAGTGTAGCAATATGGTTACATTTAATAAAGGTACAACATTTAGCAACTCACATGGTTGATAATTAAAAGAGGCACATCTAAGTATTTAGGCATCCGAGGTAAAGCTGTCCACATAGACCGTCCTCCACACCGCCATCGGCGTCATCCCTTCTACGCTGCGCTCCACGAGCGCTTCAAACATCGCTTTCAGATCGCTCTACTGCAGGGTAGTCTTCCCGGTCACGATTGCAGACTGACAGCGGTGAGAACCGGCGGTGTGGGGGACGGTCTATGTGGACAGCTTTACCCCGGATGCCTGCATACTTAGATGTGCCTCTTTTAATCATCAACCATGTGAGTTGCTAAATGTTGTACCTTCATTAACCGGTTCTATACAGGGCAATTTCAGCCCCTTCCTTCCCAGGCCAATTTTTAGTTTTCAGCGCTGTCGCAGTTTAAACGTCAATTGCGCGGTCGTGCGACGTTGTACCCAAAAAAAATTGACGTCCTTTTTTCACCACAAATAGAGCTTTCTTTTAGTGGTATTTGATCGCCTCTGCGGTTTTTATTTTTTGCGCTATAAACAAAAGAAGAGCGACAATTTTGAAAAAAACACAATATTTTTTACTTTTTGCTATAATAAATATCCCAATTTTTTTTTTTAAAACAAAATTTTTCCTCAGTTTCGGCCGATACGTATTCTTCTACATATTTTTGGTAAAAAAAAATCGCAATAAGCGTATATTGATTGGTTTGCGCAAAAGTTATAGCGTCTACAAAATACGGGATAGATTTATGGCATTTTTAAAAAAAATATATTTATTTATTTTTTTAGCGGCGATCGCGATTTTTTTTCCGTGACTGCGACATTATGGCGGACACATCGGACACTTTTGACACATTTTTGGGACCATTCACATTTATACAGCGATTAATGCTATAAAATTGCATTGATTACTGTGTAAATGTGACAGGCAGTGAAGGGGTTAACCACTAGGGGGCAGGGAGGGGTTAAGTATGTTTCCTAGGGAATGATTCTAACTGTAGGGGGAGGGGACGCACAAGGGGAGGAGACCGATCAGTGTTCCTCCGTTCTGGGAACACAGATCGCTCTCCTCTCACCTGACAGGCTGTGGATCTGTGTGTTTACACACACAGATCCACATGCCGGCCTGGTTAACGGCAATCGCGGGTGCCCGGCGGACATTGCGGCCGCTGGGCACACACACCGGGTCCCGAGCAACGCGTGCGCGCCCCCTAGACGGCTGGGAATCCCAGGACGTCATATGACGTCCACCCAAGATGGGAGATCCCATCTGTGGACGTCATATGACTATAGCTGGGTATTGAAGTGGTTAAATGTAACCATATTGCTACACTTAGAGTCTCCTCTCTTCTCTTTTATACTCTGGAGCTCCTGCTGGATTTTGCTTATAATCTCCTTGTGGAGGCTTCCATTTGTGGATGGACATTTTATGGTTACACAACCAATCACATTGCTATAATCTTTTTATATGGACTATAAACTGAAGGACGTATGAATAAATGGTGGTGGAACGAATCATGTGAGTTTCCATTATTTCTTATGAGGAAATTTGCTTTAATATACAAGTGCTTTGGATTACAAGCATGTTTCTGGAACAAATTATGTTCCCAATCCAAGGTTTTACTGTATCTCACTTTGGGCTATAAGGTGGTAGAAATACAGGGAAATAAAACATCAGTTGAAGCAACTCTGTCCATGGACCATTCATTTCAACGGAAATCTTCTAATACGATTATATATGCTTTTAGCGTATTTTATGCATTTTATTTACCTGTAAATGCCTCCCTTGCATAGACATGCAAAAGCCCTGAGACTGCTGCTGATGTGATGTCAGCAGCCCCAGAACACTCAAGTGGCCCCCTCCAGTATTTATCTTCACTCATCCCCCTGTGGCTACATAAAAGGTTAGTATGTAGGGAGGTGAAGGGAGGGGCAGAGGAGCTGGAACAGCACAGCCAGTAATTAGACACTCGATGTGCAAGGAGTGAAGGGGCTGTTCTAGGGAATTCACTCTTCCTGGAGCAGTCACATTCACAGCAATTTCAAAGGCACATTTCAAGAGAATAAACATATTTGATGGAAATGGTAAACCCTGCATGCAAGAACTTAAAATACTTGATTTTTCTGTGCTTTTACCTGCATTTTTTAAATTGGTGATCGGGTCTTTTAAAGTCCTAAAACCAATTATAAACCTGACACCTAACTGAAAACTTATCCCTAATCTTAACTGAAAACTCAATTTAGTTTATGAAAGAAATATGCGTGATATGATTGCTACATAATCCATTCTGTAATTTCATTTTATTCAAAAAACACCTTTCTAGTTAAAGTGGTTCTGATCTCCAGATGTGAAAAAAGAAGAAAGGACACCCCAAAGCAAAGCTGCTTTCCCCATCCCCTAGACCTGAGCAAGCATCTAACTCTCACAGCGCAGGGGCAGCCCCAGTGCAAGAGACGTTTTTTAGTCATTTATAACCATACCATTTATTTATTTCTTTTTTATTTATTTATAACCATAACTCTGGCACCAATTTACAATGAATTCAATTACTGACACCAAAATAATCTCTAATGAAACCTGTGTAGCACAAGGAAATGATCAAGGTTTGTGAGGGGCCACAAGGCTAGATTCAGCAGGATAGCTTAGTAGGCATCAGGTGATGTAACCAACTATGGGCGTTTTTACAGCGTTTTTGCTGGGTTTTTTTGTTTGTTTTTTACAGTTTTTTTTTATAATGTATACAGTCTAAAAAAAAAAAATGCCATTTTTTATCATATAAATGATACGTATTGTGTACTGTGTGAAATATTTTTTCCATGAAATTTATATCACTCCAATCACTTCTTCAATTCAGAATAGTGATACCTTTCAGAGATGACAATAAAGATGATATTTTACGATACTAAATCTATATTACTAATTAACATTTACTAAAAATTTCTTTCAAATATTGAATACATTATGACAATATTACATATTTGTAATTTTATTTATTATACTTTCATGGCATATGTAAACAACTTTTTTGTACCAATGTTTTTTACACTTAATAAAAGTTTGTAAACAAAAAAAAATTTAAAAAAAATGCCAAAAACGCAAAACGCGTCAAAAACATCGCAAAAACGCTGTAAAAACGCTGCAAAAACGCTGTACCTCCGTTATTGATGCTGGTCCATTGAATTCTATTACATGCAAAACGCTGCATTTTGCATGAAAAAAGTCCCTGACCCTTTCCAAAAACGCAGAGGTACAAAAATGCATTGATGTGAACATGTTCCATAGGAACCCATGTTAAAAAAATTCCCATGCATTTCTGCAAAATGCAAAATGCATCAAAAAATGCGTTAGTGTGAATGGAGCCTTACTGACCGCCCGCTGTCGTTATTTGTCGCTACTTTGAAGAGGGATATCATTGTTGTGGCAGCAGCTATCTGCCATAACTCGGTATCCTCTTCTTCAGCGGGCGGTCCGCTTTCAGATAAAAGTGGTCTCTTCGGTGGATTCGCCGCAAGATCACTTTTATCGGTGGCGGGAGAGGGACCCCCTCCCGCCGCGCTCCAGTGCCCTCCGCCGCTTACCGGATCCGCCGGCAGCGGCGGAGGCGAGCGTGTCTTGTCTCCTGTGTGGTATGGAGATGAGTGAGGGGAAGATGGCCCCCACCCGTCTTCATACCAGTGCAGGGCAGAAGCGACGTCAAAAACGTCACTTCCGCCCATAGCTCTTAAAGAGACATTTCTTTATTTTATTTTTTTTCAAACAACATTTTTTTTTTATATTAGTGTAAATATGAGATCTGAGGTCTTTTTGACCCCAGACCTCATATTTAAGAGGTCCTGTCATGCTTTTTTTCTATTACAAGGGATGTTTACATCCCTTGTAAGGGGAATAAAAGTGACTCATTTTTTTTTTTTTTTAAAGAACAGTGAAAAAATAAAAGATAAAATAAATAAGAAAATTTTTTTTTTTAAACGCGCCCCTTGCCGCCAAGCTCGCGCGCAGAACCGAACGCATATGAAAACGGTGTTCAAACCACACATGTGAGGTATTGCCGCGATTGTTAGAGCGAGAGCAATCATTTTAACCTCCTCCGTAACTCAAAACATGCAACCTGTAGAATTTTTTAAATGTCGCATATATAGATTTTTAAGGGTAAAAGTTTGTCACTATTCCATGAGCGGGCGCAATTTTGAAGCGTGACATGTTGGGTATCAATTTACTCGGCGTAACATTATCTTTCACAATATAAATAAAATGGGCTAACTTTACTGTTGTCTTATTTTTTAATTCAAAAAAAGTGTATTTTTTCCCAAAAAAGTGTGCTTGTAAGACCGCTGCGCAAATATACGGTGTGACAGAAAGTATTGCAACGACCGCCATTTTATTCTCTAGGGTGTTAGAAAAAAATATATATATATAAATATAATGTTTGGGGGTTCTAAGTAATTTTCTAGCAAAAAAAACGTTTAACTCGTAAACACCAAATCTCAGAAAGAGGCTTTGGGCTGAAGTTGTTAAAGGGGGTGATTCTTTTCTATACCCACTGTATGTGAGGAGCTATGTGGCTTTCTGGATTATGGATGCAGTGGAGAACTCTGAATTAGTCTGACTTAATATATATTTAAAGCATAAAATGTTTTTGTTTTATTTGTGAATATAGAGGTGAATTATTAAAACCCCTTTCCGTTTTTTGTTTTTTTCTGAATCGCTTGTTGTTGAGATTTCCCTTCACCTCGGACACAACAAGCTATCTACAGTATAGCCAAAATGTGTAGAATGTTTTCAAATCCCTGGCTTATAGTTGCTTGGGAAAGCTGGTAATATATATATATTATCTAAGTGCCATCATCCAATAATATGGTGGTGGTGTAAGTATGGAGAATCTGAATATTGGGTTGGCAGCTTCTACACACCAAAGAATTTCCATGATCACCATGAAAGGGATGAGAGAATCTAGAACCGAAGCACCACACCAGTATATTTGGATCCAGATACCATCTTGCTACCTTAGGGCCAACCAGGTTGCACACAGTCAAATGGCTAAACCAAATCACAAAATCACAGTCCATGAGGTTGTGATTTGGTTGGGACATGTTGTCATGCACAACCTGGTAGTAGTGGCTGATAAGCCAGATCCTGCACAAATGGGCCTACTGTAAATTGCAGACATGAGAGGCTGGGCTACCTCCTTTACAGCTGGGCGACTTAATGCCACCCTGGGACCTCAAGGCCTACCAGGCTGTAGATGACCACTTGGCCCAACCAAATCCCATACTCACAGACTATGAAGTTGTGAATTGGTTTGACCATGTGGTTATATACAACCTGATAGGCCCTAGCAGCAGTTGATAAGGTTCTGCGTCAGGGGGCCTACTGTAAATGGTGGGCACGAGAGGTTGGGCTAACTCCTTTACAGCTGGGGGACTCCTCGCCATCTTGAGGCCTTAGGACCTACCAGGCTGTACATGACCACATGGCTCAACCAATTCCCAACATCACAGACCATGATGTTGTGATGCGATTGGACCATGTGGCCATATACAACCTAATAGTCTCTAGCATGGGGAAATAAGGTTCCACACCAGGGGGCTTACTATAAATCATGGGCACGAGAGGTTGGGCTACCTCCTTTACAGCTAAGGGAGTCCCCGCCATCACGGGATCTCAGGGTCTTCAAGGTTGTACATGACCACATGCCCAACCACATGACAAACTCACAGTCCAAATGTGGCTGAACCAGTTCACCTATATAATTATAGAGACTCAAAGGGCACTAAAACAAAAAAAAAAGAAAAAAAAAAAGTTTTGAGATTTAGATATTTAAGCTCAGTTACAATGTTTTCTGGACAGAATTAGCATTTTACCGACTAACTGCCTGTAACTAATCTTCAAGCTGATTTTTTTCTTCTGTATATTAAAGAATTGAAAAGACCATAGATTTTCTTTTATCATTAACTTTTCCCCACATATGAAAAGAAGAATTATTATCTGCAATAACTTTTTGTGCTGCCGCCCAGCATGCAGCTGCCACCCCAAGTATTCATCATGGCACAGCAGGCGTAACAGAGCGGCATAGTCAATATTGTAGTATATTAGTGTGAACAATGCCTCCTCACTGAGATAGAACCCTTTGAAGCATCATCCAATCCATACACTTATTGTAAAGAATCTAATGTACACGTTCTCTTTCTTTTGTCACTGACCTATTCACTGAAAACCTATTTCTGTGGGAGATTGGTGTCATCAATCTTACAGGAATTCTGGGAAACCTAGAGAATGGTTAGGACAAGAGAACGACTGGCTGAAATGAGACAGAACTGAGAAGCTGTGCGATGAAAGACTTTTTGCTTTGACTCTAACAGAGCTGAGAGCAGACAAGTGTATGACTTATAACTGGCGTGGATTGTGGAGTGATTTCCACCTAACTTGAGCTTCCCAGGTATCTGCTGCTCGTGTACAACCATTACAACCTTCGCCATAAATCAATATCACCTGGAGTCTTGCAGTTCACAATCAGGAGTTTACCTCTACAATATAGTAGTAGTTACTGTATATCGTAGTGGTTGTTATATCTGAGGGACGTTGTTATATCTGAAGGACCATTCAAAATTCTGCTGCACTCATGCACATTATATTAGGTGTGTGGAAGCAGAGAATCAATGTAGTAGTTGCCACTACTATAGTGAGCACCACTATTTTCCAGGTGAATGGCACCCATGCCCAGTGAATGACTCGGTGTTCACTATTCAGCATGAGACCCAGACAGTAGTGACCACTGTAGTAGCAGAGACTACTACTGTACAAAGATTCTCTGCCTCCACTGTGGTCCCACAAATATGGAATATGCATACTTACAGAAATTTAAGAATCTATTATAACCTCTGTCAAATTCCTGTCTGGGTGTGGCAGCAAGTGAAACAGATATTTCTTCTAAAAGGCCAAAACTGCAACAGTAGATGCTGTGAAAGGTGCTTGTTTACATTAAAACACATGGTGGTGGCATCCATTTGTGTGTGTAAAGGGTCAACTGCAGTGTTAAACTGCCCCAGTGATGTCCACTCTCTGGCTGGCTCTTAAAGCGGAGTTCCACCCTAAAGTGGAACCTCCGCTCATTGGATTCCTCCCCCCCTCCGGTGCCTCAATTGGCACCTTTCAGGGGGGAGGGGGGTGCAGATACCTGTATAATACAGGTATCTGCACCCACTTCCGGGCATAGCTAGCCGCAAATGCCCGCCCCAGCCCCCCCCCCAACCCCCCCCCCCCCCCCCCCCCCGTTGTGTTCTGGGAAACACACAGTTCCCACAACAGGGACCAGTGTAGACACGCAGCGCAGTAGGGAACCGGGCAGTGAAGCCGCAACGCTTCACTTCCTGATTCCCTGACCGAGGATGGCGGCGGGGGCAGCCGAGAGACGAGCGATCGATCGGCTTCGGCTGCCGACATCGCTGGACCCTGGGACAGGTAAGTGTCCATTTATTAAAAGTCAGCAGCTGCAGTATTTGTAGCTGCTGGCTTTTAATATTTTTGTTTAATGTGGAGCTCCGCTTTAAATTGCAAAATAAAAAAGCCATATCTGGAATTCAGCTTTAACGCCTGACATGAACGCAGCAGAGAAATTTGAATGGGTCTTTGGATATAACAACCACCATACAATCCACATTTTTGAGGTGGCAATGAGGAACATCTATTAGCAAAAGTATGTAGGCATAGGACACACCCCTGCCACACCCCCTTAAAGGTGGTTAAACCCACAACTGTTTGTTTTTTTTACCACTCCTTTTCCTTTATATTGGCTCTTGAAATTTAGAAATTGGATGAAAGGTTTAGCACTGGGAAACACTGGAAAAAACACTTTTTGAAAATAAAAAGTGCATTTAATATACAACTACACTATATTACCAAAAGTATTGGAATGCCTGCCTTTACACCTACACGAACTTTAATGGCATCCCTGTCTTAGTCCGTAGGGTTCAATATTGAGTTGGCCCACCCTTTGCAGCTATAACAGCTTCAACTCTTCTGGGAAGGCTGTCCACAAGGTTTAGGAGTGTGTCTATGGGAATGTTTGACCATTCTTCCAGAAGCGCATTTGTGAGGGACGAGAAGTCCTGGCTTGCAATCTCCGCTCTAATTCATCCCAAAGGTGTTCTGTTGGGTTGAGGTCAGGACTGTGTGGAGGCCAGTCAAGTTCCTCCACCCCAAACTCGCACATCCATGTCTTTATTGACCTTGCTTTGTACACTGGTCCAAATCATTTGGTGGAGGGGGGATTATGGTGTGCAGGGATTGTTTTTCAGGGGTTGAGCTTGGCCCCTTAGTTCCAGTGAAGGGAACTCTTAAGGCGTCAGCATACCAAGACATTTTGGACAATTTCATGCTCCCAACTTTGTGGGAACAGTTTGGGGATGACCCCTTCCTGTTCCAAAATGACTGCGCACCAGTGCACAAAGCAAGGTCCATAAAGACAAGGATGAGCGCATTTGGGGTGGAGGAACTTGACTGGCCTCCACAAAGTCCTGACCTCAACCCAACAGAACATCTTTGGGATGAATTAGAGCGGAGATTGCAAGCCAGGCCTTCTTGTCCACATCAGTGCCTGACCTCACAAATGCGCTTTTGGAAGAATGGTCAAAAATGTCCATAGAAGCATGCGTGGGAGTGATGTCACGCGACTCCAGCCAGTCACAGAGCCAGAGTCCACGGCCTCAGAAGGAAGAGGGGTGAAGATGGACGTGGCCACCAGCGGGGACATCATGGGCTTCGTTTGCAGGTAAGTGGCACATAATGGGCTAGTATGCGATGCATACAACACAGTTTTACTGAAGATGGTCATAGTGTAGCAATCTTGACATGTTTCATCTATTACTGGGTTTCTCGGGAGATATAAAGCACCACACCTATTTCTAATTATACAAAATAAACAAATCAAACATTTATTTTGTATAATTCCAAATAAGTGTGGTGCTTTATATCGCCTGAGGAAGCCTGTATAATAGGCGAAACATGTCAAGATTGCTACACCTTGACAATCTTCAGTAAAACTTTGTTGTGGACACTTTAATTCAAAGTTGGTTTCATGAATAATGCTTTTATGACTTTGTATCAACTTAAAAGTAGTTTAATGTTTGATATGGATTAAGCAAAAAGTAAGGATTCTTTTTATCTTATGTTGTAATACATTTATTGGCACATTAAAAATTCCAGCTCTCTTGGAGCATTTATTCTTGTTTCTTAGTATCTGTATAGGATGCGGTGCCTAGAGCTCTCCTCTGATCAGTTGTTTCTTGTGGGGATGCGCATGCACTTTTACTGGTTGAGTTGCTGTGCAATTTTCTCATGAATAACCCCTAAGTTTTTGGGTTTATGTTTTTTAGCCTGGAGACTGCAAAACTTCCCAAAAATCAGCAGAAATTATGGAGCCAACAGAATAGACATATGCAAATCCTAATGTTATAATTTTGTTGTTAAGGCTTCTACAATTTTTAGGGCAGATACAAACTTTTAAGACACCCCCCCTCTTCTGTATAAGTCTAGGCAACTAAAAAAAAATGAAATGCTTCTTTTAATAATGGGAGAATGTCTAGGAGAATGGAGAGCCGAGATGCCTGACACATACTGAAGATTGTGATGATGTAGCAATCTTGACATGTTTCGCCTAATACAGGCTTCTTCAGGAGAAATAAAGTACCACACCTATTTGGAATTATACAAAAACAAATAAAAGTATCTGTACGGGATGCGGTGCCTGCAGCTCCCCTCTGATCAGATGTTTCTTGTGTACATGCACTTTCACTCTGTGAATTTAATTATTTCTTATGAATACTCCCTAAGTTTTTGGGTTTATGTTTTTAGCCTGGAGACTGCCAAACTTCCCAAAAATCAGCAGAACTTATGGAGCCAACAGAATAGACATACGTAGACATACACACGGGCGGACTTTTCGGCATCAAAGGTCTGACGGTCTTTCCGACTGTCTTTCGACGGACTTCCGACGGACTTTCGAACGGACTTGCCTACACACCATAACACCAAAGTCCAACGGATTCGTATGTGATGACGTACAACCTGACTAAAATAAGGAAGTTGATAGCCAGTAGCCAATAGCTGCCCTAGCATTGGTTTTCATCCATAGGACTAGCATATAGACGAGCTGATTTTTCGTCCCGACTCTAGTCCGTCAGAAAGATTTGAAACATGTTCCAAATCTAAAGTCTGTCTGATTTTCGACCGAAAAAGTCCGCTGCAGGTCCGATGAAGCCCACATATGGTCGGATTGTCCGACAGATTCTTCCCGTCGGACCAGTCCGGATGAAAAGTCGACCCGTGTGTACACAGCATAACACTTCCTGACAGCGGAAAAGATGTGGAGAGCCGAGATGCCTGACACATATTGAAGATTTTCATGGTGTAGCAATCTTGACATGTTTCGCTTAATACAGGCTTCTTCATGAGAAATAAAGTACCACACATATTTGGAATTATATAAAATAAACAAATAAAAGTGTCTGTACGGAATGCGGTGGCTGCAGCTCCCCTCTGATCAGATGTTTCTTGTGTACAAGCACTTTCACTCGGTGAATTTAATTATTTCTTATGAATACCCCCTAAGTTTTTGCGTTTATGGTTTTAGCCTGGAGAGGGCCAAACTTCCCAAAAATCAGCAGAACTTATGGAGCCAACAGAACAGACATACTCAAATATTAATGTTCCATTTTTTTGGTAAGTCTACTACAATTTCTAGGGCAGATCCGAAATTTGAAGGCACCCCCCTCTTGGGTATAAGTCTCGGCAACTCTCCCTCCCCAACTAGTGCTGAGAACTGACAAAAAAAAAACTGAAATGCTTCTTTTAATAATGTGAGAATGTCTAACACTTCCTGACAGCGGAAAAGATGTGGAGAGCCGAGACGCCTGACAAATTGATGAACGAGTGGAGTGAAATGAATTCAGTTTTCCCACAAATCTGACCCTGTCATTCAAATCAGAGCTCGGAGCTTCGGGGACCGAACCTGATAATATGCTTTCTAATCAACAGACTTATAAAATATGTATTTCTCCATTACCGACTAACGTGCTCATGAAAAATAAATAGCCCTTTGCTGGAAACATAATGTAGCAAAAAAAAAAAGTACAGATCACACGATCTGGTAGGTTAGCTTCGCTTTGTCTTGAAGGATCCAGAATATTCAGTTGTAGATTATATATTAATACACTCACTAAATTGTCTTTAGTAGATATATAAAGCCATTTTTTTTTCATTCTGGATATAATAGGAGAGTTAGAATCCCTGTAGGTTTTTACTGCTGCCTATGATCCCGCTGAAGAGCTTCACACTGTTTGTCCCCGCAACTACTATCACCAAGACAGAGAGCGATATGAAATTAGCCAACTTTGATGGTGTTATAGTCACTGAATGTTATAGCCACCAAAATAGGAAATTCTTTCCCAATCAAAGGCAGCAAACAGCAACATACACCCAACAGGGGTTTTAACACTACACAATTCTACACAGAACAACAACAAAAAGTTCTGGCTATATTGTAGATAAACTTTAAAATAGGCATTCATAACCCCTGGGAGGCCTTGCTTCTTGGATCTTATCAAACGTGCAAGAAAACAAGCGGATTTTGTTTTCCTGGTGGCTGGGCAAACACTCGCTAGAGCACGGAAGCAACCAACCATTATTCATTTCTTATAGGTGATACAGAGATTGATGGGAGCATGGTGCGTGAGAAGTTGACTGCTATACTTAAAGAGTAACTCCACTTTTATAAGAAAAAAAAAACACACATTCCCCTCTGGGTGATCTATGTACATTGCAGGGATTTTAGCAAACTTTGTTGCAGATTATCATTCCTACTTTTTGTAATTCTGAAGAAATAGCTGTTTGTTTGTCTGTGTCCATGTTCAGAGTAAATCTGTATGGGAGTGATTTTATCATTTTCAATCAGCTGCTGCACTTGCTGGGCTCTAACGAGGAAAGTGGCAGTGTCTGCAGGGAAATTTTTGTTGCAGGGGATGCCCAAAATTTGAGTTGTATCTCAGTGCAGACTTCTGGGAAAATCAGTGAGCCAATCACACACAGCAGGAAATAACATTTCTGGGGGTGTTCTGTATACCATCTGTGTACAGAACACCTCCAGGTTGCCATATTGCATTTTACAGAAAACGACAGCGCTGCAGATTGAGAAGGAAAGGTAATTTTTTAATGCCATCTGAATAAAACAAATGAGTATGGATAAGTTTGTTGTTTCATTATAATTTATTTTGGATTCACTGGAATTCATTACTATTGTGATTTTGAGATTCAGATGCATAGGGCGGCGCAATGGTTGTGGTTAGCTTTTCCACCTAGCAGCACTAGGGTCGATGGTTCGAATCTCAACCATAGCACTACCTGCATGGAGTTTACATGCTCTCCCTGTGTTTACGTGGGTTTCCTCCCACACTCCAAAGACATGCTGGTAGGTTAATTGGCTCCTGTCTAACTTGTCCCTAGTATGCATGAATGTGAGTTAGGGAGCTTAGATTGTAAGCTCCTTGAGGAAAGGGATTGATGTGAATGTATACTATATGTAAATTGCTGTGTAAATTAACAGTGCTATATAAATACCTTAAATAAATAATACCCTGTCTTCAAAATACAATACTAATGGAACTTTTCAAGGAAGCCTTGGGTATCAAACAACATGGTAGGCAGCCTGCTTACTTACCTGTGGGTCGGTGGCCCCAGCTCCCTACTCCCAGCAGTAGCTTGCATCTTGCTTGATAGGCAATGACAGGTGATGTCACTCTTCTCCTCTCGGTAGAGGCCTGCATCGTAGTTGCTTGACAAAAAGATGCATCACTGCCCTTCCTCAGCTCATCTAGCATCCCAGGTTGCAGGGCAACAGGAGGCGACTTCACAGCTTCACCCAGCAGTTACTTGCTGACACCCTGTACTTGTAGCATGTCTGGAACCTTCCCCTCCCCACAGCTTTGGGAATGGTCCTTGGCACAGGAGGTGCCTTATTTAAAGTGCATTAACCTGTGCTTGTGATAGTCTTTCCTGCTGACCAAGTGCACCTGTCTGTTGTTCCTGTTGCTGACCTCCGCTATGTTCTCAGATACCTCTGCTGCTGGCCCTGATCTTTGCTATGTTACCAGATACCTCTGCTGTTGACTGTCTGTCCTGACCTTTGCTACATTCTCAAATTTCTTCACTGTCTGTTGCCTGCCCTAACCTTTGCCACATTACCGGATACCTTTACTGTGTGCTCCCTGCCCTGACCTTTTCTACAATATCAGATTTCTCCACTGTCTGCTGACCGCCATGACCTTTGCTACATTCTCAGATTTCTCTACTGTCTGCTGCCTGCCATGACCTTTGCTACATTCTCAGTTTTCTCCACTGTCTGTTGCCTCCTATGACCTTTGACACTTTACCAGATAACTCTACTGTGTGCTCCCTGCCATAACCTTTGCTACATTCTCAGATTTCTCCACTGTCTGCTGCCTCTTATGACCTTTGCCATGTTACTGGATACCTCTACTGTGTGCTCCCTGCCCTGACCTTTTCTACAATATCAGATTTCTCTACTGTCTGCTGCCTGCCATGACCTGATTTCTCCACTGTCTGCTGCCTGCTATGACCTTTGCCACATTACCGGATACCTCTAGTGTGTGCTTTCTGTTCTGATCTTTGCAACAATTTCAGATTTCTCCACTTTCTGCTGTTTGTCATGACCTTTGTTACGTTCTCAGATTTCTTCACTGTCTGCTACCTGGCATGACCTTTGCTTTTGCATGGATTATGCTTGCTGCTACCTGTCAGCCCCGACTCACTGAGAGTACCTTCTATCTTGATTCTCTCTCTGATTTAATAGAAGGCATTTTACAAATTTACCCCAAAAAAATAGGGTAATATAATGTGTTTGTGTGTACTAAAATGCATTTTATTATTTTTTTCTAAAAAATTTGCATTTGATAAACAGCTGTGCAAATATCGCGTGATATAAAAAAAAAATTGCAACCGTCTTTTTGTATTCTCCAGGGTCTCTACTTTCAGAGAATATATAAAATGTGGGGCCTTCTTATAAGTTTCTAGCAAAAAAAAAAAAAAAATTGCTGATTTTAACGTGTGTGAAAAATATCAAAACTGTCCCGTAGGTAAGCGAGTAATGCTTCACTAAGCATCTAACATATATCAGTGCTCCAGCCCAAAAGGAATTTCATTTAATTTTTAATTTTTTTTACATTGGTCCATGTTCCCCAGGGTAGTGTCCACCCCCCTTTATATGTATTTTTTGACACATATTTGCCTATTAGCCCAGAAAATTGCCTTTTTGTAATTTTGACAGATTCTGCTCCCAGTAGGGTTTGGTTTCTAAACTTCTGTGAAGTTCTCCTAACAGTTTGGCCTCATCCCTAAGAGCCCTTGCACACTGGGGCGGGGGGCGGCATCGGCGATAAAACGCTGCTATTATTGGCGGCGTTTTACCGTCGGTATGCGGCCGCTAGCGGAGCGGTTTTACCCCCGCTGGCGGCCGAGAAAGGGGTAAATACCACCGCAAAGCGCCTCTGCAGAGGCGCTTTGCCGGCGGTATAGCCGCGCCGTCCCATTGATTTCAATGGGCAGGAGCGGTAAAGGAGCGGTATACACACCGCTCCTTCACCGCTCCGAAGATGCTGCTAGCAGGACTTTTTTACCATCCTGCCAGCGCATCGCTCCAGTGTGCAAGCCCTCGGGGCTTTCACACTGGATACACAGCAGCGGCACTTTCGGGTCGGTTTGCAGGCGCTATTATTAGCGCAATAGCGCCTGCAAACCGCCCCAGTGTGAAAGGGCTCTAATAAGCAAGGTAGCGGTGAGGTGGTAAGGCTTGAAGCCAGAGAACTTTACGCACAGTATAGTGTTTTACCCCTTCCACTGTGAGGATGGTGGTGGGGGGGTTAAATCATAAGACCAGCTAAACAGAATTATGCCCCGTACACACGATCGAACATTGATCAGACATTAATCGGATATTCCGACAACAAAATCCATGGATTTTTTTCCGACGGATGTTGGCTCAAGCTTGTCTTGCATACACACGGTCATACAAATCTTGACGGAAATTCCGAACGTCAAGAACGCGGTGACGTACAACACTTACGACGAGCCGAGAAAAATGAAGTTCAATAGCCAGTGCGGCTCTTCTGCTTGATTCCGAGCATCCATATCACTTTGTGTGTCGGAATTGTGTACACACGATCGGAATTTACGCAAAAGGATTTTGTTGTCGGAAAATTTGAGAACCAGATCTCAATATTTTGTGCGTCGGAATATCCGATGGAAACTGTCGGATGAAGCCTACACACGGTCGGAAATTTCCGACAACAAGCTCCGATCGCACATTTTACGTTGGAAAGTCCGACCGTGTGTACGGGGCATTACAATTATTTAGTTCAGTCTATATAACTGTGTGGTTGGTGTACCAACCAAAGTTCATTGGAGTTCCAACCAAAGTGAGGTGAAATAAAAAGAAGCTCAGAATACTCTGTACCAGAAGGAAGATTAAATTCTTGTCTGTGATTTTTTTTTTTCTTTTCCTGAACACTAAACCTCAACGAGGATTCTGCATTCCCCCTTCGTATAGAGGAGTCAGCAGAAGTCAAACACAACAAAATAGCAACCTAGTCTTATAGCCTGGGAATGGAACAAAGCACAGAAAATAGGCTTTTACGACACTTCAAAAAGGTTTTAATACAAGCGCTGGCCTAAAAAAACAATGAATTCTGTTACAGTGCCTTGAAAAAGTATTCACACCCCTTGAAATTTTCCACATTTTGTCATGTTACAAGTAAAAACGTAAATGTATTTTATTGGGATTTTATGTGATAGAACACAAAGTGGCACATAATTGTGAAGTGAATGGAAAATGATTAATGGTTTTCCAATTTTTTTTACAAATGAATATTTGAAAAGTGTGGCGTTCTTTTGTATTCAGCCCCCTTTACTCTGATATCCCTAACTAAAATCTAGTGGAGCCAATTGCCTCCAGAAGTCACCTAATTAGTTAAAAGAGTCCACCTGCATGTAATTTAATCTCAGTATAAATACAGTTGTTCTGTGAAGCCCTTAGAGGTTTGTTAGAGAACCTTAGTGAACAAACAGCATCATGAAGGCCAAGGAACACACCAGACAGATCAGGGATAAAGTTGTGGAGAAATTTAAAGCTGGGTTAGGTTGTTAAAAGATATCCCAAGCTTTGAACATCTCATGGAGCACTGTTCAATCCATCATCTGAAAATGGAAGGAGTATGGCACAACTGCAAACCTACCAAAACATGGCCGTCCACCTAAACTGACAGGCCGGGCAAGGAGAGGATTAATCAGAGAAGCAGCCAAGAGGCCCATGGTAACTCTGGAGGAGCTGCAGAGATCCACAGCTCAGGTGGGAGAATCTGTCCACAGGACAACTATTAGTCGTACTCTCCACAAATCTGGCCTTTATGGAAGAGTGGCAAGAAGAAAGCCATTGTTGAAAGAAATCCATAAAAAGTCCCATTTGCAGTTTGCGAAAAGCCATGTGGGGGACACAGCAAACATGTGGAAGAAGGTGGTCTGGTCAGACGAGACCAAAATTGAACTTTTTGGCCTAAATGCAAAACGCTATGTGTGGTGGAAAACTAACACTGCACATCACCCTGAACACACCACCCCCACTGTGAAACATGGTGATGGCAGCATCATGTTGTGGGGATGCTTTTCTTCAGCAGGGACAGGGAAGCTTGTCAGAGTTGATGGGAAGATGGATACAGCCAAATACAGGGCAATCTTAGAAGAAAACCTGTTATGTCGCGTACACACGATCGGATTTTCCGACAACAAAGTGAAGTTGGCGGAAAATTTGAGAACCTGCTCTCAAACATTTGTGGGTGGAAATTCCGATAGCAAATGTTCGATGAAGCATACACACGGTTGGACTTTCCGATAACAAGATCACATCGAACATTTCCCGTCGAAAAGTCCGACCATGTGTACACGGCATTAGAGTCTGCAAAAGACTTGAGACTGGGGTGAAGGTTCACCTTCCAGCAGGACAACGACACTAAACATACAGCCAGAGCTACAATGGAATGGTTTAGATCAAAGCATATTCATGTGTTAGATTGGCCCAGTCAAAGTCCAGACCTAAATCCAATTGAAAATCTGTGGCAAGACTTGAAAATTGCTATTCACAGATGCTCTCCATCCAATCTGACAGAGCTTGAGCTATTTTGCAAAGAAGAATGGGCAAAAATATCACTCTCTAGATGTGCAAAGCTGGTAGAGACATCCCCAAAAAGACTTGCAGCTGTAATTGCAGAGAAAGGTGGTCCTAAGAAGTATTGACTAAGGGGGGCTGAATACAAATGTACCCCACACTTTTCACATATTTATTTGTAAAAAGTTTTGAAAACCATTTATCATTTTCCTTCCACTTCACAATTATGTGCCACTTTGTGTTGGTCTATCACATAAAATCCAAATAAAATACATTCACGTTTTTGGATGTAACATGGCAAAATGTGGAAAATTTCCTAAGGTATGAATACTTTTTCAAGGCACTGTATATACTTATTATTCTACTTTAGGCTTCGTTCACACTAGTTGCGGGAATGCATGCAAAATCACGCACTTTCCTGCAATGCACAAAAACGTACTGCTCTTCTACAGTTGCACAGCAGAGCCAATATTTCATAATTCTTATTGGCACCCCACACGCATTGTGCACGCCAAAACAAATGGTACTATGTGTTTTGATGTGTCTGTGTCGCAATTTATAAAATGGTGCAGGAGGGAACTTTTTTTGAGTGTTTCTCGCACATAATGAAATTAATAGGCTGCCCGAAATGCAACGTGCAGCACTCAGTCACATTTCTGTGGTGCAAACAAAGTCTTAAAAAAGGCTTAAGCTGGCCAGAGATTGATCGAAATTTGGCTGGATCAGCAGGGACCAGCTGAAGTTCGCTTAATCTATGGCCATTCCCACACAAGAGAAGTCGATTTTTGATATAAGATGTATGGCCAGCCTTATGCCCTGTACACACGATAGGATTTTCCGACGGATGTTGGCTCAAACTTGTCTTGCATACACACGGTCACAGAAATCTTGTCGGGAATTCCGAACGTCAAGAACGCGGTGACGTACCACACGGACGACGAGCCGAGAAAAATGAAGTTCAATAGCCAGTGCGGCTCTTCTGCTTAATTCCGAGCATGCGTGGAACTTTGTGCGCCGGAATTGTGTACACACGATCGAAATTTCCGACAACGGATTTTGTTGTCGGAAAATTTGAGATCCAGATCTCAAATTTTATGTGACGGAAATTCCAATGGAAAATGTCCGATGGAGCCTACATACGGTCGGAATTTCCGACAACAAGCTCCCATAGAACATTTTCCGTCGGAAAATCCTATCGTGTGTACGGGGCATTAGTCTGCCTTTGTGCTGCCTCCTGTAATTCCCTACACAAGGGCTCATTTACATATTTGTTGGACTGCCTTGGGCAGTCTTTCCCAATGCAAACCCAACACATAGACAAGGCACTTTGTCTTGAGTCTTTTGAGTTCAGTTCACACAACTATGCTGAAAAAAAGAACATGCTGCATATTAATGCAATGGGTTGTAAGGGCTGGTTTGAACCAGACAATATAATATGGTAAGAGTAGTGCTTGTCCGCATACCAATCTCCAATATCGACAGTATTAATGTGCAACGTACTCAAAAAATGTATGTAACAATTGCTTGTGCAATTACAATAAACTATATGCAAGAATATCAATAAAGTGCTAGTGCTGCAATCAGTGCAAATCAAACAATCATGCAAACATCTACTACTAAAGTACTTATATGACAATCCATTTAGGGTTCCCAGACTGGAAAGTATAAAAAAAAAATGTAAAAAACAAAAGAAATTTTTAAAAATCAAACCTACGATGTGAAATCCAAGCTATTCTGTGCCTAAATTCACCAGTGCTTCAACAATGTGCGAATCCTTCACCACTCTCACTAAAATGGACTCACCGGATTGATATGCTGGTAAAATTATAAACAAGCAAACAAGCCAAAATATCTCCCAACGATCACCGACTGCAACTCCCTCTTCTCACAGGTTTATGGTCAGGCTCCCTTCTCACAACAACGTATTGAAAGGTAGAGAAAGCTAAGAAACGCAAGGAGGCTCCCATAGCGTAAAACTGTATCACAGGCTTTCATTAAAAATATATGTGTTTCTCTTACATTTATAAAGTGCCCGCCCAGCACTAGGGAAGAACATGTTCAGCTATGCTGGCTGTTTACCACCTGCTGCTCCTTAAAGACGTCACACGACGAAACGTATGCAGGGCGGGGCGAGGACGCTGATGACATTGCGTATGCCAGTTCAGACTCGCGGTCTGTGTCAGGTCCAGAGAAGAACACGCTCAGCTATGTTGGCCGTTCACCTCTGGACCTGACACAGACCGTGAGTGTGAACTGGCATACGCAAGGTTATCAGCATCCTCGACCTGCCCTACGTACGTTTCGTCGTGCAACGTCTTTAAGGAGCGGCAGGTGGTGAGTTTCAGTGAACGATACTACATGTCACTGTGCTGACTCTTCCCAGCTTACCTTGTGTTTGTAAATCTGTGCGTTAGATTACAAGTGGGTTGCGGCGTCTTTGTCGGCGGGTCTCGCTTGCTGTTGCAGTGATCCTGCCAGTTTTTGACCAGAACAAGCTGTCCTGCAGATGTAGTAGTTAGAGGGTTGGAACAAACCATTTACCGCTGACAGAGTCTGGGTGATTTACTGATGATGTGGACTCCGGGTAATGAGGACGTATTAAGGTGCTCCTTGCCAGCTATATGACAGCTCCTAACCTACTAAAAGCCTGTGTATCACCGTGAGTCGGTAAGCACAATCTACAGCCACGGTGGTGGGGTTTTTCACTTCCCTCCCCCCCTTTTTTGGTTGTTTTTATGTGCACACCTGGGTGATTGGTATGTCCGTATGTCTATGTCCAGCATTTAACATACTACACTATGGCCAGTTTTTCTTGTGTTTGCTTCTTTCCTGTATCCATTGAGGGGATTTTGATCTGACCACGGACGGTGCTGATTGGTCCAATACCCCAGAGGCCCTGGCAAGGGTTTTTTGCCATCCGCTCATATCTTTGGAGTTCTGGTAAGAGCAATCATAGCTCATTTGGATCAGCATCCACATCTATACTGAATACCTACCACTTTGGGAATTTGGACTTTATTTATTTGTATTATATTTTAGTTGGTGATAGATCACACTATCAACTCACCCCAACACACAAATCTTTGTTTAGCGCAGTTTATTATTTTTTTCTGTTTTGTAGGTGGTGAAGGGCAGCATAGCTGAGTGTGTTCTTCCCTAGTGCTGGGTGGGCACTTTATAAATGTGAGTGGAACACATATATTTTTAATGAAAGCCTGTGATACAGTTTTAGACATAAAAAAAAGAACATCCAACCATACCAATTTGGGGCTGCCAACATCCCTTGTACAGTTTTGTTTATAAAAAGGAGATACCCCCCCCCCCCCCAAAAAAAAAAAACTGGGACTTTAACAGCAATGAAATATAAAAATACAATATAATTTGACAAAATATACAAATATGAAATATCTAACCACTAAAAATAGATAACAATGATGATGAAATTCCCATATGGTCCAGACGGTCCAACGCATTTCAGGACACAAACGTCCCTTCGTCAGGGGCAATAGTCAGGAAGGAATTACACCTGAACGGTCATTATGTAAGTTCACTGCTGAACTGGGGGCAGCAATAGCATCGCAGACATACACCACTGATGTCACAAGGACATTTGTTGTACCGGGTGGGTCACCAGACATCCACACAAGTCCCACACTAGGGCAGCAAGGAATGGTGCACAAGTGAATGTACACTCAAATTATATATAGAAACTCTCCAGAGTGTGTGATCTTAATAGAATCCACAATGGGGATATCTCGGAAAAACCACAGTAGTCAGAGGCATACATAAAAATGTGTCAGTCTTCAGGTTTTGAGATAAATCTTTCGGTATATTTGTTTCAAAGATCAGGCATGTAATGAGCCAAAGACTCCCTCCGTGTGGATCCTCCGGTGTCGGATGCATGCACGCGCCATCGTATGCAGTGACAGCTTATGATGGCCACTTACTTTGGTAGCTTTTTGTTGCCCTGTCCCAACTTTTTTGAGACATGTTGCTGCCATCAATATCAAAATGTACTTATTTTTGTCTTAAAATGGTACATTTTCTCAGTTTAAAAATGTGATATGTTTCTATTGTGAATAAAATATGGGTTTATGGGATTTGTAAATCATTGCACAGCGTCCTTACTTTTCTTTTGGGGTTGGGGTTGTAAAAGCAAGCATTGTAAATACCTCAATCTGACCTGGTATAGACTTCTTGCAGTCCCTGTACAGCAGGATTGGAGTGTGAGGAGCACAAGAAGCCAATCAGTTCATGTGCTGACAAAAAATCCTGCTGATCGGAGGAGAAATCAGAGTGACAGAGAGATGAGCCCTTCACTGTGCTGCTTCTCCTTTCACTGTCCAGTCACAGGCTGGGGGGGGGGGGGGGGGGTGCAGCAGATTCAATATAACCTGGGCCAAGATGATAAATGATGCTGCCCATCAGACTGAGATCAAATTTTTTTTAAGAGGAAATCTCTATTTTGAAGTTGAATACTGAAGCAATATTTAAAGCGTTTGTTACCCCTACATTTAATATTCCTGATATGTGCCTGCTGTACCATGTACTTGTATGAGAAAGTATCCTGTTCTCTTTGTATTGTTTCCTTTGTGTGAAATCCCTGGTGTTCCTGTCAGCCTCTCTGCTTTCCTATTAAAACCTGTGCACACTAAGCAGGATAGCACACCATGGTCAGTTCTCTAGTTATGCTAGGAACTCAGCCTGCTCTCCTCCAATGATCAGACTTGTCCTGACATGCCTTCCCTGCACAGCCATTCACTGGGAAGCACAGTGTGCTGCATTTGGATACCCCCCCCCCCCCCAGCTCCTATGCAGTTGAGAACAGAGGGAATGTGAAGGAAAAGGGTATTTATAAAAAAAATGTATCTCTATAAAAAAAATGTTTGCCTTTCATTTCTATTTTAAACTGAATGTGTTGTTTTACAAGGTGATTGTTTATATTCCGATTAAAGTGATTCTTAGGCCTCATGCACATGGACGTTTTAAAAAACGTGCTGTAAAGCTAGGTCTGACGCCTGTAAAAATCGGCGATAAAAACGCGTTTTTTACCGCGTTTTGCATTAGCGTTTTTGAGCGTTTTTTAGCGTTAAGTAGCGTTTTTAAAGAAAAACACATCTCTCAGCTATATGCACTCCCTTTGGAGCAAAAAAAAAAACGCTGGAGCTCAAAAATGCTGCATCAGTGTTTTTGAGCGTTTTTTGCGCGTTTCGCGTTTTCACAGCTCTAGCTCCGCAGCTTAAAAACGCCTATGCCATTTGCAGCTCAAAAATGCCTAGGTGGGCATGAAGCCACAGACTAACATAGACAGGCGTTTTTAAGCTGCAAAAAACGCTCAAAAAAGCGGCTGTAAAAACGTCCGTGTGCATGAGGCCTAAACCTTTACCTTGTAAAACAACCCATTCAGATTAAAATATAAATGAAAGGCAAAACATGTGTGTATACATATAAAAAAAACATTATACATACCCTTCCCCCTTTTTTTTCATAAGTGATCACATTACCTCTGTTCTCTGATCTCATAAGAGCTGGGGGAGGAGAAACAGCAGGACACTGATCTTCCCAGTAAATGGCTGTGCATGGGGTGGGGTGTCAGGACAAGTCTGTTCACTGGAGTAGAGCAGACTGAGTTCCCAGCACAGCTACATAACTGACCATAGTGTGTTCTCCTGCTTAGTGTGGTCAGGTTGTATTAGTGTAGCGCTGGTAGATTTACAATCTACCGCAGGTTAGGTAAATTTAGTAAATAGTGTGTTAGGAAGGTTAATAGTTCGCCTCTGTTCCAGCTTGGCTGACGTTGTGGGTGTTTCCGTGCTGACCGGTGGGTGTCGCTGTTGCCACTGGTCAGTGTTGGAAAGGCAACGTGTCGAAGTGTATAGACGCTCCTCTGTCTTGGAGACAAGCTCGGTGGAGGTGGTCCTCGGAGTTGCATTCTGGGAAGAGGATATTTATGGGACAGACGCCATGTTCTAGGGTCGTTTTACAGCCACCTGCTGGCCCTCCTGGCCGACAGGTATGCGTTAAGGAGCTACCTCGTGGTCCTCCGATCGAGATGCCCACGATGCTGCGGCACAGGGGTGGGTCCAGAGGCTTGTCTGGGGCCTACCACCGCGGCCGAGGAATGGTCCTGAGCTGTCGGTCCTGTGTGACGAAGCTGGAAAGCCGAGGAGATCCCAGGGGAGGACCCGTCTTGGAGAGATCACGCGGTGAGCTTGTCTATAGAGGGGCCTGGTGACTCGGTTGGAGGACGTATCCAAAAGAAGTAACCATACAGCATAGTGTTGCCGGTTCGGCTTAAAGGTTCAAACACTGTGACTGACTTTCACTGCAGAAAATCTGATACATCCTGTGGCAGAGGATTGTACGGATTTACCCCCCCCCCCCCCCCAAGCAAGTCTGTGGCAGAGACTTTTGATTCGGCTGCGTACTGGCTGCTAGACCGGTGAGAGAGGCCTATCCAGACGGGCAAGGAGTGTGTCCCACAAGGGGAGCGCATTCCACATAATTATCTGAATTCTACCGGGACATTTGTCGCTAAGATTCTATAAGAAGATATTTGAGTTTCTCCTGAAAGTTTCCTTTTCCGCCTCTTTCCTGCTACTTCCTAAAGTTTGTCTGTTTAATAAAGCATTGAAAACGTACTCTAATGTTGGTGCTTATATCGTCCAGAAGTAAACTCAACGGAACCCCTAGACCCGGTGCCGGTGAAGCAGAGGGAAGCAAAGTGAAGGTAACAGATCCGCTTAAACCAGCAGCTCCACCGTGAGTTAGTGCTACATTAGGAAAGCAGAGGGGGCTGGCAGGATCACCAGGGATTTTAGACAAAGGAAGCAATACAAGAAGAATAGGATAGTTTCTCATACAAGTACATGGTACAGCGGGCACATATCAGGAATATGAAATGTTGGGTTTACATATTCTTTAATGGGTTATTCATTTATATCTTGTTATTTTTTAGCTGAAGTTCTGCTTTTATTCTCTAACTGCAACTTTCTTGTGTAAGTTCAAATCTAATTGGCCTTTTTGGGACATTCCTGGGGCCCAAGTAATACTTGCGTCTACAGCCCCAATCTCATTGCTCTCCAGCTTACAGATTGAAAACTGGTTGGGAGTGCAATACGGCTACAACCCCCCAGTACATGACAGGTACACTTTAATGATGCACATCTAGAATCAGAACGACTGCAGAAATCAAACAGGGATTTAAAGAGGGATTTAACATCAATAAGCGAGACACAGGAGTATTAAACATTTGTATGCAAATGAATACAGGATGAAATCAAATCCAAACCAAGACGGCACTATGTTGGATCTAACATCGTGATTACCGCGGACCAGTGTTCCTGCAAGCGTAAGCATTTGTTAGGTCTACGGGAAGATGAGATACTGAAATATTAAAGACTGGTGGTGATATTGTTATGAAACTCTTTATTTTGCTCGGAGTTAATGTAATAAGACATCATGAAAATTTCAGGACAAAAATTGTAAATTGCTCGACGGGTTAGACCCTCCTGTGCGTGGAAATATTTCATTTATGGGGTGGGGGGGGGAGGGAGACTTTTGTTTTATTACAAACTGGCAAATCATGAAAATGCAACACAAGCTGTTTTGTCATTTAAAGCCGAACTCCAGGCAGGTATAAAAGACACAAATGTACGCAGCTCTGTATTCATTAATGCGTCGTATAATGTATTGTACGTGCAACTAGTGTAAGTACAGTGGAACCTTGGATTACGAGCATAATCCGTTCTAGGAGAATGCTTGTAATCCAAAGCACTCGCATATCAAAGCGAGTTTCCCCATAGAAGTCAATGGAAATGAAGATAATAAGTTCTACATTGACTTCTATTGCATGCAATACCACATGTGGCCAGAGGTGGGGGGGCGCCGGAGAGCCTCGGAAATACTCGGAGACCGTTTGGCTGAACTTGGAAAGCCTCGGAATGGCTTGGAAACACTCGGGAACTGAGTATTTCCAAGTATTTCCGAGTGATTCCGAGTATTTCCAAACGGCTCCGAACCGTTCCGAGTGTCCCCGGCGCCCCCGCACCTCTGGCCAAATGCGTTACTGCACATCACATTAGCTTGAATTCTGGTCTTTTTGACAACACTCGCAAACCGAGTCAGAATTTTTTTTAAAAAAGTTGCTCGTCTTTCAAAACGCTCGTTAACCGCATTACTTGTAAACCAAGGTTCCACTGTACCTGAATTTGACTTGTTATCAGCCTTTTAGGGCTTATTTACACAATTGTATCCAAAATGCACCCGAATAAATATGCGGGCTGACAGAAAGATCCTCCATCCGTACAGTACCTAGAGCAGTGGACAACTTTTACATGCGTACAGCACATAGGGTAAGGGACAGCTTCTACATACACTATATTGTGAAGAGTACTGGGACACCTGCCTTTACACGCACATGAACTTTAATGGCATCCCAGTCTTAGTCCATAGGGTTCAATATTGAGTTGGCCCACCCTTTGCAGCTATAACAGCTTCAACTCTTCTGGGAAGGCTGTCCACAAGGTTTAGGAGTGTGTCTATGGGAATGTTTGACCATTCTTCCACATTTGTGAGGTCAGCCACTGATGTTGGAAGAAAAGGCCTGGCTCGCAGTCTCCACTCTAATTCATCCCAAAGGTGTTCTATTGGGTTGAGGTCAGGATTCTGTGCAGGCCAGTCAAGTTCCTCCACCCCAAACTCACTCGTCCATGTCTTTATGGACCTTGCTTTGTGCACTGTTGTGCAGTTATGTTGGAACAGGAAGGGGCCACCCCCAAACTGTTCCCACAAAGTTGGGAGCATGAAATTGTCCAAAATGTCTTGGTATGCTGGCGCCTTAAGAGTTCCCTTCACTGGAACTAAGGGGCCAAGCCCAACCCCTGAAGAACAACCCTACACCATAATCCCCCCCCTCCACCAAATGATTTGGATCAGTGCACAAAGCAAGGTCCATAAAGGCATGGATGAGCGAGTTTGGGGTGGAGGAACTTGTCTGGCCTGCACAGGACTACATTCCTAAACCTTATGGGCAGCCTTCCCAGAAAAGTTACAGCTGTTATAGCTGCAAAAGGCGGGCCAACTCAATATTGAACCCTACGGGCTAAGACTGGGATGCAGTTAAAGTTCATGTGTATAAAGTTCATGTAGTAGGTGTTCCAATACTTTTAGACAATATAGTGCATGTACAGCACCCAGGGTAAGGGACAGCTTCTACATGCATACAGCACCCAGGGTAAGGGACAGCTTCTACATGCATACAGCACCCAGGGTAAGGGACCCTACTAACCACTGCCACATGTCAATATCAACAACATTCACATATTCAATATTGAGTTGGCCCGCCCTTTGCAGCTATAACAGTTTCAACTCTTCTGGGAAGGCTGTCCACAAGGTTTAGGAGTGTGTCTATGGGAATGTTTGACCATTCTTCCAGAAGCACATTTGTGAGGTCAGGCACTGATGTTGTACGAGAAGCCCTGGCTTGCAGTCTCCACTCTGATTTCTTCCAAAGGTGTTTTATCGGGTTGAGGTCAAGACTCTGTGCAGGCCAGTCATATTTCTTCACCCCAAACTCGCTCATCCATGTCTTTATGGATCCTTCATTCATACAGCACCCAGGGTAAGGGACAGCACCTACATGTGTACAGCACCCAGGATAAGGGACAGCACCTACATGTGTACAGCACCCAGGATAAGGGACAGCACCTACATGTGTACAGCACCCAGGGTAAGGGACAGCACCTACATGTGTACAGCACCCAGAGTAAGGGACAGCACCTACATGTGTACAGCACCCAGAGTAAGGGACAGCACCTACATGTGTACAGCACCCAGAGTAAGGGACAGCACCTACATGTGTACAGCACCCAGGGTAAGGGACAGCACCTACATGTGTACAGCACCCAGAGTAAGGGACAGCACCTACATGTGTACAGCACCCAGGGTAAGGGACAGCACCTACATGTGTACAGCACCCAGAGTAAGGGACAGCACCTACATGTGTACAGCACCCAGGGTAAGGGACAGCACCTACATGTGTACAGCAGCCAGGGTAAGGGACAGCACCTACATGTGTACAGCACCCAGGGTAAGGGACAGCACCTACATGTGTACAGCACCCAGAGTAAGGGACAGCACCTACATGTGTACAGCACCCAGGGTAAGGGACAGCACCTACATGTGTACAGCACCCAGGATAAGGGACAGCACCTACATGTGTACAGCACCCAGAGTAAGGGACAGCACCTACATGTGTACAGCACCCAGAGTAAGGGACAGCACCTACATGTGTACAGCACCCAGAGTAAGGGACAGCACCTACATGTGTACAGCACCCAGGGTAAGGGACAGCACCTACATGTGTACAGCACCCAGAGTAAGGGACAGCACCTACATGTGTCCAGCACCCAGAGTAAGGGACAGCACCTACATGTGTCCAGCACCCAGAGTAAGGGACAGCACCTACATGTGTACAGCACCCAGGGTAAGGGACAGCACCTACATGTGTACAGCACCCAGAGTAAGGGACAGCACCTACATGTGTACAGCACCCAGAGTAAGGGACAGCACCTACATGTGTACAGCACCCAGGGTAAGGGACAGCACCTACATGTGTACAGCACCCAGAGTAAGGGACAGCGCCTACATGTGTACAGCACCCAGAGTAAGGGACAGCACCTACATGTGTACAGCACCCAGAGTAAGGGACAGCACCTACATGTGTACAGCACCCAGAGTAAGGGACAGCGCCTACATGTGTACAGCACCCAGAGTAAGGGACAGCACCTACATGTGTACAGCACCCAGAGTAAGGGACAGCGCCTACATGTGTACAGCACCCAGAGTAAAGGACAGCGCCTACATGTATACAGCACCCAGAGTAAGGGACAGCACCTACATGTGTACAGCACCCAGAGTAAGGGACAGCACCTACATGTGTACAGCACCCAGAGTAAAGGACAGCGCCTACATGTGTACAGCACCCAGAGTAAGGGACAGCACCTACATGTGTACAGCACCCAGAGTAAGGGACAGCGCCTACATGTGTACAGCACCCAGAGTAAGGGACAGCACCTACATGTGTACAGCACCCAGAGTAAAGGACAGCGCCTACATGTGTACAGCACCCAGAGTAAGGGACAGCACCTACATGTGTACAGCACCCAGAGTAAGGGACAGCACCTACATGTGTACAGCACCCAGGGTAAGGGACAGCACCTACATGTGTACAGCACCCAGAGTAAGGGACAGCGCCTACATGTGTACAGCACCCAGAGTAAGGGACAGCGCCTACATGTGTACAGCACCCAGAGTAAGGGACAGCGCCTACATGTGTACAGCACCCAGAGTAAGGGACAGCACCTACATGTGTACAGCACCCAGGGTAAGGGACAGCGCCTACATGTGTACAGCACCCAGGGTAAGGGACAGCACCTACATGTGTACAGCACCCAGAGTAAGGGACAGCACCTACATGTGTACAGCACCCAGAGTAAGGGACAGCACCTACATGTGTACAGCACCCAGAGTAAGGGACAGCTCCTACATGTGTACAGCACCCAGAGTAAGGGACAGCACCTACATGTGTACAGCACCCAGAGTAAGGGACAGCACCTACATGTGTACAGCACCCAGAGTAAGGGACAGCGCCTACATGTGTACAGCACCCAGAGTAAGGGACAGCACCTACATGTGTACAGCACCCAGAGTAAGGGACAGCGCCTACATGTGTACAGCACCCAGAGTAAGGGACAGCACCTACATGTGTACAGCACCCAGAGTAAGGGACAGCACCTACATGTGTACAGCACCCAGAGTAAGGGACAGCGCCTACATGTGTACAGCACCCAGAGTAAGGGACAGCACCTACATGTGTACAGCACCCAGAGTAAGGGATGTCTTTATTCCCCCAAATAAATCTTTAGGGAGCACCAGCAGGAGGAAGGAGGTCCTCGTTCCACCATATAGGTCCTTGGTTATCACTAGAGGGATTACCAGCAGGAGGAAAGGAGTTTTGATTTCCTATATAGACCCTTAGTTATCACTAGTGGGGTCACAGAACAAGGACGGAAGTCTTGATTCCCCCATATAAATCCTTAGTTATCATGAGAGGGGTCATCAACAGGAGGAAGGAGGTCCTGATACCACCATATATAGACCATTAGTTATCACTAGGGGCATCAACAGCGGGAGGAAGGAGGTCTTGATTCCTCTATATAGATCTTCATTTATCATTATAGGGGTCAATAGCAGGAGGAAGGAGATCCTGATTCCTCTATATAGATCTCACTAGAATTCATCATCCCGACACTTACTGTACATGAATCTGGTAATGCTCCAACATTTGTTGCTTTACCAAAAAGTGGATGTCTACAGAGTACTTATGACACTCTTTATGAATTCCCCTTAATATAACAAGGACCACTTTGGTGACAACACAGAAGGCTTAGAAAAGTCAGGCATCAACAGTAATGTTTTAGATGTCATATCCTCAGGATATGTACATCCACAATATAAGAAGACTCTGTGAACCATCGAACATTTCCGGTCTGATTTTGTTCGATTGGGAACTTGTTGTGGAAATTCTGACCGAAATCAGAATTTCCGTCACACAAAATTTAAGACCTGTATCTCAAATTTTCCGACAACAAAATCTGTTGTCGAAAATTCCGATCGTGTGTACACAATTCCGACGCACAAAATTCCACGCATGCTCGGAATCAAGCAGAAGAGCCGCACTAGCTATTGAACGTAATTTTTCTCGGCTCGCCGTACGTGTTGTACGTCACCGCGTTCTTGACGTTCGGAAGATTTGTGTGACCGCGTGTATGCAAGACAAGTTGGAGCCAACCTCCGTCGGAAAAAATCCATGGATTTTGTTGTCGGAATGTCCGATCAATGTCCGATCATGTGTACAGGGCATAAGGCTGGCCATACATCTTACATCAAAGATTGACTTCTCTTGTGTGGGAATGGCCATAGATTGAGCTAGAGTCATTGACTTCCCATGGAGCCCTCTGCATTCACTATACTGGGATGGGGTCCCACAGCAGTCACTTGGTCTGCTTCTTGTAGATGTGCGAGAACTTGTAAAACATTTGCAAACAGCTGGGTTCCCTCATCCCTAAAGCCCACCGCTGGCCCTCTGTATTTGATAATTACTACTTCCATCTCTCACTCTCCAAAACCACTTAGTTTAGGAACACGTAGACAAAACAATTGTTCGTTTCCTTGGAAGGAGATTGCTAATCTGTCAAACTATCTGCACCAAATATGAGTCCATTCTGTTTCTCAAAAGACTCGTAATGAAAGAAAGAAGTCGTGCTGCTCGGTCTCCCTTCCAGAGCTGCTTATGAATTCATGGCACAGCGTGACGGTTATTAAAATCCCGTATGTGAGAGGAGCGAGCCACACAAAGAGATATGAATTGGCATTCTGCGGAGATAATGCAATCCAATGGGCAAAGCATGCAGCACGGGCTCATCCCGGAAGGGGAGACATCTGAAACAGAAGATACATTGGTATTCTGGGGGAGTATGTCCAACCAGCGCAAGTCACCATCCCCGTCTCCATCTCTCACTGTAATTATTGTAAGAATAAGGTTTTGCCTGCTGAGTAATTATTACTCCGAGGAGACTTTACAGAGAAAAGAGCATGATGAGGCTCTTCTTATGTGACTTATGAATAAGTCCTGAGTGGACTCCCCCCATCCACTTCATATTATCTTTTAACCTGGACTCACCTCTGGCTCCCTTTATTTTATCCAATACCTATAATAATGTTCTAGGAGTTATTTCTGCCACCCAACCCCCCCCCCCCCCCCCCCCCCATCCAACCCAAAAAAACACCTTAATTGCTTTGCAATGCCAAATCGTATTTGGCCCTGCCAATAAAGCTTATTTAAATTTGAATTCGCCTTTAGCTAACCCCTGACTTACAGTAGAGGCAGACCACCGTAATGGCTTAAAGATGACCTGGTGCCAATGGGTCAGCCAACCAACTAGCAACATTTTCAGAAGAAGAGCTCAGCAACTGTATATTTCCCCAAATATTTTTTTTTTTTAAAACTGGATCTTGCATCAGATAAACTTTTCATGTAAAGTGCATGCAAAAATAATAATTTGTAAGTGTCGGGCATTTAGTACATCTCACAGGGAACACAGTGCTCCCCCCAACAATACCTCTATCTGCTTTTCTATCAAGGACAGCGCCATCTACACTATAATGTCAAAAGTATTGGGACGCCTGCCTTTACACGTACATGAGCTTTAATGGCATCCCAGTCTAATGCCCCGTACACACGGTCGGACATTGATCGGACATTCCGACAACAAAATCCTAGGATTTTTTCCGACGGATGTTGGCTCAAACTTGTCTTGCATACACACGGTCACACAAAGTTGTCGGAAAATCCGATCTTTCTGAACGCGGTGACGTAAAACACGTACGTCGGGACGATAAACGGGGCAGTAGTCAATAGCTTTCATCTCTTTATTTATTCTGAGCATGCGTGGCACTTTGTGCGTCAGATTTGTGTACACACGATCGGAATTTCCGACAACTGATTTTGTTGTCGGAAAATTTTATAGCAAGCTCTCAAACTTTGCGTGTCGGAAAATCCGATGGAAAATGTGTGATGGAGCCCACACACGGTCGGAATTTCCGACAACAAGGTCCTATCACACATTTTCCATCGGAAAATCCGACCGTGTGTACAGGGCATTAGGGTTCGATATTGAGTTGGCCCAACCTTTGCAGCTATAACAGCTTAAACTCTTCTGGGAAGGCTGTCCACAAGGTTTAGGAGTGTGTCTATGGGCATGTCTGACCATTCTTCCAGAAGTGCATTTTTAAGGTCAGGCGGCTCACATTCTCTGCTCTAATTAATCCCAAAGGTGATCAATCGGGTTGAGGTCAGGACTCTGCGCAGGCCAGTCAAGTTCCTCCACCCCAAACTTGATCATCCATGTCTTTATGGACCTTGCTTTGTGCACTGGTGGGTAGCCATGTTTGAACAGGAAGGGGCCATCCCCCAAACTGTTCCCACAAAATTGGGAGCATGAAATTGTCCAAAATGTCTTGGTATGCTGATGCCTTAAAGAGGTGGTCCAGCCAGGGTATAAAAAATTAAAAGTCAGCAGCTACAAATACTGTAGCTGCTGACTTTTAATATATGGACACTTACCTGTCCAGGGAGCCCATGATGTCGGCACCCCAGCCGATCTTCGGATCAAATCCCGGGTGCTACCTCCACCATTCCTGGTAAGGGATTCCTGGTAAAGGCTTCACTGCCGGCTCCCTGCTGCGCATGTGTGAAGCGCGCTGTGCTTTCTAATTGGCCCGGCAACTGGGGAAGGAGGAGGGGGGCCGAACTTCCGGAAGATCAGGCCGCGGCCCTGTCTCCGTAAGTGGGGAAGGGGACCTGTCAAAAACAGGTCCCCGTTCCTCCTCCCCCCGAAAGGTGTCAAATGTAGCACCGTAGGTGGGGAGGAAGTGTATAAAGGGAAAACCCACTTTTAGGTGGAACTCCGCTTTAAGAGTTCCCTTCACTGGAACTAAGGGGCCAAGCCTAACCCCTGAAAAACAACCCCACACCATAATCCCCCCCCCCCACCAAATGATTTGGACCAGTGCACAAAGTAAGGTCCATAAAGACATGGACTTGACTGGCCTACACAGAGTCCTGACCTCAACCCGATAGAATACCTTTGGGATGAATTAGAGTGGAGACTGCAAGCCAGACCTTCTCGTCCAACATCAGTGCCTGACCTCACAAAGGCACTTGTGGAAGAATGGTCAAACATTCCCATAGACACACTCCTAAACCTTGTGGACAGCCTTCCCAGAAGAGTTGAAGCTGTTATAGCTGCAAAGGGTGGGCCAACTCAATATTGAACCCTACGGACTAAGACTGGGATTCCATTAAAGTTCATGTGCGTGTAAAGGCAGGTGTCCCAATACTTTTGACAATATAGTGTATGTTCAGGTTTCATCCAAGGACAGCATCCACTTACTGAATTTAGACTGGCCTGCGGGCTGAGCAAAAGTAATTGCTCAATTTCCCCATCCATCCTAAACAGCACAGATGAAGTATCTACAGTGCTGGCTATTGTATTCTGATTGAATGCAGACTTGGTCGCAATTTTTCTACCGGTCTACAAAATAATTGAGAACAATAGCAGTTTGCGGAGCTGAGTGGTACGGAAGGAACTTTGTATGATTTAGCAGCAATCAGGCAAAATTCGATCAGCGTATTGGCAGCTTTAGATGTTGATTCAAAGATGACGCAATCTGCATTCTACAAGTCGAGAAAAGTTGGGACTTTCGGCTTGACAATAAAATCTGATCTTCAAGCAACACAACAAACACAACATTAACCTCATTATATCTTCCACAAGGCTTCATCTAATTTAGATCCTCATAAAATCACCAGCAGGGCACACACACTGCTAAAGATAGGCACAATATAAAACCAAAAATCTAAAAAAGATGAAAACAATAAACAGAAAAGCTGTTAAAGATGAGGTTCAGGCATTGATTTCCTAGCAGAGTTACATTGGTCTAATCTAATGCCCTGTACACACGATCGGACATTGATCGGACATTCCGACAACAAAATCCATGGATTTTTTCCGACGGATGTTGGCTCAAACTTGTCTTGCATACACACGGTCACACAAAGTTGTCGGAAAATCCAATCGTTCTGAACGCGGTGACGTAAAACACGTACGTCGGGACTATAAACGGGGCAGTAGCCAATAGCTTTCATCTCTTAATTTATTCTGAGCATGCGTGGCACTTTGTGCGTCGGATTTGTGTACACACGATCGGAATTTCCGACAACAGATTTTGTTGTCGGAAAATTTTATAGCCTGCTCTCAAACTTTGTGTGTCGGAAAATCCGATGGAAAATGTCCGATGGAGCCCACACACGGTCAGAATTTCCGACAACACGCTCCGATTGGACATTTTCCATCGGAAAATCCGACCGTGTGTATGGGGCATTAGAATGTACAGTACTTGCAATACCTGACCAATACTTGTGTAAACTGCAAATCACTGTAGTATTCAGCTCTCCTACATGGATAGCGGCAGTCTTCTGGGCTCGAGTGGCTCCTCTTCTGTAGAGTAAGCCTAGGGGGTGGCTTTTTTGAAGGATACAAGGTGTTTTCTGACTGGATGATGTGGAGATTATGAGGTCACCCCCCCTGCCTCTCCACCTCATCCAATCAAAGAATGCCTAGTATTCAAAAAAAAAAATACAATTTTGTTTCTGAATAGCAGCAAAGTGGAGCAAGCGACCCCCTGTGGTTGCAGTGCAGAACTACGGACACTCAGCACTGGATCTGGAAGATTGCTGCTTTCACTGTAGCAGCGGCAAATACCACAGTGATTTGCAACGTCCGCAGGAATTGGTAAGGTATGACATCTGCATACTTACATTGGTCTGAGCTGAAAAAAATGGAGCTATGCAATTAAAATCATCTCTGAACTTTAACCACTTACAGCCCAGGAGATTTTCCCCCTTAATGACCAGGCCATTTTTTGTGATGCGCCACTGCGTCGCTTTAATTGACAATTGCGCATTTCGTGCGGCGCTGTACCCAAACAAGCTCAGTGTGCTGAAGAACTACAAGGAGTGATTGTAGTGAAAGTGAAGGAACTGTTAAGCCTTGTGTTTGGAAATGTTAACCCCTTCATCCCTGGAAGATTTGGCTGCTCCATGACCAAGCCATGTTTTGCAATACGGCACTGCGTCGCTTTACCTAACAATTGCGCGGTCGTGCGACGTTGCACCCAAACAAAATTGACGTCCTTTTTTTCCCACAAATAGAGCTTTCTTTTGGTGGTATTTGATCATCTCTGCGGTTTTTATTTTTTGTGCTAGAAACAAAAAAAGAGCGACAATTTTGAAAAAAAAACACAGTATTTTTTTCTTTTTGCTATAATAAAATATCCAAAAAAAATGTAAAAAAAAGAAATTTCTTCATCAGTTTAGGCCGATATATGTTCGTTTACATAGTTTTGGTTGAAAAAAAAATTGCAATAAGCATATATTGATTGGTTTGCACAAAAGTTATAGCATCTACAAAATAGGGGATAGATTTATGGCATTTTTATAATTTTATTTTTTTTACTAGTAATGGTGGCGATCTGCGATTTTTAGCGGGACTGCGACTTTGCAGCGGACAGATCGGACACTTGAGACTTTTTTGGTACCATTGACATTTATACAGCGATCAGTGCTATAAAAAATGCACTGATTACTGTGTAAATGTCACTGACAGGGAAGGGGTTACCACTAGGGAGCGATCAAGGGGTTAAAGTGATTGTAAAGGCTTGTTTTTTAATTTTTTTAAAAAAACAAACATGTCATACTTACCTCCACTGTGCAGCTCGTTTTGCAGTGTCACACCGATAATCGCCTTCTGGGGTCCCCCGGCGACTCTCGCGGCTCCTCCCCGCATCAGATAACCCCCTAGGAAAAGCTCTTTCCCAGGGGGGGTTACCTTGTGGGCGTGCTCCCGAGTCCAGCATTTGCATCCACAGACACGAATTCCGGACTCGGCCCCACCCCCGGCGTCCGCGTCATTGGATTTGATTGACAGCAGCGGGAGCCAATGGCTGGGCTGCTATCAAACTATCCAATCAAGAGCCGGGACCCTGTGGAGAGAGGGACAGCGCGTATCTGCCGATGGAAATACGGGACTCAGGTAAGTAAAACGGGGGGGCTGGGGGCCGGTGACTGCCAGGTGTTTTTTCACCTTAATGCATAGGATGCATTAAGGTGAAAAAACACACAGGTTTACAACCCCTTTAAATGTGTTCCCTCGTGTGTGTTTCTAACTGTGGGGGGAGGGGACTGACTGAAGGAGTTGACATATCCTTGTTCCTAATCACTAGGAACAGCAGATCTGTTTCTCCTCCCCTGTCAGAACGGGGATCTGTCTGTTTACATACACAGACCCCCGTTCTGGCTCTTGTGCCCACGATCGCGGGTGGCCGGCGGACATCGCTCCCGCTGGCCAAGCGCACCCGCCGAGCAGCCGCTATCGCCCTTAAAGGTGCCGACGTACACCTATGCCGATCTGCATGAACGAGCCAACCTGCCGCAGTATAATGACGGCGGCTGGTCGGCAAGTGGTTAAAGGGTAAATCCACTTTCGTGGGAAAAAAAAAAGCAAACAAAGAAAAAATAATATAGCGTGTACAATTGCGGCACAAGTCATATTGTAATGGAATGTTATTAAAAATTACCTTTCCTTTTCAATCTGCAGCTCTGTCATTTTCTGAAGATGCAATATGGCTACCTGGAGGCGTTCTGTACACAGACTGTATACAGAACGTCCCCCAGAAACATCATTCCCTGCTTGTGTGATTGGCTCGCCAATTTTCCCCAAAAATCTGCCCTAAGATACAAGTCATATTTCAGGCATCCCCTGCAACAAAAATGTTATTTTTGGCGAGATACTCCCAATAGGAACATGTCTAAAGGGATGCAGGCCCATCAGCTTTCCTCATTACAGCCCTGCAGGTGCAGCAGCTGGTTGATAATTATGAAACCACTCCCATTAGACTCACTCAGCACAGGGGCACAGAGGAACAAACAGTGTTTTCATCAGAATAACAAGAGGGAGGAATCTTCAAAAAAGTTTGTTAAAATCCTTGTAATGTACATAGATTACCCAGAGGGAATGTTTTTTTCTCAACAAAAGTGGAGTAATGCCGCGTACACACGAGCGGACATTACGGCGGACTTTGCCCGGCGGACTGGATTTCGTCGGACAATTCGATGTGTGTGGGCTCCAGCGGACTTTGTTTTCTCAAAAGTTCGACGGAATTAGATTTGAAACTTGTTTTAAATTTATCCGTTGAAATCGAGTCCGGTCGAAAAGTCCGCCGTCTGTATGCTAGTTCGACGGACAAAAAGCCACGCTAGGGCAGCTATTGGCTACTGGCTATGAACTTCCTTGTTTTAGTCCGGTCGTACGTCATCACGTACGAATTCGACGGACTTTGGTGGATTGTGTGTAGGCAAG
Organism: Lithobates septentrionalis; assembly: GCA_037952835.1. Taxonomy (NCBI): domain Eukaryota; kingdom Metazoa; phylum Chordata; class Amphibia; order Anura; family Ranidae; genus Lithobates; species Lithobates septentrionalis. Next base: position 952,472 of record JBBDGP010000040.1, read on the forward strand.
TCCGTTCATTCACAAAGTCCGTCGGAAAGTACGTCGAAAAGTCCGCCGGGCAAAGTCCGCCGTAATGTCCGCTCGTGTGTACGCGGCATTACGCTTTAAGCTGGCTACACATTATACAACTTTCTGGTACAATGTTCCTTTAAATTTACCAAAAAAGATACACTATGAGGTCAAACCTAAACACTTTCAAATTGTATGCTATCAGGCATGCCCTTGCACTACATAGTTGAAGGTAAATCTAAAGGAAATTGAGCAATAAAAATTGTATAATGTGTAGCCAGCTTTAAGCAGTTGCTTAAGCAACTTTAAATGTAAGCAATGCTGGATGCACAATGCTATCTAGTTGCACAACCCACCAAAGTTAGCCATACACACATAGATTTCTCTCATTAGGTCTGTGGGCTTTCGGCCGTGCCAGTCTGGGCATCCTTCAAGCATTCTAAAGCTGGCCATAAACGGATAGAATTTTGGAAGAATTTTTTTAAGGAAAAGTCTTAAGAAAATTTGTATGAAAATTCTCAGAACATTCGTATGTTGTTCAAAAGATTTTGTTTGGCTTTTAACATTTCTTTTTGGATTGAATGGACTTTACTGAATGAAAACCACATACACTGTTAGAAATTTGTTCATTTGAGAAAGATTTTCCACGCTTTTCCTTCGAATTTTTCTGTCACTGAGGTAGAAAAAGGAATGTTGACCCCATTAAAGATTAGAAAAATGAGCAAACTTTCTTAGAATCTTAAGATTTTTGTTTGAAAGTTTAACCATCTTCTACCCAGCTTAAACTTTTATCATCATTTTTTTTTTAAATTCTATTGTGTTCTTTTACTTGTATTCAGATCATAGGCGTGCGCACAGGGTGTGCCAGGTGTGCCTGGGCACACCCTATTTGCCTTGTGTGCTGCATATTCCCCCCTGTTTAGACCACTGAGATTTCATTCCCCCCCAAAAAAATGTTACACAAGCCCAAAAATTTTGGGAAAAGAAAATTAACAAAATTACACTGTCCACTGCCCTACTGACACCATCAGTACATATACACAGGCATATGTATTTGAGCTTTGGGGTGCACACCCTAATGCAAGAGGCTGCACACACCTATGATTCAGATTTTTATTGAGAAATTTAGCAATTCTACAAGATGTTCGCATATATACAAGGAGCAGAAAAGAAAAGATAACACAAAACAGGAAAAAGGAGGAACATCCTAAGGCTACTTTCACACTGGGGCGGGTGCCGGCAGTAAAGCGGCGCTATTTTTAGCACTGCTTTACCGTCGTTTTAGCTGCGCTATTCGGCTGCTAGCGGGGGTGGTTTTAACCCCCCGCTAGCGTCCGAAAAAGGGTTAAAACCGCCCGCAAAGCGCCACTTTGTCAGCGGTTTGGCGGCGCTGCCCCATTGTTTTTAATGGGTAGGGGAGCTTTAGGAGCGGTGAATACACCGCTCCTACAGCGCTGCAAAGATGCGGCTTGCAGGACTTTTTTGACCATCCTGCAAGCTCACCGCTCCAGTGTGAAAGCCCTCGGGATTTCACACAGGAGAGGCGCTTTACAGGCGCTACACAGGCACTGTTTTTAGCGCTGTAGTGCCTGTAAAGCGCCCCAGTGTGAAAGTAGCCTTAAGGAACACAATACAGGGAGGGCAAAAAAGACATAGTAACCAAATTCTTCCACCAAACAAAATATACGAAAAAGCAAAATACTGTAAATGATTCTTGATATGTATGATCCATGAATACCTTTGGACAGGGCTTTTTTTCTCAGACAATAGGTGCAGGAACTCCCCCTTTCTGAGTCACCCCTTTTCTCCGCCCCCTACCCACCTCCCAGTACCGGCCCTTTTAGACAATATAGAACCAAGTATCATTTGTAATTTGTATGGAATTTGGTAATGATATCAAGAAAAGCAGTAAAATAGATCCCTTGCAGCCAGCAACAATAGATCCCCCTAATAACAACGGACCAACCACAGCAAAATTTCCCCGCCAGCAACAATAGACTCCCAGCAGCATTAACAGACCTCAGCACAGCCAGCATTAAGAGTGTGTCTGGCTGCCATTCACAATAGACCCCCTCCCCCAACAGTAGATCTCTTTCAGCAACAACTGACCCCCCAGCAACATAAGACCCCCCCCCCCCAGCAACAATAGGTCCACCACCAGCAACAATAGACCTCCCCAGCAACAACAGACCCCACTTACAAAAATAGATCCCCAGCAGTGAGCATTAATACCCTGCAGCACACCCCAGCACCCCTTGCCATTACATACAGTCAGTCCAAGAGGTGCCGGAACTGCGTTCCCCCGCGTTCCCGCTGAAAAAAAAGCCCTGCCTTTGGAACAGATTATATAGGGAAACCCAGAGTATCTGATTTATAAAGACAGCTTATGGGTTAATTCAGCATTTCTCAACCATTTTGCAAACTCGGGGCACCCATTAAAAACGTAAGAGAAAATTTAAAAATGTGAGAGAACAAGAGAGACCAAAACATGGGACTTTATGGGCACCGTATCAATTAATAGACATATGTAAAAATTAAATATAGTAATTTATTAAAGAATAATGTTAAGAACATCATAAAACATTAACAATAATAACCCCAATTTTAGCATACCCATCCCCTAAACATAGGTAAGGAGCCTCCAAAATGTAAACAGTGGTGAATCTGTACATGATGACAAACATCACCAAACACTAGTAATGAGCATATGGAGCTATATCTGTAGAGGGGTGAGTAGCTTCACGCTAGATCAGTGGTTCTCAACCTGGGGGTCGGGACCCCCTCGGGGGTCAAATGACAATTTGCCAGGGGTCAAGGAATCCTGGGCTTTCCTGAAGCCCGCACCGCTCTCCCAGCCTTTTCGCCGCCGCCCAGCAGGGCTATTCCTGGAGCCCGCGGCTGCCCACTCAGCCTCTTTGCAGCTGCCCATTCAGTTCACGGCATGGCTGGGGGGCAGAGACTAGAGGTCAGCTGACTGGTGAGGAATGTGAAGTGGGAGGGGCTGGGGGAGATCCTATCTCCTGATTTCGGCATAGGTGTCACTGCTACGAGACACCAAAATGCTGAAGACACAGTGAAGCCGGAGACACAGTGAGTAATGCTACTTGTGATTAGAGTTGCCATTAAAAGTCCCCACTACAGTTCTCAGATCAGCAGATGACCTTGATCAAGAGCACCTAAGTTGGCTGATCCCAGCCCCCACCAAGGAGTAAGAGAAGGAATAAAAATAGAGAATACATGGAAGGGAGAGGAAGAGAGGGGGAGGAACAAAGAAAAAGGGAGAGAAAGAATAAGAGAAGAATAAGAAAGGCGGCTAGAGAGAGGGATGGGGGAAAAAAAACAAGAAATTAGGATAGAGAGATAAAAAGGAAAGAAAGGAGAACAAAGAGAGTGTTACATTCTAAAATGTACCATAAGGGTTTTTAATACTGTACGAGTGGAAGGGACTCGGGGAGTGCTAAATATCCATGGGTTAGGGGCGTAAATTACTTGTCTTGCCTTGGGTGCTGACAACCTTACGCTACGAAAATAATTTTACTGTTAGGGGTCCCCACAACTTGGAAAATTTATCAAGGGGTCACGGCACTAGGAAGGTTGAGAACCACTGCGCTAGATGGAATGAACTGTGCTCAACATGTTTCGCATTGACAAATAACGCTTCTTCAGGAGCGTGAGGGGTTAATTATGGTATAAAAAAAAAAAAAAACATGCGTGAATCAGGTAGAGCCAGGGACAGAGCCACTGGTAAGCATGACCCCCCCCGTAGGCAGATATCTATGGAGATACACGGGAGAGGTTGTAGGGGGCTGAAAAAGTATGATGGTAGCCTGACTATGGATCTACTGTATATAGTGTTGCATTCACAGGTTGGGTTCACCAGAGTAAGTGCATCACTATATCAAGCCTTTATCCAGCATGCGGTGTCAACTCTTGGTTGCTTCAAGACAGATGCTCAGCCAGAGCCCTCCCAATGTACACTCCTGTCCTCGGCATGTGTGGCTCTGCCTGCTCCTCCTCTGTTCACTGCCAAACAGACCACTGAGAATCATCAGGGGGTCTAATCTAAGCCCTTTAAAAACATGCTAAGTCCTGAGGCACCCCAGTCTAAAATGTAAAAAATGTAAAAAACGTAATGCTACTTATCAATGGGAAACCTGAGCCCAGGACGATGCAATCCCTTGATAAAATTAGTTTCCCATGAGAGGCCCCCTTCATGTCTGAGATCCTCTATTTATGTCAAAGCCCCCCTCCCCCCCATCACAGGAGAGGCTACCTATCATGTAATAGGCTCCCCTTCGCATCAAAACCCCTCTATTACTAGAGACCCCCTTTATACATGAAAGACCCCCATTACATCAGTGTACCCCCACGACAGAGTCAACTCATCAGAGTCCTACATCACTAAGCCCCCAATTACAGAGTCCCCCAATCACACAGCCCTCCCATCACAGAGCCCTCTAATCACACAGGCCCCTCTTCCAATCAGAGCCCTACATTTTGACTCCAGCTGAGCAGCAGAAAGCAGGAGGTGGAGGAGGTCTGACTGGAGGACACAGACTCTCCATACCACCTGATCTGGATAAGCGTCATGCATTACCATGGTGTGGAGTGCCCCAACACCATAGCAACAAATAACATTGTGTGTCCTGGCCATGGAGTGTCATTGGTTTTCATGGTGTTGGTGGCTAGCCGATCCACACCATGGCACCTCGTTACGCCGATCCCGTGACTGCAGCTCCCTGGGAAGACCAAACAGAACCCAAGGGTTCCATGGCACCCTGGTTGAGAAATGCTTGGTTAATGTATGAATAGGTTACCAATAAAAATCCTTTACCTATTTCCTCTTTAAGAGAAGTATACTAGAGGGAGTGCAACTGGGGTAATCCATAGTGGAGAAGGATCTGGGGGTTTTGGTAGATCATAAGCTTAATAATAACATGCATTGCCAAGCTGCGGTTTTCAAAGCAAGCAAAGTCCTTTCTTGTATTAAGAGAGATATGGACTCCAGATAGAGAGATATCATTTTGCCCCCCTGTACAAATCATTAGTAAGACCTCATCTGGAATATGCAGTTCAGTTTTGGGTACCAGTTCTCAAAAAGGATATCGGGGACTGGAGAAAGTGCAGAGAAGGGGAACCAAACTGATAAGAGGCATGGAGGAGCTCAGCTATGAGGAAAGATTACAGGAACTGAATTTATTCTCTCTTGAGAAGAGGAGATTAAGGTGGGATATCATCAACATGTACAAATACATAAGGGCTCCACATAGTGAACTTGGTGTTGAGTTATTCATTTTAAGGTCATCACAGAGGACAAGGGGGCACTCTTTATGTCTAGAAGAAAAGAGATCCAAATACGGAAAGGTTTCTTCACAGTAAGAGCTGTAAAAATGTGGAATAGACTCCCTCCAGAGGTGGTTCAGGCCAGATCAGTAGATTGCTTTAAAAAAAAAAGCCTGGATTCTTTCCTAAATGTACATAATATAACTGGATACTAACATTTATAGGTAAAGTTGAACCAGGGAATATCTGATTGTCTCTCGGGGGATCAGGGAGGAATTTTTTCCCCTTCTGTAGCAAATTGGATCATGCTTTGCTGGGGTTTTTCGCCTTCCTCTGGATCAACTGTCGTTACAGGATTGTGTATATGGGATTCTGTGTTTTTTTTTTTTATTGAACTAGATGTCTTTTTTCAACATGACTAATTATGTGACTATTTATTATTTCACCGGGCACAAATAAATAGGTGTACAGGCAGCTGTCTCTTGTCAATGATGGTTGTGTATAAACAAAGCCATGTGATCACCATGTTATAGCAGAGAGGTGATCACATGATTGGGAACCATCCTGATTGGTTACTGATCATTAGTTGAGGCCAGGAAATGTCAGTGACAGTGCCTGGCCTAACAGTTACCCTGTTTCCCCGAAAATAAGACCTAGCATGATTGTCGGTGATGGCTGCAATATAAGCCCTACCCCCCAAATAAGCCCTACCCTGTTTCCCCGAAAATAAGCCCTACCCTGAAAATAGGACCTACAAGGACTTTAACTAGGGCTTATTTGGGGGGGTAGGGCTTATATTGCAGCCATCACCGACAATCACGGTAGGTCTTATTTTGGGGGAAACAGGGTAGTAGCATGTAGCGTTGTACACTCCTAGCTGTAGAAAGCAATATACTATAGATTAATGATTGTTTGACGCAAAGCATTATGCTGAGGAACATTACCATACAGATTACAGGCAGGAGGGGGTTAAGGGTGTATACACAGAAGACATCCATGTGAGGCTTTTCTATGGCACGGTGACCTAATAATCACACATATGTGCCAACTATGAGCTGGTGGGTCACAGCCAGATGACAGATTGCTTTTTTCTAGGAGTTTGGTGTTGGTGCCCATCACGGTATATGAGCCTGGCAGAAATATTATACCAGTCTTCTCTGCCAGAAAGGCAGGATGGTAATAACATAACGGCAAATGACATACAACCTTCTCATTATCATTAGCAGACATTACAGAATCTGAACATCCTGCAAAGGTAAAAGGAACTTTGTACATGAGCAGAACGTCACAATAAAATCATCTTGAAACATATAGAAGGGAAATAAGGCAGAGAGAGAGAGATTTATCCATTCGGTTTGTCCAGTGATAGTGATAGCAGTACAATTAGTGAAGGGATAGTTCATCAAAGTGTATCTGCTAAGTTTTTATGAGTTAATTACAAGTAATAAGCAGCACACCATTCATGTTCCCTAAAAATGTATTGAGATCAAAATGCAAAAGATGTCACCTAAAAAAGATAAGAAGGGGCAGCATAGCATCTACCAATGTTTGAGGGACCAGAAGGGATCCCTTTTTCAAGGTAAGATCATGGTAACAGACCCTGCTTTCACCTTGACAAAGGGTCGCTTGCAGCCCCAAAATGTTGGTGGATGCCATGTGTCTTCTTATCTATTTATGTGACCACTTTTTCATTTTGAATTCAATATATTTTGAGGTACATGGGATACATGCTATCCTTAAAGTATCCAGGGAGGGTTAGTGTTGGGATTACTGAAAGGGTTAGTGTTGGGGTTACAGGGAGAGTTATGCCCCGTACACACGGTCGGATTTTCCGATGGAAAATGTCCGATCAGAGCGTGTTGTCGGAAATTCCGACCGTGTGTGGGCTCCGTCGGACATTTTCCATCGGATTTTCCGACACACAAAGTTGGAGAGCAGGAGATAAAATTTTCCGACAACAAAATCCGTTGTCGGAAATTCCGATCGTGTGTACACAAATCCGAAGGACAAAGTGCCACGCATGCTCAGAATAAATAAAGAGATGAAAGCTATTGGCCACTGCCCCGTTTATAGTCCCGACGTACGTGTTTTACGTCACCGCGTTTAGAACGATCGGATTTTCCGACAACTTTGTGCGACCGTGTGTAGACAAAACAAGTTTGAGCCAACATCCGTCGGAAAAAATCCTAGGATTTTGTTGTCGGAATGTCCGAACAAAGTCCGACCGTGTGTACGGGGCATTAGTGTTGGGGTTATGGGGATAGTTAGTGTTTGGGTTACAGGGAGGGTTAGTGTTAGGGTGACCAGAAGGGTTAGTGTTATGCCGCGTACACACGACTGGTTTTGCCGTTGCAATAAACTCCGAAGGTTTCTCTGACGGAACTCCGACGGAATTCCAATCAAGCGGTCTTGCCTACACACAGTCAAACCAAAGTCCGACCAAAGTCCGACCGTCCAGAACGCGGTGACGTACAACACGTACGACGGGACTAGAAAAAGGAAGTTCATTATCCAGTAGCCAATAGCTTCCGTCTCGTACTTGCTTCAGAGCAAGCGTAGTTTTTGGTCAGTCGGAACACCATACAGACTAGCGGTTTTCCCGATAGGAATTGGTTCCGTCGGAAATATTTAGAACATGTTCCATTTCTAGGTCCGTCAGAATTTTCGAAAAGAAAAGTCAGATGAGGCCTACACACGATCGGAATAGACGATGAAAAGCTTCAGTTGGACTTTTTCTGTCGGACATTCCGCTCGTGTGTACGCGGCTTTAGGGTGACCAGGAGGGTTAGTGTTGGGGTAACAGGGAGGGTTAGTGTTGGGGTTATCAGGAGAGTTAGTGTTGGGGTTAAGGGGAGAGTTATTGTTGGGGTTACGGGAAGAGTTTGTGTTGGGGTTACAGGGAGGGTTAGTGTTACCAGGAGGGTCAGTGTTGGGGTTACAGGGATAGTTAGTGTTGGGGTAACAGGGAGGGTTAGCGTTGGAGTTAGGGGGAGAGTTAGTGTTTGGATTACATGGAGGGTTAGTGTTGGGGTTACATGGAGAGTTAGTGTAAGAAATACAGAGAGTGTTAGTGTGGGGGTTACAGGGAGGATTGGTGTGAGGGTTACAAGGAGGGTTTGTGTTGGGATTATGGGGGGGGTTAGTGTTGGGGTTATAGGGAGAGTTAGTGTTGGGGTTAGGGCGATAGTTAGTGTTGGGGTTACATTAAGAGTTAGTGTTGGGGTTAAAGGGAGGGTTAATGTTGGGGTTACAGGGATAGTTAGTGTTGGGCTTACAGGGATAGTTAGTGCTGGAGTAATGGGGAAAGTTACTGTTGGGCTTACATGGAGGATTAGTATTGCGGTTACATGGAGGGTTAGTGTAAGAGCTACAGGGAGGGTTAGTGTTGGGGTTACAAGGAAGGTTAGTGTTGGGATTACGAGGAGAATTAGTGTAGAGGTTACAGGGAGGGTTAGTGTTGGGGTTACGTGGAGAATTAGTGTTGAGGTTACAGGGAGAGTTAGTGTTGGGGTTACAGGGAGAGTTAGCATTGGGGTTACGGGGGGGGAGTTAGTGTTAGGGTTATAGGCAGGGTTAGTGTTAAAGTTGCAGGGAGGATTTAGTATTAAACAGGGAACATGTGCTTTTATATCTATTTATGTAACCACTTTTGCATTTTGACCTTAGTAAATGTTTGGGATACGTGGGTGGTGTGCTGACTATTTCTTATGATTGAGCTTTAACACGTTTTCCTATAAGCCAAGCACCCAGCATTGGGAATATGGTTATGGTGCTGGATGGAATGGACAGATTTCTAGGTTTTTATTGTGTGTGTTGCAGTGGGAAGCTTCAGACCCTGTATTTGTCCCGGTGGGCAATGTCACCTGGACAGAAAGTGACGGGAAATCAGCTGTCACCAGAACAGGAAGTGACGGGAAACCTTCCAGTGGGTACACCTACTCTGGTGGTGACAACTGTCAGAGGTGGCACTTCCTCTCTCTTTGAGATTTCCACTAACTTCCTTTTGTATATCTGGGAGAGGAAGTGGAGGAAGCTCTCCCCAACCCCAATGGAAACAAAGATAGCAATAAAAACCCAAGAGAATATCTAACCCTTCTACACATAGAAGGGGAATGTTGGCTTTTAAGTTTTTGTGTGTCGAAGGTACAAAAAGACATACACAAGGCACTTTAGCACAGCTGACTTAAATAAGCACATCAATGTCTGTTACCTCGTGAGTCCTCATGTTAATGTAGCCATCGTGATACGTCCGAGGCCGCTGCTGCCACATAACCGGCACAGGAGCGCACTGGGAGCTGGTCTGCCCAATACAAGACAGCAACTTCAGGAAGTTCACTTCATTGATGAGCCGGAGAACCATTAACAGCAGAAACACCGACACCGAACTGACAGCGAGGACGGGAACCCTCTGAAAGATACAAAGCAAGATCTATAAATATATATATATATATATACACTAACGAGCACCAACCAATCTGGATTGTATATGTTGTCAGGCAAATATAAGGCAAATATACAGTGAATTACAAACCACTTATCCCCCCGCCATAGCTCTATATTATCATGAGCCCTTGTGTAGCCAAATAAATAAATCCCAGAGAAATATTACTGACTTATTGTCAGTGTGTGTGAGATAACATACAGTCAGTGAAGTGTTTCTGCAACCAAATGTATTAGGAATGAAGGCGGATAAGGCACAAATGTTTACATAAGGAAGGATTAGTGTTAGGGTTACAAGGAGGGTTAATGATATAGTTAGGGTTACAAAAATAATTAGTGTTAGGGTTATAGGAAGGTGAGTGTTGAGATTACAGGGATGGTTAATATTATTTGCAGCGAGGGATGGTTTGGGTTTACAAGAAGGGTTATTGTTGGGGTTACAGGGAGGGTTAGTGTTGGGTTTACAGGGAAGGTTAGTGTTAGGGTTACAGGGAGGGTTAGTGTTGGGGTTACAGGGAGGGTTAGTGTTGGGGTTACAGGGAGGGTTAGTGTTCGGGTTACAGGAAGGGGTTTTTTTTGGTGTTACAGGGAAAGTTATTGTTGGGGCACAGGAAGGGTTAGTGTTGGGGTTACAGGGAATTTTAGTGTTGGAGATACAGGGAGGGTTAATGTTAGGATTACAGGGAGGGTTAGTGTTGGGGATAAAGGGAGGGTTAATGTTAGGATTGCGGTGAGGGTTATGCCGCGTACACACGAGCGGACATTACGGCGGACTTTGCCCGGCGGACTGGATTTCGTCGGACAATTCGATGTGTGTGGGCTCCAGCGGACTTTGTTTTCTCAAAAGTTCGACGGAATTAGATTTGAAACTTGTTTTAAATTTATCCGTTGAAATCGAGTCCGGTCGAAAAGTCCGCCGTCTGTATGCTAGTTCGACGGACAAAAAGCCACGCTAGGGCAGCTATTGGCTACTGGCTATGAACTTCCTTGTTTTAGTCCGGTCGTACGTCATCACGTACGAATTCGACGGACTTTGGTGGATTGTGTGTAGGCAAGTCCGTTCATTCACAAAGTCCGTCGGAAAGTACGTCGAAAAGTCCGCCGGGCAAAGTCCGCCGTAATGTCCGCTCGTGTGTACGCGGCATAAGTGTTGGGGTTACAGGGAAAGTTATTCTTTGGGGCACAGGGAGGGTTAGTGTTGGGGGTTACATGGAGCCTTGGTTTTGGGATACAGGGAGTCTTAGTATTGGGGTTACAGTGAGGGTTAATATTAGGATTACAGGGAGTGTTAGTGTAGGGGATACAGGGAGGGTTAATGTTAGGATTACAGGGAGGGTTAGTGTTGGGGTTTCAGTAATCTTAGTGTTGGGGTTACAGGGAGAGTTAATGTTAGGATTACATGGAGGGTTGGTGTTGGGGTTACATGGAGGGTTAGTGTTTGGGTTACAGGGAAAGTTATTTTTGGGGCACAGGGAGGGTTAGTGTTGGGGATACAGAGAGTCTTAGTGTTGGGGATACAGGGAGAGTTAATGTTAGGATTACATGGAGGGTTAGTGTTGGGGTTACAGGGAAACCTATTCTTTGGAGCACAGGGTGAGTTAGTGTTCGGGTTACATGGAGTCTTAGTGTTGGGGTTACAGAGAGGGTTAATGTTAGGATTACAGGGAGGGTTAACGTTAGGATTACAGGGGGGGTTAGCGTTAGGATTACAGGGAGGGTTGGTGTTGAGGTTACAGGGAAAGCTATTGTTGGGGCACAGGGAGGATTAGTGTTGGGGATACAGAGAGTCTTAGTGTTGGGGATACAGGGAGAGTTAATGTTAGGATTACATGGAGGGTTGGTGTTGGGGTTACAGGTAAACCTATTCTTTGGAGCACAGGGTGAGTTAGTGTTCAGGTTACATGGAGTCTTAGTGTTGGGGTTGCAAGGAGGGTTAGTGTTGGGGTTACAGGGAAGGTTAGTGTTGGGGTTACAGTGAGGGTTAGTGTTGGGGTTACAGAAAGAGTTACTGTTACGGTTACAGGGAGCATTTAGTGTAAGGGTTACATACTGTTGAGGTTATAGGAAGCTCAGTGTATCATGTGTATATATTCATATATGTAGCTTCTTTTGTTTGGCACAGAGTGGCCCCAATCCTCCTTTTCTGGGGTGTCCCGGCGGCGCTCCTGGCTCCTCCTCTTCATCGGTGCCCCCCATGAAGAGCCGCATTCCATGGGGGCACCCATGCGGACTCGCCCCCCCCCCCCCCTGTCACTGGATTTGATTGACAGCAGTGGGAGCCAGTGGCTCCTGCTGCTATAAATCTATCCAATGAGGACCCGAGACAGCAGCTGGAGCTACTGGGCTCTTGCTCGTCGCTGGAACGATCGGGTTCAGGGATGAAATAGGGGGGCTCTGGGGGAGCTGCAGCGAGGGTTTACGACTCCTTTAACTCCAAAGTGATCCCTATACCAAGACTATTTTTACCAACTAGTGAGTGACATAGGTGTTATGTTCTTCTGTTCTCTTCTTAATAAATACCTGGTGAAAAAGCTTGACAATTACGGTAAAAGCCTTCTTCTTCTTCTTCAGCGACAAATTACCTTTAATAGCCTTTCCTCTCCCAGATATCCCCCTCCCCTAGTCTCTGGCCGGCTCTCCTCTCTGATGTCTTGCTTTCACTTCACACTTTTATCCTCGCTTGGATTTTCTGTTCCAGCTCCGCCGATGATTGCAGAGAGATTGATGTAAGATATAATGCGGTATTAACCACAAAAATGAAAATGTAATATATTGCAGCTTACCAATCATTAGATGAGGTGGCTGCATTCATTTTCTTTTTTTAGGCTTTTTTCCTCGGTGATCCTACTAGTAAACACACCTCCTGTATTAGATTGACCCCAATTTGGACGAATGAGCACAGGAGGCACAGCAGATAGCAGCTTTGTCAGTCTGGGGGAGCGGAGTGTTAGATGTATTAGTAGATTTTAATACACTAACAAACTGAGGCTAAACTCCAGCTAATCATTTATAATCAGTTACAGCAAAGTTTCTTTCCTTTTGGGATAAAGGTTTTACATGATTAAATAAAATGTGATCATTTTAACCACTTCAATACCGGGCACTTATACACCTTCCTGCCCAGGCCAATTTTCAGCTTTCAGCGCTGTCGCAATTTGAATGACAATTGCGCGGTCATGCTACACTGTTCTCAAACAAATTTTTTATCATTTTGTTCCCACAAACAGAGCTTTCTTTTGGTGGTATTTGATCACCTCTGCGATTTTTATTTTTTGCGCAACAAATAAAAAAAGACTCAAAATTTTGAAAAAAAAAAAGTTTCTTTGTTTCTCTTAAATTTGTTTGTAAATAAGTATGTTTTCTTCTTCAATGACAGGCACTGATATGGCTGCACTGACGGGCACTGATGAGGCAGCACCGATGGGCACCAATGAGGTGGCACTGATAAGATGGCACTGATAGGTGGTACTGGTATGCGGCACTGATGGGCACTCATAGGTGGCACTGATGGGCACGCATAGGCGGCACTGATGGGTACTTATGGGTGGCACTGATGGGTACTGATGGGTGGCACTGGTTACACTGGTGGGTGTCATTGCTGGGCATCGCTGATTTTATTAGTTCAATAATGGTGCCGCCGATCGGCTCTCCTCTACTCGCGTCTGTCAGATGCGAGTGAGAAAAAGCCGATCAATGGCTCTTCCTGTTTACATTGTGATCAGTCGCGATTGACCACGTGCTGACCACGTGGTAAAGAGCCTCCGTCGAGTTCGGTGTGTCATTGTGTCAGACTGACACACCGCACCACCGATTGCTGCTATGTGCGCCCCCACGGGCGCGGCTGCTGTTATACTACTGGAGGTCATATAACGCCCAGTCAGGATAACTGAACCACCACCCGGTCGTCATTCTGCTATAGGCCGGGTGGGAAGTGGTGCTTTTTAAAAACAACAGACTTGCTGGCCAGATCACCAGGTGAAAATAAAGAAAAAGAAAGCCTAAAAAGGAAAACAAATGCAGCCATCACATCTAAGAATTGATAAGCTGTAATATAATAAATATTTGCTTTTGGGTTTAACACTTTAATTTTACAGCTGTTTAAAGCAACCCTGTCACTGAGCACCACCTGCAAAAGAAGACAGCTGTCCCACTGCCTGTTCCATCAATCCTCCCTCTATCTGCAGGCTTGGGACTGCCCAATACTTGCACCCTGGGCCACTGATAAGGCAGTGCAACTGGCCCTCCTGTAGTGGGCCCAGGCCCCATCAGTTCAAAAGGAGGGCCTGGGCAGCTGCTGAGCAAGGGGGCCAGTTGTACTGCCTTGGACTTGTGGATCCCTCTGCAGTGCTGCTGGCTTTCTCCCACCAGCTGCCCTGCAGGGGAATTGGTTCTAGTATCTGCCATCTCCATCTGCAGCCCAGGGGGGGCCCCTTGTGTGCCCCCCTCCCTAGCAATGCCGCTGGCTTCCTGCCTCCCCTCTCCTGCTTTGGAGCACAGGGATCGTTACAGAATGGAGAGCAGGGGAAGGGACCGGTAAAAATATAATTTACCAGCCCCTTCCCTTCCTGAATTAAAACAGTAAGTGATTGGTGCTGATCGGACCTTTGTCCATTCATAACTGAAGCATAGTAAACTGTGTTTACTGTGCTTCAGTTTGTGAATGAACAGGAAGCTGCTCAGCACAAAGCACTTCCTATTCATGCACTGTCCAGTGCAGCTGAAGCTGCAGAGAAAGGGACTGGGGAGTCTCTGTCCTCATTCCCTTTCTCTGTCTCAAAAGTGAGACATCAGAGGTCTGTTTGGACCCCTGGTATTTCACCAAAGCGCCCCAAAAAATGTTAAAAAATGTGAAAATAAATAATACAATTCTAAAAAAAAATAATTAAAAAAATGAAGGACTTGTTAACATGTGCTTTGCTCTCTGAAGTCAACATTTGGATCGCTCTTCATTTGACAGACAATGAGGGCATATTGCTGCGTTACTAAATAAACAGTGATACTCATGGAAATGTTGAAAGTGTCCATGCAATTTTCCCTATTAAGAGATATCTACACAAAATAAAGTCCAAGTGCAGATAAAAAAAATGATGTGCAAAATTAGGGTCCTCTTCATAAGACCCTTTTCACACTGAGGAGCTTTACAGACGCTATAGCGCTAAAAATAGTGCCTGCAAAGTGCCTGTAAAGCGCCTCTCCTTTCACTCCAATGTGAAAGCCTGAGTGCTTTCACACTGGGGCGGTGCGCTGGCAGGACGCTCAAAAAAGTCCTGGATGCTGCAATAGTGATGGACGTTCACTGTTTATGCGGCTTTTTTTGAACACTAAGGGCACTAAGGCACTTTCACACTGGCAGCGCCCAGGCTTCGGCGGTAAAGCATCGCTATTTTTAGCGACGCTTTTCGGCTGCTAGCAGGGCACTTTTAACCCCTGCTAACGGCCGAAAAAGGGTTAAAAGTGCCGGCAAAGAGCCGCTGCAGCAGCGCCGCCGTTAAGGCCCCTTTCACACTGGGGCTGTGTGTGCGTCGGCGGTAAAGCTATGCTATTTTTAGCGGCGCTTTACCGTCACTTTCGTGGCGCTATTTGGCCGCTAGCAGGGTGCTTTTACCCCCGCTAGCGGCTGAGAAAGGGTTAAAACCATCCGCAAAGCGCTGCTGCAGCAGCGCTTTGCCGGCGGTATAGCCGCGCTGCCCTCTCTCGGGCTTTCACATTGGAGAGACAGGAGCGGCTATTTCAGGGCGCTTTGCAGGCGCTATATTTAGCGCTGCAGCGCCTACAAACCGCCCCAGTGTGAAAGGGGTTAGAAAGTGCCCTGCTAACGGCCGAAAAGCGTCGCTAAAAATAGCGGCGCTTTACCGCTGAAGCACGGCCGCTGCCAGGGTGAAAATGTCCTTAGTGTTCAAAAAAAGCCGCATAAACAGTGAACATCCGTCACTATTGCAGCATACAAACCGTGACACCACCACCTTAGTAAAGAATTCAGACTTACCAACTTCATGGTCTGCAGAGCATGTGGCCAAACAACCCAGCCAGGGTTTTCCCAAAGCGTTCCTAAAGGGTTCCCTCAAGGACAGATGTTTGGACTGTAAGGGTCATCTCAGGATCATCCCCATAGAATCATCATCAGAACATAAAAGAAAAAGCTCTGCTGGTGTAAAACCTTTTTGATAGCTTTATTTTAAAATTTCAGTTGCACTTACATCAATGGAATAAGTGTAGCGTTTAAAATTTCTTGCCGGCCAAAATACAGCAAAAACAAACTGCACTTCCGGGAACACGTGATGACGTCAGCATGTCGCTCTGCCCTATGCGTTTCGTCACAAGTGACGTCTTCCCGGGCACCTTAATTGTGCACTTCGTTTTTTATCCACAATTTTACTTTATTTTGTGTAGTTACCTCTTAATAGGGAAAATTGCATGAACACTTTCAACTTTTTTATGAGTATCGCTGTTTTTTTAGTAGTGCGTCTCTTTTGACATCAGAAGCACAGAGGGACCAGGCAAAAAACACCTAGAAGTGTGTGATGTGAGGAGGCCATTACTCTGCAAAGGAGCAAAGACTTGAGAAATGAGAAGCCAAAGAGGTGACTGAAAACTCACTTCTTTTGCAAGTGATGCTTTTTTTATGTTTTATTTCAGCAACAAAGTTGGTTTAATCAGAGGCTCTTGTAGACTTGAACCCAGAACTATGCCCAAACCATTTTTTTTGCAGTTTTGCTAAGTATTAGATTACTCAAAGATAACTGAATATTGTTTCTTATATTAAAACACCATCATAAATTGATACGCATACTGGGCTGTCTAATATGGAAGCCCAGCACTAGCTTTGAACTTACAGACTGAAGATCTAGAGGGCACTGGGGGGGGGGGGGGGGGCGCGCTCATCTAGGTTATTCAACTTGACTCATTTACAGTAGCTGTGTATCCTAGAATTGTGATATCTTGATCTGTATTCACAGCTCAGCAGTAAAGAAGCTATTTGAAGTCCCGGAGAAGCAGATTTGCACTGGCCACATGCTGCCAGCAAAAGGGTAATATCGGATATTTATATAAAAGATATCATATTTATCTTAAAGTGGTTGTGAACCTCTGAAATAAAAAATGAACAAAGCATATCCCTTTAGAGTGTGTAATTGACAAAAATCCACAGCACTTAGGGCTTGTTCACACCTACAAAATACTGGTGCTTATCAAACGCACCTATAGTGTTAATTCGCGTTAATAAGTGCAGTGTCTAATGAGCATTAAAAATGCTCCCCTAAATGCCCTTCGGGTTTGGTATTAATTTTAAGGGGAACCCCACGCCAATTTTTTTGTGGTCCCCCCCAAAATCCATACCAGACACTCACCTAAGCATGCATCCCGGCAAGTCAGGAAAGGACAGGGAGCAGCAAGCGCCCCCTGCCCTCCCTGTCCCAAAGCACCCCCACATGTTGAGGGCATGTGTCCTGGTATGGTTCAGGGGGGGGGGGGTGCTTTGCTGAGCCCCGCCCTTTCCTGACCTCCCGGGTTGCATGCTTGGGTGAGGGTCTGGAATGGATTTTGGGGGGGACCCCACGCAATTAAAAAAAAAATGGCATGGGGTTCCCCTCAAAATCAATACCAAAGCCCACCCCAAAGCAACCACCCCAAAGGACCTTGTCCTCATATTGATGGGGACAAGGGCCTCTTCCCCCACAACCCTGGCCAGTGGTTTAGGGGGTCTGTGGGCAGGGGGCCTATCGGAATCTGGAAGCCCCCTTTAACAAGGGGGGCCCCCAGATCCTACCCACCCCCTCCCCCATGTGAAGGCGTATGGGGTACATTGCACCCTTACCCATTCACCAAAAAAAGTGTCGAAGAGAAATAAAAACAGAGACAGTTTTTTGACAATTCCTTTATTAAAGAAAACAAAAACAGTCAATCATGACGCCCGCCACCACTGCCGACCCGAAAAAAAAAAAAAAAAGCTCTGCTTACTCCGAAGGCTCCTGCCGTCTGCCTGCTCCGCCGTCAGATATTTTTGGAAATAGCTAAGGGGCGGGGCCACCTGGCGACATCACTTGGTGGCACTGCCCACTTGTGACATCATCAACCGATGCACTGCTGATGAGTCATCCGTTGTTAAGGACGCGGCGGCCGGCCCCCTCCTTAACAACCAGCTAAAATTTGCACCGGACATAATGTACTAACCGTCGGTGCGGTTGTGGCACGTTACCCTAGACTTGAATGGAAGGCATTGAAATTCAAATGCCTCCAGACTCGACATTGACGCTTCAATTTTGAAGACACTAACACTTCATGTTTTGATAATGTGAACAGAGATGTGTGCTGTCCATTGTATCATTTGCATAGGCATTTAAAGGGTATTAAAAATGCCCCTCAAATGCGTGCTCTCAATGCAAGTGTGAACTTAGCCTTAGTGTGATTTCTATCTGCTGTCTCCTACCTCTGCTATCTGCATGGGTCACTTCTGGTTATGCCAATTCAAAAGGATCCAGGGGGACAGGGTGGAGGAGCTCCAGCACATAGCCTGTGATTGACATAGGAAAGAGAAACATGCACAGCTGAGGCTGCCAATCACAGGCTGTGTGCTGGAGCCCCCCCCCCCCCCATTTTCCTGGATCCCAGAAATGACAGCCAATGAAGGAGACAACAGACAGAAATCACACTCAGTGCTTGGAATTGAGGCAAGTACACACTATAGAAGGATACGCCTTGTTCATTTTTCATTTCAGAGGTTTATAACCACTTTAAACAACAACTTGATGAGAAGCAATTAGCAAGGAGAGCAAATATAATCCCCAGCATCTAACCATTTCAGGTCTGCTAGGTGTTAACCTGGTAAAATGGTATCAAACTGTTTGCATGTTGCAGGAAGTACAGCTGGTGTAGAGGTGTAATCTCCCTTAGGGGGTGGCCCCATTACATAGACATAGCCAAAGAGGGTCCCAATTGCTCTAAACAAGTAGGTACTGGACACACCCAAAATAGGTGAACAGGTTAAAACAAACTCATGGCTGCAGCAGCCGCTGTGAACTTCTTATCATTTCTATCTGCAGGCTCCTGTCTGTAATTTATAAGTGAATTTGGTGTCTGGGGAGCCGCCCTATCACTTTTACGTGACTGGCACATCCTGCCCCCCCCACCTGCGCCGCCCTCCTGGTGGTTCCCAGGCTCTTCCACTCCTCCCGGGACCACAACAGTGACTGTCAGGATGGTGAGAGGGAAGAGTTTGGGGGGACATCTGTTCCCTGGTTTCCTCTGAATCAGAAGCACTCTAGTACAGGGCTGTTAAAATCCCGGTTATAAAGCCAGGTGTACAGCTGATTGAGCGCCCTCCTGTACTCAGTTGGCTAAAGTAGGAGGCAGAGTGGATATTAGGGGTCTAATAGACTCTGATGTCTCCATAAAGAGTACCTGTCACCTGCCTAATGCTTGTAAGCCCTCTTGTGATAGCAATCATGTTAAATAAAAAAAAGAAAATTAAGAAAACAAAATTAAAGTGCAACATATATGTGCAGCGCAATTAATTAATGACAGAAATAAATAAATACCAGAATCCAAATCAAGCTACATCATTATTGTGATATCAAAGTCCCATTCATGAAATTCCACTGTAGTGCAAATATAGTGACAATAAATCCATACCTCCCAACATTTTGAGATGGGAATGAGGGACACCTACTGGCAAATGTATGTAGGCATAGGACACGCCCCCTGCCACACCCCTTTAAAGGTGAATTAACCAAAAGATTAATTAAATCCACAAGGGTTTTTTTTTCCACTATTATTCCTTTATACTGGCTTTTAAAACACAAATGCAGCAATTTAGAATTTGGATGAAAGGTTTAGCACTGGGAAACACTCTTTGAAAGATAAAAAGTGCATTTTATATATAACTATATAGATCAGACCAAAATGAGGGACAAATGATGGGGACAGAGGTACAGAGGGACATTGCTACAAATCAGGGACAGTCCCTCCAAATCAGGGACAGTTGGGAGCTATGTAAATAGTTGTATCCAACTTGTTCGGTGACAGACACCTTCAGGCAAAGTTCCTGCTCACCTCCAATATCTGACCCCACTACAGAGTCAAATCAGCCTCAGTGTCCTCCACTTAAGATGATACTGGATGATAATGGAACACTCCCTCTGGTAGCACCCCTGAATCTTAGTCCTCTACCTCTTAGGCCCCTTTCACACGATTGGCAGTGGTGGCTGGTGGTTTTTTATTTTGAGGGGGAGCAAACAAATACCTCCCCCGCTGTCTTCCCCAACAATGGCGGGGATCGGCGGGCTCATCCGCTGTTGCAACACAACTGGGCGGGCTCCGGACGCAATGCTCTGCGCCCCCAGCCCACCCTATTTTGAAGCCTATTAAAGCCTCTGGCTCTAATCAGGTTCAAAAAACACCCCCCTCCTATCCCTGCCTTTCAGGATTCCGGGCGCATGGATAGGGAGGGCGGCGACGGTTTTGGGAGGGGCGATGCCCACAATGCACGGGCCACCACTGACGATTAGACTGATCGGATCCGCCTGTCCGTTTTTCAGGTGGATCAGATCAGGCCACCTATTGACTTCTATGGGGAGGCGGATGTCAGCGGATATGTGTCCACTGACCCCGGTCTGGCATCAGATCCAACAAGATCTGCTCAAAACAGACGTATGGTCATCCGTCCAGTGGGTCGTATCAGATGGGATCGGATGAAAACGGACAGGCGGTCCATTTTCATCCGATCTCCCCATAGAGGAGAGCGGGACTCTTGACAGGTTTGTCTCAGCACAGTGAGCGGAGACGGACCTGTCACCCGTCTGCTCAGCAGGGATCAGTGGATCGATTCCCCGATGAGCAAAGCGGAGTCCGTCAAAATGAATCCACCCTGTGAGAAAGGGGCCTAACTCTTGTTAGTCATGTATTATTTCATGAAACAGAAATGGAGAAACCATAGTGCTCTCTGCTAGAAATGTATTTATTAAAAATGAACTTGGGATAAAAAACACTCACAAAAGTATAGGTAAAAAACGCACATCATCAGCTCACCACACTGATACTGGTGAAATGACGTCAGTGGCAACGGTTCCTCCCACTCATGAAAAAAAAAAAACACGGGTGGGAGCCATTGACCTAATTTCACCAATTTGTATCAGTGACTATCGAGAGTAAGAGGTGGAAGCAACTCTGTCACCCTGTGCACACGCTCAAATGCAAACGCATGCACAGAATATGCAACTGTATGTAAAGAGTGACTGCACCACACATGTTATATATCACCGTGAACGGCGTTCTAGAATAAGCCTTCACAAGTTTACTCTAAAGTGATGAGCTGTAAAGCGATGCCTATTGATCATCTTGGGTACTGTTATTTTTGACCATATTTAAGCAATAGTAAAGTAAAAAAAAAAAAAGTTCACCCTGCAAGGCAATGACATAATGTGCTAGTATGCATCATATACTAGCACATTATGAGAGACTTAAGCCTAGTACACACGGACCGAATGTTGGCTAACATCAGCCGGTTCAATAGAAATCAGCCCACATTCGGCCTGTGTGTATGGCAGCCGGTCCGGCTTATGACCGAAAAAGGTCTGACAACCAGCTCCCAATGGCTGAGAGCGCTGACCGGAGTGATCTGGTATGGGGGCTATCCTCCTGTCAAAACACAATAGCACAGCAGGGGAGATCGCTGTACTAACATCAGATTGTTAGTACAGTTGCTCCGACCTGAGCTGTCAGAGCTAAGTTAAATTAAAAAAACAAACTAGTGGTGTGTATGAAGCACGTTTAGGAGATATTCATTTTACCTACAAATAAGCCTTATTATAAGCTTACCTGTAGGTAAAAGTTCCAGAAACAACTTTACTACCGCCTTAAGGGCACATGCCGTTTTGAAGTCTGACCCATTCGGTATCTGTTTACTCTACACAGCTTATTATTTTTGTATTTCCTACAAAAAAATAGTGGGGATTGAATTGTTTTTGTTGCAGTAAAATTGATTTTGGTGTATTTTGTCCTGAAAATATAGATTTGATAAACAGTTGGGCAAATGTTGTTCATCATATAAAAATTGCAACTACCATCTTTTTATTCTATTGGGCCTTTCAGAAAATACATAATATTCTGAGGATTTTAAACAGTTTTATAGCTAAGAATGTAGATTTTAACATATGTGCGAAAATGAAAAAATTGCTTTAAAAGGGAAAGTGGTTAAAGCTTTATTGGTGGCTTACCGCTGGGGTCATCATGGCCTCATTCATAGTTATAGTGCATACTTGTATCAGTGTGCAATGTACTAAAATACATTTATTGTTAATAGCCACTTGACATTATGTGTAATATATTGTTCTGACTTTTATGAGGCATGTATGAAAGAAGCAGAAAAACTGGGGTCAGTTTGCTACTTGCTTCAACATGCTACTAATGTTCACGGTAAATGAAGTCTAAAGCCACGTACACACGATCGGATTGTTGGTCAACAAAACCGTGGAATTTTGTCCGAAGGGCGTTGGCCCAAACTTGTCTTGCATACACACAGCACACAATTGTTGGTCAATTGTTTCAGCTCTTTAGCGACACCCTTTGGGCTCCATCTGCCAATTTCATGTTAGTAGAAGTTTGGTGAGTGTTCATTCGCACTTTTCATTTCGCACTTTTCATTTTGCGCTTTTCGGTTTGCGCTTTCCAGTTCGTTTCTGAACGGCCATTCGTCAGCCAGACATGTTGCGGAATAGGAGGAGATAACATGTTATTTATTATTGGCCTTGGAGTTATTGCTTTGACATTATTTTTTGGGTTGAATAATAATGATTTGATTTGGTATATTTTCTATATTTTTGGATGCATAGAATGCACTTTTTGGTTAAGTTCTATAGGCAGACAGCATGTCTAATTTGTTTTTTTTTTCTTTTTTTAATGCACAATAAAAAAAATTGTGGAGAATAATACTTGGCTATGTGTTTTACTTCAAATGACAGTTTGGGAGTCGGCAGTTACATTTAAAAAAATACAATGTAAAATTGACAAGGGACACCAACATAGTTGTATCTTTGATCTTTAAAACTTCGGGATAATGGTGTTGTGGTAACTTGCCCAAATAATAAAAAAAAAAACATAATAATATTATTCTTGATATCACTACAAAAAAAACCCTTTGAAAATTAATTTGCAATAACTCCATCAGTATCACCAGCAAAGCAGCTTCATTATTATCCCATTAAAGAAGAAGAGAATTGTGCGCTTCATTTCAAGGTTTCATAATTTGCTACGTCACGAATGTTAATTCTCCATTACAAACGCTAGTTTACAAGACCGACTGCTTCTGGCTCGTCCTTGCTTCCGAGCATGCGTGTTTGTACTTTGGACTTTTGTCCGACGGACTTGTGTACATAAGCTCGGAAAATCTGACAACACACATTTGTCCGCGGAAAATTTGAAAACCTGCTAGCCAACATTTGTTTGCGGAAAATCCGACAACAATTGTCAGATGGAGCATAGACACGGTTGGATTTTCCACCAACAGCCTGTCATCGAACACAAAAGTCCGATCGCGTGTACGAGGCTTCAGTCCTCTGTCCATCCTCGATACTGCAGGACCCTCTTATGACCCGCTGAACATGAATAACCCAACCATCACCCAATTCCGTTAAGCAGAACTTTCTGATCTCTGTTGAAGTAAGCCTAGAAAGGCAGTCAGAGAAGCGTATCATGGGCAGGATTGAGAATACCTGGCCTGCCTCTCTGGGGGCCCAAGAACTGGTCTTCAAAGAAGGCCAGACTGACGTCTACAAGGCCATCTTAACAGAGGGGGGGAACAGCGTACAACAACTGTGCCTGGATGAAAAACAAAAGCCCTGAGCAGGAACGCCATCTTCTCAATTGCTGTACGCCATTCAAGGCTTAAAGTGGACCTGTCAGTATCTATATATGTCTTCATGAATACACTTCTGACATGTCAGTATATACAATTGTATAATTTTTCAAAACGCTCCACCATTTATCATTTAGGGCCCATCCACACTTATCCAGTTCTTTATGATCAGTTAATGAACGCATATGTCACATAAATATTGTGTTAGGGCAGGCCAATCATTTCAATGCACCCAAAATCAGACCCGCACAATTTTTTCTGATGTCTGTTGTTTTGGTCTACAATGTGGGTGCACTGGTTTAGTGGATGGGGGCACAGTAAAGCACGCCACTCTAATACATGTATTGCTATGCGTTGTGGCAAAACACATTTTGTGGCATTGGTTGGTCATCTAAATGGGCCCTAAAAGGCCACCCATGAGCTCTAGTCATATGACTAGACTGAGAGACTTGTGTCATTGGTCTGCTGCAGGTAGGAAGAATAATTTTCTTTGTCCCCTTTCCCTCAGTCATTGCTCTGGCTATAATGTTAGAGCTACATGGGTGATTTTAAAGACCAACTCCACTTAAAGCGGAGCTAAATGCAAGTAATTTAAAAAACGTGATTAGGTAGGCTGTATGTATGCATGCAATGGGGGGGAATTACTAAAATTGGAGCATTTAGAATCTGCTGTAGCTGTGCATGGCAGCCAATCAGCTTCTAGCTTCAACTTGTTCAATTAAGCTTTGACAATAAAACCTGGAAACTGATTGGTTTCTATGCAGAGCTGCACCAGATTTTGCACTTTCCAGTTTTAGTAAATCCCCCCAATGCCTCTTCTGCAATAAAAAACATTCGCATTTGCAAACCTCTGCAGAATGTATAGTTTACATTTCCGAAAAAGTGTGTTGGGATGAAAGACATCATCTCACACCGGCCAATCAAGATCTCTGAAGACCAACACCCAGAAGAAGCCATGGAGTAGATTCCTGTGCTGGTGAGGGACTTTGTAGGGGTCTGATTGTTGAGAATAGGTGAGTATTTTTGTTCTACTTTAAAGAAGAGTTCCAGGTATGGATATGATATAGTTACTTTGGTCCAGCAAGGACTAATGTAACTATGCATATAGCAAACCTGGCCAATGCCCCTGGAAGCTGGAAGTCACTGAAGTAGGCAACACTACTTCAGTGATCTCCACTTGCTTCCAGGTCCTATGCTGAGCGGCTGACCTGCTACATTCCGAAACAGGAGGTTAGCTGCTTGGCAGGAGCCATTCAGAGAATGCTTTGTATTTACTAAATTAATGCTCTCCACCTCATCCAATCAGAGAACACTTTGCATTCATTCCGAACATGCAAAGCATTCTCTGAAAGGCGACGGTGCCAAGTGGCCAACCTCCTATGTTCAGAATACAGCAGGGCAGTCGCTGGGCGCTGGACCCGGAAGCAAGTTGAGATCACTGGAGTAGCAGTGTCTGCTTTAATGGTTTGTAGCTTCCAGGAGCATTGGCCAGGTATGGTATATACATATTTACATTGGTCCAAGCTGTACCAATGTAACTATGTAAAAATATCCATACCTGGAATTATATCTTTAAAAGAGACGTATGGCCAAAACTTTTGTGACTTCTTTTTTGGGTCACAAGAGTGCACTTACTTTTGCACCCCTGTGACCAAGAATCAGCCGAAAGCAGGCTAAGGTTCACTGTTGGCTGATATCACAGAGCTGCTCCAGTCTCTGGATGTATCCTGACAATATTGTTGGGATTCACCCAGATGCCTAACCGGCAGCTGGCTCAGCCTCTCAGCGCAGCACAGAGAGCCTGGGCCAGCCACTCCCTCCACAGTGAGTGCTGGAGGAGCCGAGCAAAGAGCCGGTGACTGACAGTTGGCGCTCTGTGCTCAGATCTGACAAAGAACTGAGCAATCAGTGGTCACATGATCACTCAGATCTCGGGCTTAGAGCCTGCGGGGGAAAGCTGCAGCATCGGAGGCATGCTGCAGCCATATAGGTGAGTGTAGATGTTTGTTTGTTTGTTTTTATTCCTGCATTTCTACTTTAAGGTAAAAAGTTGAATGCCACCCCAATTCACCCTCTGTGCATTGTGGTAATGCAGAGCAAACACGTGCCATTTATTTTGGCCCGGAATGATGCCTGAAAAAATATGGCATCAGCTTTTTAGGAAAAAAAAAGAAAGATGAAGCCATTGTCAGGGGGGAAATTGTGATCATTTTGGAGAGGTAACAAATATCTGCAAGTGTAATGGCTACACATTGGGGGAGATTTACTAAAACTTGAGCATGCAAAATCTGGTGCAGCTGTGTATAGAAACCAATCAGCTTCCAGCTTTTATTGCCAAAGCCCAATCAAAACCTTCCTGCCCGGCTGTCATTCTGCTATAGGCCGGGCGGGGGTTCCATTGTTCTGACTGGGCATCATATGATGTCCTTTAGAAAAATCTGCTCGTGCGCGCGCCTGGACACGCCGCATTTAGATCACGGTAAAGAGCCTATGACGTAGGGTCTTTACCACGTGATCAGCTAAATCCAATCACAGCTGATCACAGTGTAGATAGGAAGTGCCGGTTATCAGAATTTTTCTACTCCTGCTGACAGAGTGGAGGAGAGTCGATAAGCGGCTCTCCTAACGGGGGGGCGGCACTGATAATCAGTGCATTGATTATAAGTGCAGCCCCATCAGTGATGCATGCCAACGTCCATCAGTGATGCCCACCAGTGGTGCCAATCAGTGCTCACCAGTGGTGCCAATCAGTGCCCATCAGTGATGCCAATCAGTGCCCATCAGTGATGGCTGTCAGTGCCTCCTATCAGTACCACTTATCAGTGCCGCCTATCAGTGCTCATTAGTGCTGCATATTAGTGCCTCCTCATCAGTGCCCATCAGTGCAGCCTCATCAGCGTACATCAGTGATGGAGAAAAATTGCTTATTTATAACAGAAACTAAGAAAAACGTTTTTTTCTTCAAAATTTTTAGTCTTTTTTCATTTGTTTAGCAAAAAAACTCAGTGGTGATTAAATACCACCAAAAAAAAGCTCTATCTGTCTCAAAAAAATGATAAAAATGTTGTTTGGGTACAGCATTGCATGACAACGCAATTGTCATTCAAAATATGACAGCGCTGAAAGGTGGCCTGGGCAGGAAGGGGGTGAAAGTGCCTGGGACTGAAGTGGTTAAACAAGCTGAAGTTAGAAGCTGATTGGCTCCCATGCACAGCTGCACCAGATTTTTAGTGTTCCAGTTTTAGTAAATCTCCCCCATAATGTAAAATGATATCTGATGCTAAGTTTCCTTTGATTTTCACCTGTGTACCTTTAAGAGTTCATACACCTTCGAATCCCAACCACGACACTACCTGCCTGGAGTTTGCATGTTCTCCCTGTGCCTGCGTGGGTTTCCTCCCACACTCTAAAGACATGCTGGTAGGTTAATTGTCTTCTGTCTAAATTGTCCCTAGTATGTATGAATGTGAGTTAGGGACCTTAGATTGTAAGCTCCTTGAGGGTAGGGACTGATGTGAATGTACAATGTATATGTAAAGCGCTGCGAAAATTGACAGCGCTATATCAGTAACTGAAATAAATCAATAAAATGCAGAGCGGCATAGGAGAGGAGCTCAGCCCAGTAAAGTGCAGAACAAGTCGGCAATAATTCCCACAGTGCGATGATTTACGGTCGCCTGCCGCAGAAATTTAACTCCACTGCCAGGAGCTCCCAGAGAATCTGGTCAATAGACTTAAGCAAGTTGATTGATTCCTTCTGGATGGACATTTATGGCGCCTGTAAATATCCCTGGACAAGACAGCTTTCTGAAGACAAAGCCCTTATCTCGGCTGGAGAAGAAATTCTCCCTCTGCTGGAGCTTACACTTGTAAAACTGCCATTTCCAGGAGAAAAAAAAAAAGCAGCGGGGAGGATATGAGCTCTTGAGGCAAGAGTGCGGCCTGAATCTGAAATTTTAGGGCAGCACACGGGTTTAGTGGTCATCTCTCTTGATTCACATCACCGGGGTCCTAGGCTCAGTCGCTACAAGGACCCCCATCTGGTTAAAGGATACGTTTACCTTTTGTAACATGTTACATATTACACCCATATTCAGGGTGTAACATGTTACAAATACACCGTCTCCCTCCCCTCCTTGGCTCCCTGATGAGACAGGCAGCAGGCGATCTTCATCCCCGACTCTCTGTCACGGCGCCCGCCCGGCTATGTCACTCATTCACAGAGCTCGGTGAATAGAAAACGACATGGTCAGGCAACCTTTGCGTCTGTCGGCTTGTAGTCCTCAATGAACTACCACGGCACTGTGGTAGTTCATTGATGCTTCCTGCTAGTGTGTAACTGTTTTGCCCCGTACACACGGTCGGACATTGATCGGACATTCCGACAACAAAATCCATGGATTTTTTCCGACGGATGTTGGCTCAAACTTGTCTTACATACACACGGTCACACAAAGTTGTCGGAAAATCCGATCGCTCTGAACGCGGTGACGTAAAACACGTACGTCGGGACTATAAACGGGGCAGTGGCCAATAGCTTTCATCTCTTTATTTATTCTGAGCATGCGTGGCACTTTGTGCGTCGGATTTGTGTACACACGATCGGAATTTCCGACAACGGATTTTGTTGTCGGAAAATTTTATAGCCTACTCTCAAACTTTGTGTGTCGGAAAATCCTATGGAAAATGTGTGATGGAGCCCACACAGGTTAAGAATTTACGACAACAAGGTCCTATCACACATTTTCCGTCGGAAAATCCGACCGTGTGTACAGGGCATTTGCCTGTATAATGTACGGCCAAACAGCTTACACACAGAATCTGCAAGAGCCCTGCATAGCACCCAGGATCTGCACCCCCTCCCGCCGCCTTTCACAGCTTGCTTAGGCTCTCCTGTCCCACTAGGGTCACCACCTGTCAGGGATTCACCCGGACAGTCCGGATTTTGAATCTTGTGTCCGGGTTTCAGGCGGACTGAAACCCGGACACCTTATTCAGACCGGGCGGTGGCTCCCCAAGTAACCAAGTTAGTCACACACAAATCTGTTCCTAAAGGAAGTTGTCTCGGGGCAGGTTCGGCATCACTGGGGGGGGGGGCAGGGCGATGATGATAGCAAGAGCAATTTGGCCACACCCACGGTTCGCTGTGGAACACTATGCGCACCGCATTACTACTCTCCTTGGGACACTCAAAAGGTGGTGTCCCGGGCGGCTAAAGTGTTTGGCTTGAAGAAAAGGTGGCAACCCTACATCCCACAGGAAGACCGGAGCGACCAGCCTGGGCATCCATTGGCTGGTCAGGAAGCCAAACAAAGCCAGGATCAGCTTTGATCATCTCTCTGCTATAGTAACCCAGAAGCAATGACCTGACAACACTTCCCATTTATCCGGATGTTAAAGCATTCAAAAACACTGATCTTGGTGTTTTGAATGCTTATAAGTGCAGAGGAGGGATCTGGGGTCTTATGGACCCCAGATCTCTCTATAAAAAATGCCTGTCACATGCTTATCGCTGTCATAAGGATGTTTACATTCCTTGTGACAGCAATATAAAAATGAAATAAAAAATATGGGGTATGTAACAGTCAACCTTTTCTTGTTATTTCTTAAAAAATAATAAAAATCCAAGTGAAAAAAAAAAAATTAAAGCAACAGTGTAAACAATAAATAAATAAATAGATAATTAAAAAAAAAAGTAAAGTGCCCCTGTCCCCACCATGCTAACGCGCAAAGAAGAATGCATGTGTCAGTCCCACATGCACGCAAACAGCAGTCGCCCTAAACATGTGAGGTATCACTGCAAACGTTGGATGATGGGTAGTAATTCTAGCACTAGACCTCCTCTGTACATGTAAAGTGGCAACCTGTAAAGGCTTTTAGAGCTTCGCCTATGGATGGTAAAATTTACATAGTTTGTCACCCCTGCACAGGCGTGCGCAATTTAAAGCGTGACATGTTTCATATCTGTTTACTCACTGAAACATCATTTTTTCTATTTTACCAATTGGGTTATGTATTGTGATTTTTTTTGCATTAAGATTAAAAAAAGTGTATTTTTACCAAAAAAGAAATTGCATTTAAAAAACCACTGCGCAAATACCGTGTGACAGCCATGCAGACCAATTTGATGAAGTGTGCGGCATATGGTCTGACCACTGACAGGCTGACCCCCCCCCCCCCCCCCCCACCCCTTCAACCTCTGCAGCAATGCTGGCAGCACTCATACGTCTATTTCCCAAAGACAACCTCTGGATATGACGCTGAGCACGTGCACTCAACTTCTTTGGTCGACCATGGCGAGGCCTGTTCTGAGGGGAACCTGTCCTGTTAAACCGCTGTATGGTCTTGGCCACAGTGCCGCAGCTCAGTTTCAGGGTCTTGGCAATCTTCTTATAGCCTAGGCCAGGGATAAGCAATTAGGGGACCTCCAGCTGTTGCAGAACTACAAGTCCCATGAGGCATAGCAAGACTCTGACAGCCACAAGCATGACACCCAGAGGCAGAGGCATAATGGGACTTGTTGTTTTGCAACAGCTGGAGGTGCGCTAATTGCATATCCCTGGCCTAGGCCATCTTTATGTAGAGCAACAATTCTTTTTTTCAGATCCTCAGAGAGTTCTTTGCCATGAGGTGCCATGTTGAACTTCCAGTGACCAGTATGAGAGAGTGAGAGCGATAACACCAAATGTAA
This sequence comes from Lithobates septentrionalis, assembly GCA_037952835.1. Taxonomy (NCBI): domain Eukaryota; kingdom Metazoa; phylum Chordata; class Amphibia; order Anura; family Ranidae; genus Lithobates; species Lithobates septentrionalis. Next base: position 982,732 of record JBBDGP010000040.1, read on the forward strand.
CACACCTGCTCCCCATTCACACCTGAGACCTTGTAACTCTAACGAGTCACATGACACCGGGGAGGGAAAATGGCTAATTGGGCCCAATTTGGACATTTTCACTTAGGGGTGTACTCACGTTTGTTGCCAGCGGTTTAGACATTAATGGCTGTGTGTTGAGTTATTTTGAGGGACAGCAAATTTACACTGTTCGGCTTCATTCCCACGAGGCGGATCCGCTGCCACGGAGTCCGCCTCTGTCTGCCAGCTCAGCGGGAGATCTCTCCGTTGATCTCCACTGAGCCGGCAGATGACAGGTCCCTCTCTGCTCACTGAGCGGGGAGGGGCTTGTCGAGCGCCGCTGGTTGCTATAGAGAGATCAGACGAATACGGACAGCATGTCCGTTTTCATCAGATCTCACCCGATCCGCCAGGGACGGATGCGAACGTAGGGCCATCCGTCTGATTTTAGCAGATCGGACCAGGTCGGATGTCAGTGGACATGTCACCGCTGACATCCGTCGCTCCATAGACTAGCATGGAGCGCCCATTCAGGTCCGCCGACAAAACTGACAGGCGGACCTGAACGGTCCGACAGTGTGAAAGGGGCCTTATACAAGCTGTACACTCACTACTTTACATTGTAGCAAAGTGTCATTTCTTCAGTGTTGTCACATGAAAAGATAGAATAAAATATTTACAAAAATGTGAGGGGTGTACTTACTTTTGTCAGATACTGTATATACATACATGTATGTATGTATGTATATATATATATATATATATATATATATATATATATATATATATATATATATATATAAAATGTTTGGGGGTTCTAAGTGATTTTCTAGCAAAAAAATACTGATTGTTACATGTAAACCAAAAGTGCCAGAAAAGTCCCGGTCTGGGAGTGGTTAAGCTAATTTACATAAAAACATTTTTTAAAGCGATATGCTGCTTTTCAATTAGTCCCGTATTGAATAATTAAAATCAACTTTACTATTTAGTGACAGGTTTACTTCAAACATTTATGTAAAAAGCGCAATACCATAAAAACCCCGATCCCAAAGAATAAAGAATTCAACCCATAAAACGCAGAAAATGTCAGCGGGAGGAATCAGCAACTCAGACGCGGAACCGTGAATAAAACTAACGAGTATTGATTGGCTACGGAAACAAAATATAATTTGGTTCTACGTATAATGGCGGTTTTTATGTAACCATTGTGCAAAATTAATGCTAAACTCAGCGTATCGCATGAATTGTAAATAGGCCACACTAAATATTTATGCAACCTTTTATGATTATGTACATAAAATTAAATAGCAATACCACCAAATATTTGTATGCAAATGACAAAAAAAAAACGAGGCTCATTAGCGTCGAGGCCGGCTAATTGTCTGCCACGGTTTTCCAGGGGCGACATTGCCAGGGGTTTGGAGAGATGCCTGTTGTGAAAAGTGGCAGTTTAAATAGGTAAATACATTGAAATGGTCCTGTTGTTTGGTTTAACACACCGACATCTACGGCGGTATTGGCTGTGTTGTGATGACACGAGGAGGTTAATGCACAAGGCACGTTCGGCGGGGTAGGAATTCTGCGGAATGAATTTCTTGTTCGACAGATTCTAGAGGGCATCATTGTAACAGATGGCGAGAAATATGGATCCCAGTTGCTGCCTGCGCATGAGAATAATCTTAAAAAAGTTCTTTGTAAAGTACAGTAAATCTGAGACATTGCTTTTCCTCTAAAAGCAATCTGTCACATTTGGTAAGGAGGCTTTTTGCCAATATTCAGTGTATAATGTGCAACAATGTAGGAAGCATAGGAAATATTCTGGATCTAGCAGGGGCGAGTGCGGGTCTAATAGGTGGGGGGGGGAATCTCAAGAGGGAGCGTGCTGGGAAGAAGCTGCTAAAGGAATACAGAAACGGGCTGGTCCTAGGGAAGGTAAAGAAAGCATTTGTTAAGGGCTGCAGCCTTCTCAGAGCATCCGCAGAATGGTGATGGGAAAAGCAATCCTATCTAGTACTTCAAGTCATTTAAAGGCTATTTTCTATTTAAAAAATAATAAAAATAATAATAATGATAATAATAATAAATACAAAACGCCAAAATGTGCATTTATTATTTTTTTGCGTTTTAGCCTACGAAGCATTGCAACCACAGAGAAACTTAGGCCAGCCATAGACCGTTCAAAACTCGGCCAGTTCAGCAGGAACCGACCTAGATTCGAACCATGTGTGGGCAAGCTGAATGTAACCAAGTTGATTGATCGTTCCAGGGCCCTCTGATCCCTCTTGTATTGATTTGTATTGTAAGTGTACTGTCTGCCCTCATGTTGTAAAGCGCTGCGTAAACTGTCGGCGCTATATAAATCCTGTTTAACCACTTGCCGCCCGCCATATAGCAGAATGACGGCGGCAAAGTGGTTTCAATATCCTCACTGGGCATCATATGACGTGATCAGGATAATGAGCTGCTGCGTGCCCCCGCTGCGATCGTTGTTGCGGGGTGTCAGTCTGACACACTGCAACTCTGATCTAGGTAAAGAGTCTCTGACGGAGACTCTTTATCACATGATCAGCCGTGTCCAATCACGGCTGATCACGATGTAAATAGGAAGAGCCGGTGATCGGCTTTTCCTCACTCGCGTCTGACAGACACGAGTAGAGGAGAGGCGATCGGATGCTCTCATGACAGGGGGGGTCTGTGTTGATTGTTTATCAGCACAGCCCCCCCTCGGATCCCGTCCAGGACCACCATCATGCAGCCCAGGACCACCAGGATGGCCATCCACACTGGACCACCAGGTATGCCCCCCCTAGACCCCCAGGGAAATACTAATCTGTGCCCAGTCAGCTGCCAATCAATGCCCAGGCAGCGGCCAATCAGTGCCCACTCACAATGCCTACCACTGCCAGTGCCACCAGGGATGCCTATCAGTGCCTCATATCAGTGCCGTGTATCAGTGCCCATCAGTGCCGCCCATCAGTGCCCATCAGTGCCGCCTATCAGTGCCCATCAGTGCCGCCTATCAGTGCCCATCAGTGCCACCCATAAGAACCCATCTTTGCAGCCTATCAGTGCCTATCAGTGTCGGCCTATCATTGCCCATCAGTGCCCACCAGTGCCACCCATGAGTGCCCATCAGTGCCACCTATCAATGCCCATCAGTGCCGCCTACCAGTGCCCAACGTCAGTGCCGGTCAGTGCCCGCTCATTGGTGCCACCTCATCGGTGCCGCCTTATCAGTGCCTGTCAGTGCCGTCTTATCAGTGCCCATCAGTGAAAGAGAAAACTTACTTATTTACAAAATTTTATAACAGAAACAAAAGCAAAACTTTTACTTTTTTCAAAATTTTCGGTCTTTTTTTATTTGTTTAGCAAAAAATAAAAACCGCAGAGGTGATCAAATACCACCAAAAGAAATCTCTATTTGTGGGAACAAAATGATAAAAATTTAGTTTGGGTACAGTGATGGATGACTGCGCAATTGTCATTCAAACTGCGACAGCGCTGAAAGCTGAAAATTGGTCTGGGCAGGAAGGTGTATCAGTGCCCTGTATTGAAGTGGTTAATAATAATAATAATAATAATTTAGGTACAACCAGCCTGCCAGACTTTACATGCAATTATTGCTAGTGGCTGTTATAGTCCTCAATTAGTAGTAATTGCATAAAAAAATAAAAGGTTTGCTATTTGAAAGTTTCAAGGATTTGCACAGCTGTCACAAACAATCTCCATAATTTGTCTAATGCCACATAGACACGATCGGACTTTCCGACGGGAAATGTTGGATGTGAGCTTGTTGTCGGAAAGTCTGACCTTGTGTATGCTCCATCGAACATTTGCTGTCAGAATTTCCAGCCACAAATGTTTGAGAGCAGGTTCTCAAATTTTCCACCAACTTCACTTGCTGTCGGAAAGTCTGATACACAAGTCCGTCGCACAAAAGCGCACGCATGCTCGGAATCAAGCAGAAGGAGCTGCACTGGCTACTGAACTTCCTTTTTCTTGGCTCGTCGTACGTCTTGTACGTCACCGCGTTCTCAAGCTCGGAATTTCCGACAACATTTGTGTGACCGTGTGTATGCAAGACAAGTTTGAGCCAACATCCTTCGGAAAAAAATGCACGGTTTTGTTGTCGGAATGTCCGATCGTGTGTATGCGGCATTAGGCCCCATGCACACTAGTGAAGGATATGTATTTTGTATGTGTAATATACAGTATATATACAGTATTATACAAAGGAGTGTAGCGCAATATCAGGGCTCAATAAAACATGTCAAATGTGATAAAGTCCATAAAAATCCAAATTAAGCTAAAAAACAGAAAGCGGACTAGCAGTCCCAGTAAGAAAATTCAATGTAAGGGTGACTTTCCCTCCACCTCCAGCACACTTGCTTCGCTCACCTCTAGGTGTGGACCACGGAGCTAACAGATGGTCAACAGTTCATGACCCATATGGGTATAACCTCCAAAAAAAGCCTGGATCCACCGATCGGCATCCCAGGGATATAGTGGTAGGAGAGAAGCAAAATCTAAGTGCACACTGATGATTTATTTAAAGAACTTTATTAATGAACAAATGGCTACTCACTTACTTGGATATTCCAACATGACAATGATCCAAAACACAAGGTCAAGTTGACCTGTCATTGGCTACAGCAGAATAAAGTGAAGGTTCTGGAGTGACCATCTCAGTCTCCTGACCTCAATATCATTGAGCCACTCTGGGGAGGTCTCAAAGGTGCAGTTTATGCAAGACAGCCCAAGAATTTACAGGAACTGGAGGCTTTTTGCCAAGAGGAATGGGCAGCTTTACCATCTGAGAAGATAAAGAGCCTCATCCACAAATACCACCAAATACTTCAGGCTATCATTGATGTTAAAGGGGGCAATACATGGTATAAGGACTGGGGTATGTAAACTTTTGATCAGGGTCATTTGGCTAGTTTCTGTTGTCCTTATGATGTAAAAAGAGCAAAACACGGTTAATTGATAATAAATGGCTTCACTAACCATTCTGCCAGGGTATGTAAACTTATGAGCACAACTGTGTATATATATATATATATATATATATATATATATATATATATACACACACACACATACTACACTATACTTCAACTGGGTGTTCTGCCCAATGCATAGGGCTCTAGCATTTGGCTGTGAGTGGAGGACACAGGTGTTCCACCCAGCGCCGCTGCTGGCACCCTGTCAAACTCTATGAGAGTCTGCCAGCTGACGCCAGAACGTTTATGGCATTTTGCACTCAGGGATGAATGCTCAAAATACAATAAGAATAATATGCTTTTTTCTAATTATTATCAGCTCCATCTAGTGGTCACAATGCAGTATTTTTCTGATTGAGGTATTTCAGGAAAATACTGCTTTTTGGTCCCTTGATGGAGCTGGGTGATCATGGGAACTAAACATATTAGGCAAATTACAAGGATTTGTAGGAATGCTTGGAACATTTGCACATCAATTGCTTTATAAATAGAACCCAAAGCGTTCACATATTCAAACTGCTATATTGCTGTTCGCTGTGAAATGCCCGTGTCTGCAGCGCTTGGTATGGAATACATATAATCAGTCTGAATTCTTGCTTTCTGAGACTGTTTTTAGCTCTGGTCTTTTCATAGAATACACTGGACTTATTCTTAAAAGTCTTTATGTTAGTTAGCATGGTACTCATATCGTAGCTTGCAGGGACCCGCGGGAAAATCATAGCACACATAGCTAGGCACTTTGCTGGAGAATTTGGCTGTAATTACAGCACCAGGTGGGCGCTGGGCTCATTGTGACAGGTATAATATTCCGCAGACACAGCCAACGCATTTCACTGCCAAGCCGGGCTCGAAGTGTGGTTAACAGGACGCATTTGCAGAGCATCACATAGGTTTAGTATGTTTATTGACTTAGCTGAACCTGTTTATTGAGTACATACAAACAGACAGATGGAGAACTGTGATGATCACTGAAAATGGCTCAGTTTAAACACATCTGTCTTATTAAAGAAAAAAATAAATAAGCCTCTGAAAGATATTTAACCACTTACGGACCAGCCGTTGTTGTTGTATGTCGGTACTATGGCGTGGAATACCGTTCTTATGGCAGCAGATAGCTGATAGTTTAACCTCCCTGGCGGTATGATTATTTCAGATTTTAGGTGCTGAAAGCGGTACCATTATTTTGCATGGAAATTTGGCGTTTTATATTGTAGGCCTGTAATTCTTAGGAATAATTCACTTAAATATGTCCAAACCAGAGTCTAGTAGACATCCCGGGTATGATAAAGTTTCAAAAATGAAATAAAAAATTATAATATAATAAATAACTATAAATAGTTATAACAAATAATAATATAATAATAATAAAAATTATTCAATAATGTAATCAAATCAAAAACACTGAAATTTGCTCAGTTGCAGAATTGTCGCTTTCGTTACTTTTAGTGTTTGATGACGGATTTTGCCACAAATCACTATCGCTCAATTCTGCAAGTGATTCTAATTTATTTATCGCTGTTTTCTAGCTGGTCTAAAGCCACTTTTGATGTAAAGGGACAGTTTTGGTTGCTATGGACAATCTCAAGTTTCCAGGCAGAATGAACAGTATTTATAATATAAAACTGCATGCAAGACACTGGGCAGACCACTAGGGACAAAGGGGATGGGTAATTATTTGATACAGTACTGAAATCTGTAAGATTACAGTATACTGTATCTGTACTGTGTGTTTCACTTTTTGAATTTGCCTGCCGAACTCCGTCCCCGTGCGTCGCAACGCTCGCAGGGAACGGAGCTCGGCACTGTGAATCGAGCGAGACACGGCGGCTCGCCGATCACAGCGGAGAGACATCGCAGGATCCAGGGGACAAGGTAAGTAAACTCTTCCTGGATCCTGCGATGCGATCCCGAGTCTGGCTCAGGGATACCGCTTTTGGTATTGAAAATTCACCCCGAGCCAGACTCGGGAATACCGCCAGGGGGGTTAACAAGACACGTGGCCACTCATTAAAATTAGAATAAAAGACGTTTAACTTTAAACTGTGTAGAGGGTTCTTTACTGTAAGAGCGGCAAAGATGTGGAATTCCCTTCCACAGGCGGTGGTCTCAGCGGGGAGCACCGATAGTTGCAAAAACTATTAGATAAGTACCTGAACAACCGCAACATACAGGGATATGCAATGTAATACTGACATATAATCACACACATAGGTTGGACTTGATGGACTTGTGTCCTTTTTCAACCTTACCTACTATGTAACATCATAGGCTGTTTACCGGGATTGAAAATGCAGTGTGTCAGAGCGACACCGCACTACCGATCGCTGTGTTGCAAGCCCTCGGCTTATCCTGCTGGACCTCATATGACGCCCACTCAGGATAAAACAACCACTTTACGGCTGTCATTCTGCGTACGGCCGGCGGGAAGTGATTCTAAATCGAAAAAGTGGAGGGTGGTGGGAGAAAGCATTTGAGTAGGGTGAAAGTTCACCTCCACACCGGTGCTTGGGGAGTATTGTCATCCCAATCAAGATGACCGTTGGGGGCTTTGGTAAAACATCAGGGGTCTAAACAGACCTCTAATGATGCACCATTGAGGCAGTGAAGAGAGATGGAAGACACCTTAATCTCCATCTCTGCAGCCTCAGCAGCACAGGATGAATGAACAGGAATATCCAGAGCTTCCTGTTCATTCATAAACATACAGTAAAAACACAATTTACCATGCCTCAGCTATAAATGAAAAAAAAACAAAAAAAAAAACAATTATCAAGACAAGTATTTAGACATTTACCAGCCCCTTCCCCGCTCTCCATCCTGACAGCACTAAGCAGGAGGTGGAAAACCTGACAGCGCTGCTGGGGGGCAAGGGGGGGGCAGGGGAGCACACAGGTTCCTGGGGCAGCAGGACCGGGATAGGGAGGCAGCCCCATGTAGAGTAACCAATGCCCTTCATTTCCTTCCTGCAGCCGCTGAAAGTCTGCAGGAGGGAGAGGAGGAGAAGCAGACCACCGCTGCCCCTCCTATCCAGGTGTATGAGGCTGGGTCGTAATTGAGACCCCTGCGACCCCTGTACATTCGCCCCTGCAACAGAGTGATGCGGCATCTTTCTGCTTTCTTCTACTGTCAGAATGTTCCTTTCCTGCACATGAGCACTGCAGCACACTCGATCAGCTTGCAATGCTGGCCCTCCCTCCCCAGGGTCTGTGATGCTATACAGGGCATTAGAGAATAATACTAACTCAAAATCATGTACTTACACTAGTTGCATTTAAAAATTACATTTAATAAATACTTAATGAAGACATAACTGTGCTAATAAACCTAAGTCAGTGTATGTGACAGCGAAATGGCGTTCTAATCCTGGGACGTTTGCTGTGGCAAAATTGAGCTCAGCTGACAGAAAGCAGGGAGCGGGGATTTAGAGATTGTGCTGTAGGACGCAGACAAAGACGATAGATGAGTAGAATTAGTTTGTAGGGGAAGCATCAGATATCCCTGGATAATACGTTCTCGGCTCTGAACACGAAGCGGAATTCAACAGAACGGCTTGTTTTTGTAAAGGCTTCGCTTTATTGCACTTCCCAGTGAAGGAGGTTTTATTTTTATTTTCCACTAAAAACAGCCGCGTGTCGGCATGGTGTGTGGTATGCGTCAATAGACACAAATACTATGCATTTAAAATAAACCCGTGGTCAGACAGGAAAGTAGGCACTTGAAACACCTACATACTGCCATAGGTGTGCACAACGTATGGCATTAGGGTGTGCACCCCAAAACTCAAATACATATCGGTGCATATATTGACAGTATCAATAGAGCAATGGACAGCGTCAGTGGGGCAGCAGATGGCGTCAGTATTTTTTAATTGTTTTATTTGATTTTTCACAATTTTCTTTTTTTTTTATCATTTTTTTTTTTTTTTACAATTTAGGAGCACCGTTAGGGGACTTTGGTGAAATATCAGGGGTCTCAACAGGGGGAATATGCACCACAGGGGGTGGATTAAGGTGTGCCCAGGCACATCTGGCACACCCTGTGTGCACGCCTATGCATACTGTCTATGTTCATATACCTAATACAGCCCCCAGGGAGCAATCTTATCATTAGGAACTGATGCTTCCCTTAGACCCGCCCTCTTTTAGGGCTAGGTTCATACTTGAGCACCGGCTTCTTCAGGCATTTATAAAGAGTTTACACTCATGGGGTTTTTTTTTTTTTTATTTTCAAGCGTAAGCATTTTTTAAAAGCACTTGCTGAGAGCTGGTTCTCAAATTTTCCAACAACAAAAGTTGTTGTTGGAAATTCCGATCGTGTGTACGCGATTCCGACACACAAAATTCCACGCATGCTCGGAATCAAGCAGAAGAGCCGCACTGGCTATTAAACTTCATTTTTCTCGGCTTGTCGAATGTCTTGTACGTCACCGCGTTCTTGACATTCGGAATTTCCGACAACATTTGTGCGACCGTGTGTATGGAAGACAAGTTTGAGCCAACATCCAGGATTTTGTTGTCGGAATGTCCGAGCGTGTGTACGCGGCATAACAGTTCCTCAAATAACCACTCGTTATAATCAAGGTATGCAGAATACCATCTTTGAACGCAGCAGAAGACCACACCAGGTGCCACTCCTGTCCGCTAAGAACAGGAAACTGAGGCTACAATTCGCACAGGTTCACCAAAATTGGACAATAGAAGATTGGAAAAACATTGCCTGGTCTGATGAGTCTCAATTTCAGCTGCGACATTCAGATGGTCGGGTCAGAATTTGATGTACACCACAGCAAAGCATGGATCCATCCTGCCTGGTATCAATGGTTCAGGCTGGTGGTGGTGTAATGGTGTGGGGGATATTTTCTTGGCCCCTTAGTACCAACTGAGCATCGTTTAAACGCCATGGCCTACCTGAGTATTGTTGCTGACCATGTCCATCCCTTTATGACTACAGTGTCCCCATCTTCTGATGGCTCCTTCCAGCACGATAATTCACCATGTCACAAAGATCAGATCATCTCACCACTGGTTTCTTGAACATGACAATGAGGTCACTGTACTCCAATGGCCTCCACAGTCACCAGATCTCAATCCAATAGAGCACCTTTGGGACAGTGGCCCGTTCATTAGGGGCGCCCCCCCCCCATCCATGCATCTGGCCCCCTGATCTACATACAGGGTGCTAGACTATGGATTCCAATGGGGGGGGGCTCTAATAGGCTTCAAAAAAGGGTGGTCTCGGGCATAGCGCACCGAGCCCCGAGCCCACCCAGTTGTGTGACCACAAGGAATGAATATTTGCTATTTTCACACTAAATCTCCTTCCCGCCAATCAGGCAGCCGGTCATGAGACCAGTTTCCTGATTGGCCAAAACGTCAGGCGATCCTATTGGAGGCCTAGCGCCTAGGAGAAGGGGAGAGGAGACGCACGGCGAAGCCGCCCTGCTGGAAATGAGGACACTGAAGACGCTGCCCGCCGTCCGCCACCTAGATCGGGTCCGCCATGCTGGAGCAGAGAACACCAGAGCTGCTGCCCAAAATTTGACACCTAGATGGGGTAAGTGCCGGACCGACCGGCAGACAGCGGGTGGGGGGGAGGGGGGGTAGTGCTGCCGCCGGCCGCCCAAAAAAAGACCCCAACCGGCCGCAACTGCTTTGGGATGTGGAGCAACGGGAGATTGGCATCATGGATGTGCAGCCGACAAATCTGCAGCAACTGCGTGATGCTATCATGTCACTATGGACCAAAATCTCTGAGGAATGTTTCCAACACCTTGTAGAATCTATGCCACCAAGAATGAAAGCAGTTCTGAAGGCAAAAGGAGGTCCACCCCGGTACTAGCAAGGTGTACCTAATAGAGCGGCCGGTGAGTGTATAGATTTGTCATTTACACCATCAGGGTCCAAACCCTTTTCCCTGCTGTTCACGAGTAAAGCACTCTCAATTCCATTAAAAGTTCTAATCCCTCAATAATAAACTAGGTTACAAAATAGCCAGAAACTTTCCTGACACAGTGAAAATTCTGCATGCGGTTTCCATGCCGAGCAAAATCATTATTTTATAAAAAAAAATAAAAAATAAAAAAGTGCCAAAAGAGTCAATTTAAACAATTTTGCAAGTACATTTTTGCTGGAAGCAAATACGATAATGTGATTTCGGGAACAAAAGACCCGAGCGGCTGAGCAGAGCTGGAGACGGAGTCACTGAACATTTCCAAATTATCCCCAAACCGCACAATACAGATGCAAATGAATCACAAAAATCGCATGTGTCACAAAAAAACGAGGCCTTTGTAGTTCTAATGCCGTCACGTGCCGTATCCCGGAGTGAACCTTCCTCTACTAGCGGTGCAAGTCCATTTGCAGTGCTTGTATTACAACATGTCGACAGCAACCTAACTAATTATTAATGGGGTATGGCATGAGATAAATCAATTAGCGGCCTTGTTCAGTGGGATTACACGCACGTATGTAACAAAATAAAGAATGGAAGGAAACAATCTTGTGTCTCGCTTCCTCTTGGCGACAGGCCCCGCAATACCATATTCAGAGCGAGCTGGAAAAAGGGGGTTGGATACTCAGTGGTAACCTAAGCTGCAAAATTGTACTGAAAAGCTATTATTTTTATGACAACTGCAGGCTGCCTCACATACACACTCAAATGCCAGGGCCCCTTTGGGTACAATAGGTTTTAGCTTTGCCTAGCTTCATGTTAAATTAGAGATTTCAGTATATGGAAAAAGTTCTGCTAAATCCTCTATGTGGGGCTGAGGTTCCACGGCATATTCGGAAGAATTCTTCGTTTTTGGTTTATTGTGTGTTTATCCAATGCAGTGTGTCTGGGAGATAATCTGTTATAAAGTATCTCTCCTCCATACTCCTTGTTCCATGTCTCCTACCTCCCTCTTTGTTCCTTGTCTCCTACTTCCCTTTTTTTATACTCCTTGTTCCATGTCTCCTATTTCCCTCTTTAATACTCCTTGTTTCATGTCTCCTATCTCCCTCTTCCATACTCCTTGTTCCATTACTCCTACCTCCCTCTTGTTCCATGTCTCCTACTTCCCGCTTTCATACTTCTTGTTTCATGTCTCCTACCTCCCTCTTCCATACTCCTTGTTCCATGTCTCCTACCTCCCTCTTGTTCCATGTCTCCTACTTCCTTCTTTAATACTTATACTTTTTCCATGTCTCCTACTTCCCTCTTTCATATTTCACGTCTCCTATTTCCCTCTTTAATACTCCTTGTTCCATGCCTCCTACTTCCCCCTTTCATGCTTCTTGGTCCATGTCTCCTACCTCCCACTTTCATACTTCTTGTTCCATGTCTCCTACCTCCCTCGTTCATACTTATTTTTCCATGTCTCCCACTTCCCTCTTTCTTACTTCTTGTTCCATTTCTCCTACTTCCCTCTTTCATACTTCTTTTTCCATGTCTCCTACTTCCCTCTTTCATATTCCTTGTTCCGCGTCTCCTACTTCCCTTTTTTATACTTCTTGTTCCATGTCTCCTAACTCCCTCTTTCATACTTCTTGTTCCATGTCTCCTACTTCCCTCTTTCATACTCCTTGTTCCATGTCTCCTACTTCCCTCTTGTTCCATGTCTCCTACTTCCCTCTTGTTCCATGTCTCCTACTTCCCTCTTTCATACTTTCTCCATGTCTCCTACCTCCCTCTTTCATATTCCTTGTTCCATGTCTCCTGCCTCCCTTTTTTATACTTCTTGTTCCATGCTCCTACCTCCCTCTTTCATAATCCATGTCTCCTCTATTCCTATTCACCACTCTTTAGCGTCTGCAGCATATTCTTCTTCTATACCCATTTTCTGTGTCTCCTTCCTCCCTCTTCTTCACTCCCAAAGTTCTACCTCCCACTTTCATCTTTCCTCTTCTTTACTTCTTGTTCCATGCCTTCTACCTCTGACTTTTATACCCTGGCATCCTCCCTCCACTTCAATACTCTTTATTCCATGCCTTATACCAACTATCACTAAATGGCAGACCTGATCCACTATTTCATATGGACCCTGTCACGCCATTTAGGAGCCTTTTCTTTCCCTCCCGACTCTCCCCTCCTCTATGTTGTTCTCTGTACCTTTGCCAACAAAACTGAAAGCTATGCAAGCTGCCAGCCGATGTCTTACCAACCAATGATGTCATCAGTTGCTAAGGGCAGGTCGGGCGGCTTGCACAGCTTACAGTTTTGCCGGCAAGCGTATAGAGAACAACCGAGGAGGAGAGAGTCGGGAGGATACCAGATGTGATCTCTCCCACTCCTTTGTACACAGAATTTAACATTAAAATCTATAAATGATCGCTCGGTCCGAGCTGTGTGCATTTTAGCTGTGGCAAGGGCAAAGAGGGGGGCTTTAGGATGGGGCGGATTTGTGCTAGGAGAGGAAATTTTAGAGGGGGGTTTGTGCTAGGAGGGGAGAATGAGGATTGGGGGGGGGGGATTTGGGCTGGGGGGATTTTTACTAGGAAGGGGGGTGATTTGTGCCAGCAGGGGGGATTGGGGGAATTTACTACCTACTGACCACTTAAAATCGGCCCTGTAAACCACATTTTAAGGCTTTTTCACCCCAGGTTCAGTGCGGTAACACGTGTGAAATTGAGCATTTTCCCGCAAACATCACACAAACATGCAATTCTTAACGGCACCCTCACACAGCCACCAATTGCATGTATGTTTGCGCCCACTAAAACACATGGTAGCACAGTACCTTGCATTTTGGTGGGGCTCAATTTAAAAATCATGCCAGCACCTTTTTTACACATTTCACAAGCAGGGAACACACACAAAAAAAAAAGCGATTGCGCTCTAACGCACCTCCTTGTGTGCCCGAGCCTTCAGACTGGGATTGTGTGCAGCTCTAAAAAGGTGCCTTGACTGAAAAAAAAAAGTTGAAAAACACTGTGTTAATGTAATAGTTTAATGGTAAACCTGATTGCAAATCAGCGTCAGCTAACAAGAAGCACATTAACACAAGCTGCGCGTCGCAGATATACGTTTGCTGAGAGATCTCAAGATTCCGCTACCGAAGGAACACTTGTTATTTTTAACCTTGTGTTCATTCTATGAAACACTTCAAAGGAAATGCCATGTACCTGCACTCCTTTTAGTTATTTCTAGTCTGTGTCATGCATCACAGCATATCACAATGAAGAGCCGCAATGATTATCATTTCACTCCCCCAGAATCCTTTGCTTCTCTCTGAGCATCGATTCCGTTTAATTATGTCTATCCTGCGTCGTATGACTGTCAGAAATGTATGACAGTTGCCATGTATAGATTCTGTTCCTTGTTTGTAACTACGAAGAGAGGCCGTATGAGGACAATTCGGTTAAAAAAAAATTGCAGAAGCCCCCCCAAAAAAATGCCACTGAACCTACAATGTATGAGACAGGCCAGTGCTGAACTGGTGGGTAACTTGCTGGACTTGTATATGTTCCTGGATTCCCCCAAAGGGCCACAGCTTGAAGGGCAACGATGATGGTTTTTTATCAACTTTACATGTTTATAGCTTCATATCCTTTTGTTTATTTATTTGTATACATTTTTGTTTTACAAAATAAATATTTACTACAGATTGACATTTAGCTTGCCAAGGTGCTGGGCTTTCTAAAGCCTCGTACGCACGATCGGATTTTCCACAGACAAAACCTCTGACTTTTGTCCGAAGGCGTGTGCCTGGATTTTGTCTTGCATACAAACGGCAAGGAATTGTCGGCCAACAAACACGAACGTAGTGACGTACTACGTGCTTTTTCAGCTCTTTGGCACCACCCTTTGGGCTCCTTCTGCTAATTTCGTGGTAGTAGAAGTTTGGTGAGTGTGGATTTGCGCTTTTCATTTAGCGCTTTTCAGTTTGCGCTTTTTATTTAGTGCTCTTTATTTCATGCTTTTCATTTTGCACTTTTCATTTCGCGCTTTTCATTCAGTGCTTTTCATTTCGTGCTTTTCATTTCGTGCTTTTCATTTCGCGCTTTTCATTTCGCGCTTTTCATTCAGTGCTTTTCATTTCGTGCTTTTCATTTCGTGCTTTTCATTTCGCACTTTTCATTTCGCGCTTTTCATTCAGTGCTTTTCATTTCGTGCTTTTCATTTCGTGCTTTTCATTTCGTGCTTTTCATTTCGTGCTTTTCATTTCGCGCTTTTCATTCAGTGCTTTTCATTTCGCGCTTTTCATTTCGCGCTTTTCATTTAGTGCTTTTCAGTTCGCGCTTTACAGTTCGTTTCTGAACGTCCGTTCGTCAACCAGACATGTTGCGGAATCGGAGGAGATAACGTGTTATTTATTATTGGCCTTGGAGTTATTGCTTTGACCCAAGTCCAGTACAATTACAATACAATAACATACAAGTGGGTTAAGAGGGTCCTGCTCATAAGAGCTTACAGTCTAATCAGGTAGGGCAAGGGGTACAAAAGGTAATAAATAACAGTGAGGGATGAGCTGATGATGGAATAATTAAAAATTCAGTTGTTAGGTGGAGGGCAAACAGGCTTCCCTAATGAGATGATTTTCCAGGTATCGCCTAAAGGTGGCCAGAGTAGGAGATAATCAGACAGATTGAGGTAGAGAGTTCCGGAGGATGGGAGAGGTTCACCCCCTTCACACCTTTACATTTTAACGTGTGTCTCATAAAGCAAAACAACACACATGTTATAAGAAGCAATGTTACTCATTGAGACTGTTCGGATCTTGCCTATGTCAGATTTGTGTTGAACTGTGGTTTAACCCCTCCCTGACCAGTCGCTGCAGTTCTACTGGTTGGCTCCCCTGGGCGAACCGACGTAGCTGTACGTCGGTTCGTCTTTTGACCACTGGGGGCGCTCGCACTCGCCCGAGGTGCGAAGCCAATGCGCTCGCACGGCGGTCGCGGTGACCGCCGGGCAGCCGCGCTTGCTCCACACAGAGACAGAACGGAGATCAGTCAATGTAAAGAGACAGATCTCCGCGCTGTCAGGGGTGGGGAGAGCGACCTGTTGTTCATACTAAGATATGAACAACGATCGGTCTCCTCACCCAGTCAGTCCCATCCCCCCCCCATTTAGAACCACTCACTAGGGAACACACTTAACCCCTTGATCACCCCCTAGTGTTAACTCCTTCCCTGCCAGTGACATTTACACAGTAATCAGTGCGTTTTTATAGCACTGATCACTGTATAAATGCCGATGGTCCCAAAAATGTATCAAAAGTGTCCGATGTGTCCGCCATAAGGTCGCAGTCCTGATAAAAATCGCAGATCGCTTTCATTACTAGTAAAAAAAAAAATTATAATAATAAAAATGCCATAAAACTATCCCCTATTTTGTAGATGGTATAACTTTTGCGCAAACCAATCAATATATGTTTATTGTGATTTTTATTACCAAAAATAAAAGAAAAATACATATCGGCCTAAACTGAGGAAAAAAATGTGCTTCTTTTTAAAAAAAATTGGGGATATTTATTATAGCAAAAAGTACAAATATTTTTTCAAAATTGTCGGCCTTTTTTTGTTTATAGCGCAAATAATAAAAACCGCAGAGGTGATCAAATACCACCAAGAGAAATCTCTATTTGTGGGAAAAAAAGGACGTCAATTTTTTTGGGTACAGCGTCGCACAACCGCGCAATTGTCAGTTAAACCGACGCAGTGCCGAATCGCAAAAAATGGCCTGGTCATTGAGCAGCCAAATCTTCCAGGGCTGAAGTGGTTAAGAAATGAGGCATGCACATTTCCATGCGCTGTGGGGCCCAATAGAATAATAAAGATGTGTGTAACAGTGCTAAAATGCACATTAAAAAACAAACAAAAGCAGACATGGATACATGTGAGCCTGGCCTGAATCAGAAAAATACTACAATATGGCCACTAGGTGGAGCTGACGATCATAAGACAAAAATACTTATTTACTATGATAGTCAGTGAAGAAAAGAAACAATGGCTGCACACCACCGCAGGACCTGATCCAAGTAGAGCTTATTTCACCAATGTCTAACAGACAGCACAAGGATACACAGAAACTGTTAATGTGTTTCACGCAATTAGGTGCTTACTCTATGATTGTGTGAAACGCGTCAACAGTTTCTGTGTATCCTTGTGCTGTGTCTGTCAGACATTGGTGAAACAAACTCTATTTGGATCGGGTCCTGTGGTGGTGGGCAGCCATTGCTTCTTCTATTTAGCATACATGGGGGGTTATTTACGAAACGAAAATTCACTTTGCACTGCCTTTCCGAGGCTCTCTGGTGCCCTCCTACCTCTGGCCACCTGTGGTAATGCATGCCATTGAAGTCAATGAGGAACTAATTATTTTCGTTTCCATTGACTTCTATGGGGAAACTCGCCTTGATATGCGAGTACTTTGGATTACGAGCATTCTCCTGGAACAGATTATGCTTGTAATCCGAGGAGCTGTTTTTTCTTTTAATTGGACTATGATAATCAGTACAAGGATGGTCAGCTCCATCTAGTGGGTATAATGGGGTATTTTTCTGATTCATGCTATTTTTATAAATCAATAACAACCAGCCTGGAGAGAAAATAGCCTACTAACATTCGATTTTCCCCTCATTCACGCAGAGCGAATATATGTCCAGCTTCACAGGATGAATAGCTCCCAATAGTGTGTTGGGTTGCCATTCTAAAAAAATGGACCTGAACCGTGGTTTGCAAATTATGGTGCTTTAATGTGCGGTAAAAAAGGCATTTATTGCATGTTGCCAAAACACCTACACTGCAGGGATGTGCAGTCAGGGGAGGCAGGGGAGGCAGAGCCATGAACCATGAACATAAAAAAAAAAAAAAGGATCATAGCTCTGCAAACTGGGGTCCTACCCCACCACTGGTCAAAATTTGGGGCTCCTATCATCTTTGGTTCCCAGAGATACGGGGCTTCTTGTGCCGCCTGTCAGAAGCTACATACAGGGCAGCCAGTTTAAATACAAGCTGGCACACTCTGTTTGCATCAGACTGAGAGGATGATCTCACAGTGCCTCTCCTCATTTCTTGTCAGAGGCACTGAGCTCAGTGGACAGCTTGGAGTCTTGGACCAATGGTAAAGTACCATTGGCCCAAGCTGTCCAATAAAAATGCTGCAGTGGAGGCACACCTCTCACTGCAGTGTCATAGAAGGGGGCATGTGTCCCTTCCAGCCCAGCCCTCTTAACTAGAAGGAAAAAACAAGGTTTATGTGTATAAGATTTACCCCCAATCCCATGTTTTTTCAAGCTAAATCATATATTATTATGCTCAGGGCTTTTTTTCCTCAGAGAATGGGCGCAGGAACTCCTCCCTTCCGGAGTCACCCCTTGACTCTGCCCCCTACCCACCTCCGAGCACCATTCCTTTCTTCCACACCTTACCCACCTCCCAGTACCACCCCCTTTTAGAGAATAGAGAACCAAGTATCGTTTTGTGGTGCTAAGTATTTTGTATGGAATTTGTTAACGATAACAAGAAAGGCAGTAAAATAGTAACAATGGATACCCTAGTGACAATAGATCCACCCCAGCGGCAATGGACTCCCAACAGCCAGCATCAATAGACCCTCCAACAGCCAGCAACATTAGACTCCTACCTCAACAGTAGATCCCTCCTAGCAATGATTGACTCCCTGCAACATAATACCCACCCTGAGCAACAATAGATCCCTCACCAGCAACAATAGACCCCTCACCAGCAACAAAAGACCTCCCCAGCAACAATAGACCCCCCTGCAAAAATAGTTTCCCTCCAGAAAATATAGATTCCCCAGCAGCCAGCATCAATAGACCTTTCCTCAACAGTAGATCCCTCCCAGCAACGAAATACCCCCAACAACATAAGATCCACCCCAGCCATAATAGATTCCCCCTTCCTCTGCAAAAACAGATCCTCTCAGCATCAATAGACCCTCCAGCACACCCCAGCACCTCTTGCCATTACATACATTCAGTTCTGGAGGTGCCGGAACTGCGTTCCCCCACGTTCCTGCTGAAAAAAAGCCCTGATTATGCTATATCTTATAACATAATTTATTATTTATCTATTTACTGTGAAATTACTGGTTGGAAGTTATAACTTAACACTTCAGTAATTTGTCCGTTTAGCCACCTGCTTGAGTACAATTTTTGAAAAAAAAGTAAATTACCTTAAAAACAATATAAATTAATTATTTGTATATTACCTATGGTAATTAACCCCTTGCCCCCCAGGCCAATTCTGACACTTCTCTCCTACATGTAATAATCATCATTTTTTTGATGGAACATTACTCAGAACCCCCAAACATTATATATATTGTTTTAGCAGACACCCTAGGGAATAACATGGTGATCGTTGCAACTTTTTATGTTACACGGTATTTGCGCAGCAATTTCTCAAATGCGTTTTTTTTTTGGAAAAAAACTGTTTCAAGAATAAAAAAAAAAACCCACTAAAGATAACCCGATTTTTTTGTATAATGTGAAAGATGATGTTACACCGAGTAAATAGATACCTAACATGTCATACTTTAAAATTGCACACACTTGTGGAATGGCCCCAAACTTCAGTACTTAAAAAACTCCATAGGCGACGCTTTAAATTTTTTTATAGATTACATGTTTAGAGTTACAGAGGAGGTCTAGTGCTAGAATTATTGCTCTCGCTCTAACGATTGCAGCGTATGTAACCTGTGTGTATCTGGCTCTGATACTAGCCAGTGCCTCACCAGCCACTGACCTCACCGCACGTCCCTGCTGGGCACACAAGAGAAATGGGAACCAGTGTTGGGTAAGAAGGCAATTTACAGGGTTCCCCCCTCTCCTCTCCCACCAGCAGCTGCAGGGGATTTGTCAGGATGGAGCCTTTTCTGAATGGAGAGTCAGTGATCCGTACCGATCAATGACTCTGTCTATTCATAGCTGAAACATAGTAAATTGTATTGCTGTCCATTCATTCAGTGCAGCTAAGGCTGCAGAGAAGGAGAAGGCTGTGCCCTCAATTTTCTTTCTCTGTCCCAAAGGTGAAAAATCTGAAGTCTGTTTAGACCCCCTGATATCTTATCAAAGCCCCCCCCCCCCCCCCCCCAATGGGGCTCCTAAAAAAGATTTAAAAATAAAATTAAATAAAATAAAACTGTTAAAAATAAGATAAAATGGTAAAAAATAAAATAAGATAAATATAAAAAACTACTGACACCAGTGGCAGAACTACCAGGGTCACAAACCTCGCACTTGTGACCCGGCCCTGGTGTTCCACCACAGGGCTCAGAAGGAAGGGCCCTGGCCAGGCCCTTTATGGTTTCTTGCACCGGGGCCAGTGTATGGCGTGAGAATCCATGCAACGCCAGCCTGGCCTCTATATGCTCCTTATGCTGTTTCTGTGCCCTGAATAAATGTAAGTAAATTATGTTTAATTTGTTTTCCTAGAGCTCCATTTTGACCCCTGATATCTCACCAAAGCCCCCCAACGGGGCTCCTAAAAAAAAATTAAAAAAATAAAATAAAACTGTAAAAAATAAGATATAATGGTAAAAAATAAAATAAAAAACTACTGACACCAGTGGCAGAACTACCAGGGACACAAACGTTGCACTTGTGACCGGGTCCTGGCGTTCCGCCACAGGACTCGGAGGGAAGGGCCCTGGCCGGGAGTCAGGAGGGCCCCTCGTGGTTTCTTGCACCGGGGCCTGGAGCCCATTGGGGGTTCCTAAAAAAATTGTAATAAGTAATTAAAAAATAATATTGTAAAAAAAAAAAGATAAAAAAATTAAACAAAAATAGAAAACTACTGACAAAAGTGGCAGAACTACCAGGTACACAAACGTTGCACTTGCGACCAGGTCCTGGTGTTCCGCCACAGGACTCGGAGGGAAGGGTCCTGGCCGGGAGTCAGGAGGGCCCCTTGTGGTTTCTTGCACCGGGGGCCTGGAGCCCATTGGGGGTTCCTAAAAAAATGTAATAAGTAATTAAAAAATAATATTGTAAAAAAAAAAAAAAATGATAAAAAAATGAAACGAAAATAAATAACTACTGACACCAGTGGCAGAACTACCAGGGACACAAACGTCTCACTTGTGACCGGGTCCTGGCATTCCGCCACAGGACTCGGAGGGAAGGGCCCTTGCCGGGAGTCAGGAGGGCCCCTTGTGTTTTGTGCACCGGAGCTTGAAACCCACTGGGGGCTCCTAAAAAAAATTGCAAGTAAATAAGTCATTAAAAAAATTATATTTTAAAAAGAAAAAAACAAAAGATAAAAAAAATGTAATAAAAATAAAAAACTACTGACACCAGTGGCAGAACTACCAGGGACACAAACGTTGCACTTGTGCCAGGGTCCTGGCCTTCCACCACAGGGCTCAGAGGGAAGGGCCCTGGCTGGGGGTCAGGAGGGCCCCCCATGGTTATTTGCAGGGTCTAGTTGAACCACTGGCTCCAGTGTATGGCGTGAGAATGCATGGAACATCAGTCTGGTCTCTATACGCTCCCTATGGCTAAAACAAACCGGTTTCTTGGCCCTGAATAAATGTAAGTAAATGATACATGTTTAATTCGTTTTTCTAGACCTCCCAGCATTTTTCCATTTTTCGATAAGTCATCAAATGACGATCTGTCTTGGTTTTGCATGTCGTACCTGCCCTGTGGAAATCTGGCGTCTTCTGAGCTTTCATCCCCACCTCCCTGTCACCGTGTAATAATTGCTATCCACAGACCACAGGTGACCTTTCCCAAGCAGCGATGTGGGTAAAGCTGCGCGTGTGCTTTTTCCATTTTCCTCGCAGACGCTTCTGCCTGCATGTTGTGAGTCACACAAATTATCCCAGCCACCAGAGACCCACTCAGACGTCCTACATATGCATGTCTCCTCGCCGTGACATCATTCCCATTTGCATCTTGTCAGAGATTAAAAGAAGAAATAACAAGACTGGAGATCAGCAGCTCTGACCCCACAAACTGCTCTCCTGATCCAAGGAAGATCTGCCTGCCGGGCTCCATCTGGACGGTGCTTATCGGTGACTGACAGGGCATAACAACGCTGGAACGTGCGCCATCGCCATCTTTATAGGAATAGCCTATTAACTGTTCATGTATTTTTCAATAATAATGAGTTTGCTTATTATTATGTATATAGTGGCATAATATCCGACAGTGCACAACTGAAGAGTATTTAAAGCATAAATATATTTCTTGTTAATGTAAATCTGCCATGTCGTTATTAAACATATTCAATACATTTTACAAGGAGATTAAAGAGGAACTCATGAACATCTTAAAGTGGTTATAACCCTTGCATATACCCAGTGAAGGGACTGGCTGCAGGTGATCCTCCTGCAATCCTCCTAAATAAGTTGTACTTGTTTATCTGGAACCCCTTTCTTCTCTGCAGCAATTAAAGTAGAACTATAGGCACAACTTTTTTTTTTAAATTTTGGATAGAGTAATGCTGCGTACACACGAGCGTATTCATAGATTTTTCCGACGGAATTCCGCTCAAGCTTGGCTTGCATACACACGGTCACACAAAAGTTCGCTGAACTTTTGACCGCCAAGAACGAGGTGACTTACAACACTACGACGAGCCGAGAAAATGAAGTTCAATGCTTCCGAGCATGCGGCGAATTGTTTCCGAGCATGCGTAGGAATTTTGTGCGTCGGAATTGGTACAGACGATTGGAATTTCCGATCGAAACTTTTTCCGACCGAAAAATTGAGAACCTGCTCTCAATCTTTTGCTGGCTGGAATTCCGACAGCAAAAGTCCGATGGAGCATACACACGGTTGCATTTTCCGACCAAAAGCTCTCTTCGGACTTTTGCTGGCGGAATTTCCGATCGTGTGTACGCGGCATAAGGGAGAGTTATAACCCCTGTAAGGTTTATGTTTGCCATCTTTGTCTCATTGGGGAGATTTACCTTCACTTCCCGTCCAGAAGCCAAAACAGGAAGTGAGAGGAAATCCCTGCAAATAAAGCAAATCTCTCGGGGACCCCCAGGTCACCAGAACCAGTGTCCTCATTGGAAGATTTCCCCTCTATTACTCTTCTGGGGATAACCCAAAATTTTGGATGTCCTATTAGTTTCACTTTCAATGATAATGGTGAACAGGACAAATAGAGAGGAAGGGGGGGGGGGGGGGGGGGGTCTCCCTAAGAGGGACACAGGCAGCAATACAAAATGACAATGACAGGTGTTCTAATCCATCTTCACTCTATCCAAAACTAAAATAAACAATTTGCCTTTAGCTATACTTTAAAGAATGAACTTCAGTCCGCTCACATCATTTGTAATAAATACATCTTTGCCATTCTGAAGCTTCCCTCCAACCACTTTGCATATTATTTTATATATACTGTGATTCTGTACTTGCCAAATATGCTGCAGAAATCTCCCTCCACTGAGTCTGGCTGCAGCCATTTAAACCGTGAGCAGCTGAAGCTGCTGCCTGTTCACTTCCTGAATTTACACAGACACACAGAGGCACACCTCCAGCTCTTCAGCTCTCATTGGCCCTCTTTTGACTCACCCCCCTTCCCCTCCTGGCAAACTCTCACGAGAGTTAGAGAGAGCTGTGCATGATGTCATAAGCCTAGGCTAATGACCAGACAAGAAACATGAAGTGGGCTGTATAAGGTATTTACTGTCAGAAAAAGAAATGTTTTACTATCCAAAGTTAAAACAACAAGGTGCAGAGAATTGAATAGATGGAAAGATGAAAAAAATGACTGAAGTTCCCGCTTGCAGAATTTACACAGCATTTCTCAGCTTTCAGATGCAGGGGGCAGGGATCTGACATCACAGGAGGAGGGCTGAGTGTAACCTGAGACCTGAGTGGAGGGAATAGACACACCCCTCTACACACACACACAATCTCATAGGGAAATGTGCAGCTGAGGCTGTCAATCATAGGCTGTGTGTTGGAGCTCCCCTCTCCTGCTCCCCTTGATCCCTTGGACTGGTACAACTCCTGTCAGAAATGACTCATGCAGATAGCAGAGGAACAAGGCAGCAGACTGAAATTACACACCATAGGGGGATATGTTTTGCTTATTTTTCAGGTCAGAGGTTTACAATGTATCATAAGGAAATTACATAAATATTTTTTTATGTTTTTTCATGCTTTTTTTTTCATCTTAGTGCTGCTGATCTATTCCAGCCTCTTTCAGGGGTCTACTGTGCAATTTTGACTGCACATCATTGGCTTGCACTGGCTTCCTTTGAATAAATGCCAATGCAAGAAAGTATCCACGTCCAAGAATGTTTACAAGAGTACAGCCGCATCCAGCTATTCACTTGTATGGCAGCTGTTTGTGCCATGTGCTGCTCCCCGGCAACATGATGTTAGGCATATAAGATGTATAATAATTCACTCCCTGAAGAAGCTCTAACAGTTGAAACCTGTCAGGATTCACCAGTATAATACCGCTATGTAACTAAGGACTATAAGAATTGGGTCATAAGTGTATATGTTTTTATATGGAGAAAATATTTTAGATTATTGTTCAATAAAAAAAAAAATTTTCAGGTACATTTTGTTTACTATTATGTCGCACCAAAAAAGTCCCATCAATTGCTCCCCATTTTTGCATATAAAATGTATGTTAAAGCCTCATGTGAAAATTTTATTACCTGGGTTTACATCTGTCTATGTTAATTACGGTTATAACAGTACAGCATTTTGTATTACTTACTAATATTTATTTGCACGTTATGTCAAAATGTAAACATTGTTATGAACAAAGAATGTAATAAAAAGTAAACCTGTCACATCGTTTGGCAGCTCCAGCAGAGGATGTGATGAGTGAGATCATAAGTAGACGTTTGTCAAAACAATCCGTGAATCCACAGATAGAGGCAGCCGACGTTAAGGAAAATTTCCAACTTTTTCTGTAAAAGGTCAAGCTTGACAATACCACTTTTTTGAGTTTCTGTATTGGTCAACCATCACAATAAAGGATCAATATTAGTAAAAGGATAAACGGTGCGGGTAGGGCTGAGCATTACTTCACACGAAAAGTCACTGCTAAAGCTACTCTGTTTGAGTCCCCAGGTTTGTAATAGGGTTACACTAATACATATCTGTGTTCTACAGCAGGGCCGTGCAGGGTGGATGCTGTCTGAGACAGCCATCTTTAATAATGTCCCCATCATTGGTTGCTAGGAAGCTGGCGACCTGGACTGCACAAGTCATTGGTTGCTAGGAAGCTGGCAACCTGGACTGCACAATGTCATTGGTTGCTAGGAAGCTGGCATCCTGGACTGCACAAGTCATTGGTTGCTAGAAAGCTGGCAACCTGGACTGCACAATGTCATTGGTTGCTAGGAAGCTGGCATCCTGGACTGCACAATGTCATTGGTTGCTAGAAAGCTGGCATCCTGGACTGCACAGTGTCATTAGTTGCTAGAAAGCTGGCATCCTGGACTGCACAGTGTCATTGGCTGCTAGAAAGCGGGCGACCTGGACTGCCCAGTGTCATTGGTTGCTAGGAAGCTGGCATCCTGGACTGCACAGTGTCATTGGCTGCTAGAAAGCTGGCATCCTGGACTGAACAGTGTCATTGGCTGCTAGAAAGCTGGCATCCTGGACTGCAAAGCGTCATTGGTAGCTAGAAAGATGGCGACCTGGACTGCACAGTGTCATTAGTTGCTAGAAAGCTGGCATCCTGGACTGCAAAGCGTCATTGGTTGCTAGGAAGCTGGCAACCTGGACTGCACAGTGTCATTGGTTGCTAGAAAGCTGGCATCCTGGACTGCCCAGTGTCATTGGTTGCTAGGAAGCTGACATCTTGGACTGCACAGTGTCACTGGTTGCTAGAAAGCTGGCATCCTGGACTGCACAGTGTCATTGGTTGCTAGAAAGCTGACATCTTGGACTGCACAGTGTCACTGGTTGCTAGAAAGCTGGCATCCTGGACTGCCCAGTGTCATTGGTTGCTAGAAAGATGGTGACCTGGACTGCACAGTGTCATTGGTTGCTAGGAAGCTAGCATCCTGGACTGCACAGTGTCATTGGTTGCTAGGAAGCTAGCATCCTGGACTGCAGAGTGTCATTGGTTTCTAGAAAGATGGTGACCTGGACTGCACAGTGTCATTGGTTGCTAGAAAGATGGCATCATGGACTGCACAGTGTCATTGGTTGCTAGAAAGCTGGCATCCTGGACTGCCCAGTGTCATTGGTTGCTAGAAAGATGGTGACCTGGACTGCACAGTGTCATTGGTTGCTAGAAAGCTGGCATCCTGGACTGCCCAGTGTCATTGGTTACTAGGAAGCTGGCATCATGGACTGCACAGTGTCATTGGTTGCTAGGAAGCTGGCATCCTGGACTGCACAGTGTCATTGGTTGCTAGGAAGCTGGCATCCTGGACTGCCCAGTGTCATTGGTTGCTAGGTCACAGGCAGCAAGGAGAAAAATACATAGGTAGGAAACCAGCCTAAGGCTGCATTTACACGGTCCCATGTCATTACTGCACACGCCTTAACATGCGTTATGCTGTGTCTTAACATACATTATATTAAGGCACCCCATTCATTTGATTGGGCCAAATATTGCATCAAAATGTACCAGAAAAGGTGCATGCAACATTTTCAGCAGTGCAGCCCATGTGCACCATTCTGCGCTTCAACACAAGTGCACTGAGAAGGAGCATCGCACCAACACATGTAATGTAGTGCCGCGTGCACACGAGCGGACTTTTTCACCGGACTGGTCCGACAGAACAAATCCGGCGGACAATCCGACCGTGTGTGGGCTTCATTGGACCTTCAGCGGACTTTTTCTGTCGAAAATCAGACGGACTTTAGATTTGGAACATGTTTCAAATCTTTCCGACGGACTCGAGTCCGGTCGAAAAATCCGTTCGTCTGTATGCTAGTCCGACGGACAAAAAAGGATGCAAGGGCAGCTATTGGCTACTGGCTATGAACTTCCTTATTCTAGTCCCTTCGTACGTCATCACGTTCAAACCAACGGACTTTTCGAAAGTCCGTTGAAAGTCCATTGAAAGTCCGTCGGAAAGTCCGTCGGACCTTTGATGCTGAAAAGTCCGCTCGTGTGTACGCGGCATTACACAACAGTGTGAACAGGACCTTATATTTAGGATACATTTTCCCAATGGAGGCATAGACAACAATAAAAACCTGACCGAGGTTCCACACTCTATTCAAAGTTCTTTTTAGATTATATTTTTTTTTTTTAAGAATCAGTGAAAGAGGGAAATATTAGAAAAATTAGAAAAAAAATTCAAGGTGTTTTCTGAATGGCACCGGTGCAGAGCGAGCGCCACCCTGTGTTCACTGTGCAGAGGGGAAGCCGTTCAAGCAGGAAACAGAACCATAGAGGAGTGATGGCAGAAAAACGATCAAGTGGCCCATCGGGTCTGCCTCAATGTAACAAAATATAAAATAATTAGGGTTGCACCGATAACGTTTTTTTTTTTATCGGTGAGTACGAGTACCAATGCTTTTTGTCAAGTACTCGCTGATACCAATACTTTGCAGTGCGAATACAAAAAAAATTCCTCTCAGAATGGCATGCGATTTTCCCCACTGCTCAGATGGTAGCAAATCAAGGCCACCCTCAGCTTGGGGGTGGGCCGCCTCTACATCTCCTCCAGCCCTATAAGCACCTCCAGCGGCCCTGATTTGCTACTATCAGCGGACCGGGACACATATGTAGCTTATTTTGCATGTGGCCAGATATGTACTGTGAGTTCTAACATTTTTTAAACTGCCCACTAGATGGCACTTTAATCTTTTTCTATACACACACATACACACAGGAGCGGTGGGGGAAATCGCATGTGATTCACACAGGAATCGCACCGCATTCCAGTTCAAATTTCATGCGATTCTTTGCAGTGCGCCCATTCGTTTTGCACTGACGCAAATCGCACCGCAAAGTATCGTTTTTTGGGTATTGGGAGCATGTGGACAAGTACAGATACTTGCTGAAATACTTGGTATTGGTAGCAAAACAAAAAAAAATAAAAAATATATATATATATATATATATATATACATATATATATATATATATATATATATATATATATATATATATATATATATATATATATACATACATACATATATATATATATATACACACACACAAACATACATATATGTATATATATATATATATGTATATATATACATACATATACACAGTGCCTTGAAAAAGTATTCATACCCCTTAACATTTTCCACATTTTGTCATGTTACAGCCAAAAACGTAAATGTATTTTATTGGGATTTTATACACAACAAAGTGGCACATAATTGTGAAGTAATAGGAAAATGATAAATGTTTTTCAAAAATTTTTACAAAAAAAATCTGAAAAGTGTGGCGTGCATTTGTATTCAGCCCCCCTTTACTCTGATACCCCTAACTAAAATATAGTGGAACCAATTGCCTTCAGAGGTCACCTAATTAGTAAATAGAGTCCCCCTGTGTGTAATTTATTCTCAGTATAAATACAGCTGTTCTGTGAAGCCCTCAGAGCTTTGTTAGAGAACCTTAGTGAACAAACAGCATCATGAAGGCCAAGGAACACACCAGACAGGTCAGGGATAAAGTTGTGGAGAAGTTTAAAGCAGGGTTAGGTTATAAAACAAATATCCCAAGCTTTGAATATCTCACAGAGCACTGTTCAATCCATCATCCGAAAATGGAAAGAGTATGGCACAACTGCAAACCTACCCAGACATGGCCGTCCACCTAAACTGACAGGTCGGGCAAGGAGAGCATTAATCAGAGAAGCAGCCAAGAGGCCCATGGTAACTCTGGAGGAGCTGCAGAGATCCACAGCTCAGGTGGGAGAATCTGTCCACAGGACAACTATTAGTCGTGCTCTCCACAAATCTGACCTTTATGGAAGAGTGACAAGAAGAAAGACATAGGAAGTCCAGTTTGTGAGAAGCCTTGTGGGGGACACAGCAAACATGTGGAAGAAGGTGCTCTGGTCAGATGAGACCAAAATTTAACTTTTAGGCCTAAAAGCAAATTGTGTGGTGGAAAACTAACACTGTACATCACCCTGAACACACCATTCCCACCGGGAAACATGGTGGTGGCAGCATCATGTTGTTGGGATGCTCTTCTTCAGCAGGAACAGGGAAGCAAATCAGAGTTGATGGGAAGATGGATGGAGCCAAATACAGGACAATCTTAGAAGAAAACCTGTAATGCCGCGTACACACGGTCTGACTTTTCGGCTACAAAAGTCCGACAGACTTTCGACTGACTTTTGGCGGACTTGCGGCAGACTTTCTTACGAACGGACTTGCCTACATACGATCACAGAAAAGTCCGACGGATTCGTATGTGATGACGTACACCGGACTAAAATAAGGAAGTTGATAGCCAGTAGCCAATAGCTGCCCTAGCGTGGGTTTTTGCCCGTCGGACTAGCACACAGACGAGCGGATTTCTGGGTCCGGCGTAGTTACGACGTAAAGATTTGAAGCATGTTTCAAATCTAAAGTCCGTCAGATTTGAGGCTGGAAAAGTCAGCTGAAAGTCCACTGAAAGTCCGCTGAAAGTCCGGGGAAGCCCACACGATCGGATTGTCAGCCAGCTTTAGTCCGTCGGCGTCCGTCGGACTTTTGTAGACGAAAAGTCCGACCGTGTGTACGCGGCATTAGAGTCTGTAAAAGACTTGAGACTGGGGCTGAGGTTCACCTTCCAGCAGGACAACGACCCTAAACATACAGCCAGTGGTACAATGGAATGGTTTAGATCAAAGCATATTCATGTGTTAGAATCACCCAGTCAAAGTCCAGACCTAAATCCAATTGAGAATGTGTAGCAAGACTTGAAAATTGCTGTTCACAGACGCTCTCCATCCAATCTGACAGAGCTTGAGCTATTTTGCAAAGAAGAATGGGCAAAAATTTCACTATCTTTTTCTCTTTTAAAAACCATTTATTATTTTCCTTCCACTTCACAATTATTTGCCACTTTGTGTTGGTCTATTACATAAAATCCCAATAAAATACATTTACATTTTTACATTTTTGGTTGTAACATGACAATATGTGGAAAATGTCAAGGGGTATGAATACTTTTTTCAAGGCACTATATATATATATATATATATATATATATATATATATATATATATACATATACATACACATACACATACATATACACACAGTATATCACAAAAGTGAGTACACTCCCCACATTTTTGTAAATATTTTATTAAATCTTTTTATGTGACAACACTGAAGAAATGACACTTTGCTACAATGTAAAGTAGTGAGTGTACAGCTTGTATAACAGTGTAAATTTACTGTCCTCTCAAAATAACTCAACACACAGCCATTAATGCGTTTGTTAACCCAAAAAAAAGAAAAAAAAGATCCTGTTTCTTTAAAGCATTTTTTTACAGCACAGTGCTTGTGCTGTGTTATCTGGATGGAAGGTGGAGGAGCGCAAGGCAGTGCTGGAAAATAATGGTGGCCACACAAAATATTGACACTTTGGGCCTAATTTGGACATTTTCACTTGGGAGTGTACTCACTTTTATTGCCAGCGCTTTAGACATTAATGGCTATGTGTTGAGTTATTTTGAGGGGACAGCAAATTTAAACTGTTATACAAGCTGTACACTCACTACTTTACATGGTAGCAAAGTGTCATTTCTTCAGTGTTGTCACATGAAAAGATAAAATAAAATATTTACAAAAATGTAAGAGGTGAACTTTTGTGAGATAATATAAATATATATATATATATATATATATATATATATATATATATATATTATGGGTGCTGAAATTAATCGCTGCATCGATGCATTGCGATTCGGGTGTCCCCGATGCAGCATCGATGCATGCGACCCGAAAAATTGATTTTTTTGCCCCGCCCCCTCCCGGGAGGGCGCTCCGTGCGTAAAGCTGTTACTAGTGTGTGTGTATTCCGCTCACGTGACTCCCGGCCGCGCCTCCCTCCTCTCACGTCTCTCCTGATGTCAGCCCCGCCCACTAACTGGAGCTATCAGGTCAGAAGAAAGGCGGGCGGGGCTGACATCAGGAGAGACGTGAGAGGAGGGAGGCACGGCTGAGAGTCATATGAGCGGAATATACACACACTAGTAACAGCTTTACGCACAGAGCGCTCTCCCGGGAGAATTCCCTGCTGACCAAGTCAGGAGAGACATGAGACCAAACTAAGTAGAAAAGATGCATCGTCTCATTTAGGATGTAACTGACATGCAACCTGATCAAATCGATTGCATTCTGTAGACAGCAACTCAAGCAGTCAGACACAAAGCAAATCCTCGGTTCCTTTTTTTTAAAATAAAAAACAGCAAAGCTTGTTGTTGTCTGTGATACAGCAAGACACATGTTTCAGATGTTGCTGAAATATGTAACAAAAAAAATTAATACTGGGCATTGCACTTTTTAATCACATGGCGGCTGGAATGGAGATCGGGGGGGAGATGATGAGAAGGCAGATCGTCCTTCTCATTACAGGCTGCCACCAGCACCGGCAGAGCAGCATGTAAGTACAGAAGGGGAGGGGGGCGCTGTGATCCCAACACAAGTCCATATCATAGAATTGTCTTCTATGTGCCTTCATCACACCACAACTCTGCATTATTGTCCGCAGTCTCTGACCATCTCCTGTACCATGTCCGCAGTCTTTGACCATCCTGTGCCATGTCCGCAGTCTTTGACCATCTCCTGTGCTATGTCTGCAGTCTTTGACCATCTCCTGTGCTATGTCCGCAGTCTTTGACCATCTCCTGCGCCATGTCCACAGTCTCTGACCATCTCCTGTAGCATGTCCGCAGTCTCTGACAATCTCCTGTAGCATGTCCGCAGTCTCTGACCATCTCCTGTAGCATGTCCGCAGTCTCTGATCATCTCCTGTAGCATGTCCGCAGTCTCTGATCATCTCCTGTAGCATGTCCGCAGTCTCTGATCATCTCCTGTAGCATGTCCGCAGTCTTTGACCATCTCCTGTGCCATGTCCGCAGTCTCTGACCATCTCCTGTGCCATGTCCACAGTCTCTGACCATCTCCTGTAGCATGTCCGCAGTCTCTGACCATCTCCTGTAGCATGTCCGCAGTCTCTGACCATCTCCTGTAGCATGTCCGCAGTCTCTGATCATCTCCTGTAGCATGTCTGCAGTCTCTGATCATCTCCTGTAGCATGTCCGCAGTCTCTGATCATCTCCTGTAGCATGTCCGCAGTCTCTGATCATCTCCTGTAGCATGTCTCCAGTCTCTGATCATCTCCTGTAGCATGTCTGCAGTCTCTGATCATCTCCTCTAGCATGTCTGCAGTCTCTGATCATCTCCTCTAGCATGTCTGCAGTCTCTGATCATCTCCTGTAGCATGTCCGCAGGCTCTGACTATCTCCTGTAGCATGTCTGCAGTCTCTGATCATCTCCTGTAGCATGTCCGCAGTCTCTGATCATCTCCTGTAGCATGTCTGCAGTCTCTGATCATCTCCTGTAGCATGTCTGCAGTCTCTGATCATCTCCTCTAGCATGTCTGCAGTCTCTGATCATCTCCTGTAGCATGTCTGCAGTCTCTGATCATCTCCTGTAGCATGTCTGCAGTCTCTGATCATCTCCTGTAGCATGTCCGCAGTCTCTGATCGTCTCATGTAGTATGTCTGCAGTCTCTGACCATCTCCTTTAGTATTTTGGAAGAGAGCCTGGAGCTCCTCTGCTGTCTCTTTTTTTCTTAAGAACAGATAGAATAAAAACAATGAAGTTCTCCTGACTGCTTGAATTTTTTTTGATGAAAACCATGAGCACTTGCAGACTTGCGCTGTAAACGTGATGCATCGCGGAATCGAATCGTTGACTTGATAATCGTAATCGAATCAAATTGTGAGGCCAGTGAAGATGCGCACCCCTAATATATATATATATATATATATATATATATATATATATATATATATATATATATATATATATATATATAACGATTAGATGGGATTGCTGCACTTAAAATTTATTTAGAAAAATTCAAATTCAAATTCCATTCAGTGTCAAATGCATGACGGTTTTGGGCTGTACAGGTAGTGCCCTTCTTCAGGGCAGGACACATACATATGGTATGTGTCTTGCTCTGAAGAAGGGCGCTATCTGTATAGCCCGAAACTGTCATGCATTTGACACTGAATGGAATTGGAATTTGAATTTTTCTAAATAAATTTTAAGAGCAGCAATCCAGTCTGATCGTTTTTTCTATATATGACCTGTAGAGAGGTCTGATTGCTTGCACTGCTACATCTGGATCATGTGCACTCCATCCTCAACATTTCATATATATATATATATATATATATATATATATATATATATATATATATATATATATATATATATATATATATATATATATATAATTTTTTATTTTTTTTGGGGGGGGGGGTAACTGAATTGTGCCAAGCTGGGCCAATGTAAGTTGGAAAAAAAGGGAATTTTAATTCATACAACACATCAAGGACAATAACACAAAAGAACATCTCAAGAAACAAAAAGTATAAAAGCAGCAATAACTAGAATTTAAAGTTCAACAGAAAAAAAAAAAAACATTCAAATGACATATCTGGACTTTGGGTGGGAGGACTAGCCATGTACCAAACAGTATGAGTATATTTCCACCAATAATATTAGACATTTACATGCACTCATTTTGTGAGAATGGATGTGCCATGCAGATAGTATATACTGTAGCTGAGGCAACCTGTGCAATTTCATTTCTCTGCCACTGCAGACTGCATGCAGGCCCAAAAAGGAACCCTGAGCTGGGCGAGGCATTTTATATCATGCTGGCATAAATGCATGTGCCAATTTCCTGGATCCTGTCCCTTCACAGGGCAAGTGGAAACAACTCCTTTAGAGTATATTGACCACATGCTTAACCGGTTCCCGACCAGCCTCCACAGTTACTGTGGCAGGTTGGCTCCCCTGGGAGAACCGATGTAGCTGTACGTCGGTTCGCCTTTTGACCACTAGGGGGCGCGCACACATGCCTGCGGCACGATGCCGGAGCCCATGCACGTGCCCCACACAGAGACAGAACGGAGATCTGTCAATGTAAACAGACAGATCTCCGTTCTGTCAGGGGTGAGGAGAGCGATCTGTTGTTCATACTTATGCCCCGTACACACGGTCGGATTTTCCGACGGAAAATGTGTGATAGGACCTTGTTGTCGGAAATTCCGACCATGTGTAGGCTCCATCACACATTTTCCATCGGATTTTCCGACACACAAAGTTTGAGAGCAGGATATAAAATTTTCCGACAACAAAATCCGTTGTCGGAAATTCCGATTGTGTGTACACAAATCCGACGGACAAAGTGCCACGCATGCTCAGAATAAATAAAGGGATGAAAGCTATTGGTCACTGCCCCGTTTATAGTCCCGACGTACGTGTTTTACGTCACCGCATTTAGAATGATCGGATTTTCCGACAACTTTGTGTGACCGTGTGTATGCAAGACAAGTTTGAGCCAACATCCGTCGGAAAAAATCCTAGGATTTTGTTGTCGGAATGTCCGAACAAAGTCCGACCGTGTGTACGGGACATTAGTATGAACAACAGATCGCTCTCCTCACCCAGACAGTCCCATCCCCCCACAGTTAAAATCACTCTCTAGGTAACACACTTAACCCCTTGATCGCCCCCTAGTGTTAACCCCTTCCCTGCCAGTGACATTTACGCAGTAATCAATGCATATTTATAGCACTGATCGCTGTATAAATGCCAATGGTTCCAAAAATGTGTCAATATATTTTTTTAATACTGTGATACAATTAATAAATATTAAATTTTATGTAAATCAATTGTTATTAGTTCCTAATTCAATTTCGCTGCTAAAAAAAACCCTTGAAGGATCTTCCATTCAATTTAATGAATCGGAGTGTGCAGCACTAACAACTCATACATATGTGTTATCTATTCTAATGGGGCATACACACGGTCGGATTTTTCGGCTACAAAAGTCAGATGGACCAATCCGGCGGACAATCCGATCATGTGTGGGCTTCCCCGGACTTTCAGCTGACTTTTCCAGTCGCAAATCTGCCAGAATTTAGATTTGGAACATGCTTCAAATCTGCAGAAATCCGCTCGTCTGTATGCTAGTCCGACGGACAAAAACCCACGCTAGGGCAGCTATTGGCTCCCGGCTATCAACTTCCTTATTTTAATCCGGTGTACGTCATCACGTACGAATCCGTCTGACTTTTGTGTGATCGTATGTAGGCAAGTCCGTTCCTTAGAAAGTCCGCCGCAAGTCCGCCAAAAGTCCGTCGAAAGTTTGTCGGACGGGCTGTCGGATTTTTGTAGCCGAAAAGTCCGACCGTGTGTACGTCCCATAAGTGTCCGATATTTATTATAGCAAAAAGTACAAAATATTGTGTTTTTTTCAAAATTGTCAGTCTTTTTTTGTTTATAGCGCAAAAAATAAAAAACGCAGAGATCATCAAATACCACCAAAAGAAAGCTCTTTTTGTGGGAAAAAAAGAACTTCAATTTTGTTTGGGTACAACGTCGCACGACCGCGCAATTGTCAGTTAAAGCAACGCAGTGCCGTATCGCGAAAAATGGCCTGGTCATTAAGCAGCCAAATCTTCCGGGGCTGAAGTGCTTAATGAATGTGACAATCTGTTAGGTGTCATCGCCCTGGTCAGGATAAGATGATCATTGGCGGGTCTTATGTTTTTTTGGAGCATTTGCGTTCAGGATTTCTGCTCCTAAAATAATGCAAAACACCTTAATTTGCATAATTCCCTTGGGCACTCTTTAAAAAACCATGTCCCACGTTGCCCCCTCCTACCTTTGCTAATCTTCTGTGCCACTAACAGGTATGGCAAGCTCATATTTGCACAAAATATATGGAGAAAATCATATTACCTCTCACCAAAAAACAGGTACACTGTCTCCTTAAGAGCCATCTGCCTTCATCCACTCACTTCAGAAGCAGCCACAGGTGAGCCCAGGCAGCACTTCTAAAGTCAGACAGTAGACACAGTCAGAGTGTGAGACAAAAAACAGTCAGACTGTCAAACCCACAGAAGTACACAGCATAGCAGGGGAGCCAGGACAGCACATCCAGAGGCAGACAGGAGCCTCAATCAGAATCTGAGGTAAATCCTTTACCTGGCAGGACTGCAGAGAAGGAGGGAGAGAAGCCCTCCCAACTGCAGACCTCCAAGTCCATTTACACTATTGCATGGCGTCA
The DNA here is from genome assembly GCA_037952835.1 of Lithobates septentrionalis. Lineage (NCBI taxonomy): Eukaryota > Metazoa > Chordata > Amphibia > Anura > Ranidae > Lithobates > Lithobates septentrionalis. The sequence goes on from JBBDGP010000040.1 coordinate 1,018,904, forward strand.
ACGGTTCCCATCCTGTGCTGCCCATCTCCCTGCCCCCTGAGACACCATTCACAGCCGCTCTCAGACTGACAAAAAAGCCAGGAGAGCAGTGCAGCGAGCTGCAAATAAAAAGACAGGAAAAACCCCAAGCGAAAGGCAATGAGCACATTGCAGAGCTCTTATAATACCACACCTGTACAATATCAATGCTGTTTAAGCATCAATTTGCCCACGGCCCTGGCACAAAGGGCACCCAGTTTTTAGAAGGATTTACCTCCAGCATTCAGGGTCTTCCAACTCCATGACAGGCTGAACATGGAGGGGTAGGTGGGGGGTGCAGCAAACAAATTGCTTACCAACTGGTGGCCTGGAGCTGACCAAAAAAATAAATTTTAGTTGGGGGAGGGACTGTCTTTTATTCAGCTTGGAACAGGTGGTCATGTGGGGCTCCAAAGGAGGTGTTAACTCTTTATGTGCTGACGTGAGGGTAGACCAGGAAATATTAATTTTAACACTGACCCATTTAATCATTTACTCTACCAGAATTTTTCTGATAAGATATTATATACAATAATGTATCTGACTGACTGGCCATGCCTTATTAAAGAAATAGTATTTAAAACATTAATATAGGTATATAATTGTGTATTTGATATTTTCTATTTTAGTAGTATTTTCCAATGGTAACTGACAAAACTTCATATTTCCAGTTAGAAAAATAACAGATAACCCAAAAGTCTCCTTTATAAATAGGCAGTACGTGTATGCCAATATTGTGGTGATGGCAAGAGATCAGAACTTTCTAAGCAAAAAAATATAAATATATGAGTACAAGAGAAGGTTGGATCGAAGGTGAATGTAGGGAAGAAGAGTACATGATCAAGACAAGGAAAGAGATCAAATGGAAAAACATGAAGGAAATATGTGGTGGAGAATAGATATGAAAGAGTTCCATTATTCAGCTAGCGGTGGGTCTATGATAAATGACAAGAATGTATTCCAGGAAATAAAAGTAAGATCAGATGCGGTGAAGTAGAATTCACAAAATACAGTTATGGGATGGAAGATTTTATCACAGAAATCTGAAATTCCGATTTCGATTTTTCAATTCCTTTGCAATTTGCCCAGTGGGGGGAAAGGGTTTTACAATTAGTTCCAGGCAAAATTAAATAAATATATATTATATTAACATTGTTCATTGGATTTAGCAGTAGCCTGGTTCTATGTTTCTTTGTTCTTGATCACCATCAAGGACTAAGGCTCCTAAGCATTGATAACCTCTTAAGGAGTGAGGGGATTTCTGAGAACTGTTCGTTAGCTGGGGGCCTACTTCTAATGCCCCGTACACACGGTCGGACATTGATCGGACATTCCGACAACAAAATCCTAGGATTTTTTCTGACGGATGTTGGCTCAAACTTGTCCTGCATACACACGGTCACACAAAGTTGTCGGAAAATCCGATCGTTCTGAACGCGGTGACGTAAAACACGTACGTCGGGACTATAAACGGGGCAGTAGCCAATAGCTTTCATCTCTTTATTTATTCTGAGCATGCGTGGCACTTTGTGCGTCGGATTTGTGTACACACGATCAGAATTTCCGACAACGGAGTTTGTTCTCGGAAAATTTTATAGCCTGCTCTCAAACTTTGTGTGTCGGAAAATCCGATGGAAAATGTGTGATGGTGCCCACACACGGTCGGAATTTTCTGACAACAAGGTCCCATCACACATTTTCCGTCGGAAAATCCGACCGTGTGTACGGGGCATAACAGCTTTGGAGATCTGCATTCTATGAAATCAAAGTGAAAAAGAAAAGGTTGTTCTGGGTTGGGCTTGTTTAATGTTAAGCTCCAAGCAAATAAATAATATATATATATATAATATATATATATATATATACACACACACACACATATACTATAGTACCAAAAGCATTGTGACATCTGCCTTTACATGCACATAAAAATCAACAAAAAAACACTCACAGGATACCACACACTGAACCAGTCTGAAAAATGATACTCCCACAGCCACACAGGTGCCGGCTCTGCACGATAAATCGGTAATGAGTCGAAGAAGTCTGGATGGCCGCACTTGCCGTGAAAAAAAGCACCTTTATTTCATAAAATGTTGCAGATCACATAAAGTGGGTACAGAGGACAAAAAAGCAGCTAACGCGTTTCACATCAATGGATGCTTACTCATAGCTGCTATGAATAAGCATCCATTGATGTGAAACGTGTTAGCTGCTTTTTTGTCCTCTGTACCCACTTTATGTGATCTGCAACATTTTATGAAAAAAAGGTGCTTTTTTTCAAGGCAAGTGCGGCCATCCAGACTTCTTCGACTCATTACCCATTTACATGCACATAAACTTTAATGGCATCCAAGTCTTAGTCCCTAGGGTTCAATATTGAGTTGGCCCACCCTTTGCAGCTATAACAGCTTTAACTTTTTTGGTAAGACTGTCCACTAGGTTTAGGAGTGTTTCTATAAGAATGTTTGACCATTCTTCCAGAAGCACATTTGTGAGGTCAGGCATTGATTTTGGATGAGAAGGCCTGGCTCGCAGTCTCCAATCGAATTCATCCCAAAGGTGTTCCATTGGGTTGAGGTCTTTATGGACCTTGCTTTGTGCTCTGGTCCAAACCATTTGGTGGAGTGGGGGTTATGGTGTGGGGTTGTTTTTCAGTGGTTGGGATTGGCCCCTTAGTTCCAGTGAAGGTAACTCTCAAGGCGTCAGCATACCAAGACATTTTGGACGATTTCATGCTCTCCACTTTGTGGGAACAGTTTGGGGATGGCTTCTTTCTGTTCCAGCATGACTGCGCACCTGTGCACAAAGAAACGTCCATAAAGACATAGATGACCGAGTTTGGGGTGGAGGAACTTGACTAGCCTGCACAGAGTCCTGACCTCAACCCAATAGAACACTTTTGGGATGAATTAGAGCTGAGACTGCAAGCCAGGCCTTCTCTCCAACATCAGTGCCTGACCTCACAAATGCGCTTCTGGAAGAATGGTCAAACATTCCCATAGACACACTCCTAAACTTTGTGGACAGCCTTCTCAGAAGAATTGAAGCTGTTATAGCTGCAAAGGGTGGGCCAACTCAATATTGAACCCTACGGACTAAGGCTGGGATGCCAGTAAAGTTCATGTGCGTGTAAAGGCAGGTGTCCCAAAACTTTTGGTAATATCGTGTATGTGTGAACTCAGGCTGAAATAAGTATGACAATCCTGGGTTCACATAGGAGCAAAGTGTGGAAACTGCATGCGATTCTGACAGGAATTTCGCCCCATTCCTGTTCAAATCGCAAGCGATTCTTTGCCATGTGATTTGAGCCCATTCATTTCGTATGGGCTCAAATCTCACCATAAGGTATCGGTTTTGGGTATCGGAGCATTTTCACGAGTACTCGTGAGAATACTCGGTATCGGTGCAACCATAATACACACAAGTTTTTTTACAACATTAGCAACATCTTATAACATTATTTATATTCTGATCCTAGTCACATATATATCACACACATATATATATATATATATATATATATCTAAAAAAGGAAAATGACAATAATTCCCTTTTAATATTTGTTAGGCACTACTGATAAGACACTATATAGAGGTAACCTGTGTGAACAACCTACAAAAATCATGCTACTGTTTCCTTATATGCCAACATCAAAAAATATTTAGTCACAGTGAGTCTGCTACCTGAGTGCATTCGGTCGCCATTTTTCTGTAGCATTTTGAAACCTGACAAGTTGTTTTGTATGATCTGCACCGGCTCATTACATGTCATGTTGGCTGATATCAGTGGTAGGAGCATTTGAGCGGTACTTTTTTATGCTTTGCTCTACATCAAAAAATGTTAGTAATAAAGTTTCTGCAGCCATTTTTCTTTTCACAGGAAGTCATTTTTTTCTGCATTTTTAGTAAATCTCTAAATGTCTAGGATCCATTCACTTTTACATCACAAAATCATATTCACATTGGATGATACAATTCTATTAAACTTTGATGATTTACATAATTAATAGCCTCCGTTTTATTCTGTTTTGGAAGAGTCTCTCTCCGCCCCTCCTGTTGCGTCATCAGGACAATGGGAAAACAGAAAAACAGATTTCTAACCTGTCCCTATCCTGTTGAAAAAGTGCAACATAGGGTTCTAACCCCTGCACACTCAAGCGCAATAAATAAATAAATAAACACATAAAAAGTTTTGGCAGGCATTAAACTTTAAATTAAATTCTATGATCATTAAATATAAAAAAAAAAATCTCCAAAGTGCTCTGTTAAGGCAAACTAATTTTAAGTGTAAATAATTTGCTTAAACATTTTAACTTAATCAAATGCTGTTCCCTTTCTCCATCTTATTATGCCTATCACAGGCTCATTTATTAATTTAATAGTATATCCATCTCTTGGCTTAATTGTGTCTAATCTGCCACATTTAACGTTCAGTAAAACATAATATCCCAGGGTTACTGTCAGCCACGTGAGTGAAATTCTGCCAGTAACTATAAAAATATGGCCCGTAACATTAATTACCAAATGGGCTGTGTACACACTTCGTGGCCTGTAAGAGCCGCAGTAATTCTTTTAATTAGCACCCAAAGCCAACGTTTCAAAAGTTCATTACTAAAATAAAAATAAAACTTGTTTTGGAGTAGTGATTTTAGCAAGCAGTTAAGACTCTGACAGAGGAAAAGCAATTAGCGCGGAACAGCCGGTAACAGACAAGTTAAAGGGTAATGTGTCATTGGAAAAAGTTGAGCTGTCAAACAGTTCTCAAGTCAGAATCATTTAAATAATTGGCGATAAAGCACACATGCATCTGGTATCTGGCAATAAACATTTTATATCGCACACTGAATTTATGTTAAGTCTTAATGATCCAGCCAATCTCGTCTGTTCCTTTCTCATTAACTCCAGATACGTTTGTTCCATTGTAACTCCTCAAGAAAAGTCATCAAAGTGCCTTCAAACTAGATATTCAGTTTTCCACAAGAACAAACCAGCCCCTTGGTGCTTGCGTTCCAGGTCAAAAGTCCTGGGTCATCATCCCACCAAAGATCCAGAACTTCTTAAAGAGTAGCACCAAAGTACCTACAAGTTTGTTTTATTTAAATTTTTAGAGGACCAATCAATCTCCACATAAAAGCTCAAACTTGAATGCTGTCCTCATAATTTTTCAACAAAAGTCATCAGAATGTGTTTAACTAGAAATTGGTTCTCAAAGAAACAATCCAGACTTCTGTATTAAAATCCATTCTTCAATACAGGATCATTATCTTTCTATGCACCATACCTGCTCTTCAAATAGCCACAATTTCACAAGAATAGTCATTAAATTATCATGTGCAGGCTTTCACAGGAACAAGGGAGTTTTTCTTGATTAATATAAAGGCCAATGTTTCCCTTCCAATACTGCTAATGTTCAAGCCAAGACTTCACAAAAACTACTCAAAAATTGTTAACTAAGTTTCTTCAGACTAGATATTATGTTTGTAACTACTGTCCTCCAAAAACTTCAAAACTGCTCATAAACAATGCAAAAACATTGTCATTCTTCTTATGGTGTTTCGAACTTCCATATAAAGGTCCAACTTTCAATAACAGGATTTTGTCTTTCCAAAGCAAAAGTCCAAAACATGATTACTCAATAACCATCATCACTGTGTTTTCAGATGAGGTATCCCGATCTCCAAAGGAAAACTCCAGCCTTCCATATCAAAAGTCCAACTTTCCACACCAAGACTCCAACTCTCCAAGCTACGAGTCCCGCTCTCCAAAACAGTAACCCAGCTCTCCACAATAGCAGTCCGCCACTACTAATGAGAAGTCCAGCTCGCCACACCAATAAGGCCACTCTCCATATCAACAATCCAGCTGTCCATAAAAGAACTCCAGCACTCCATGCCAGCATCCCAGCTGTCCACATGAGGAGGCCAGCGGTCCATAGCAACAGTCCGGCCCGCCAGACCAACATAACCGCACTCCAAACCAGCAAGATGACACTCCACACCAGCAAACCAGCACTCCATATAAGTTCCTCCATCTCATGGACGTCGCTAGCATCTTGAGGAACAGGCAACGCCCCACTCTAAAACAACATAAAAAGGAAACAAAACTCATTATACGAGTTTATAAAACTCACACAAGTCCTAGATACAGTATATGCAGAACCTATAAAAGGAACCTCTTGCCAAAAATTCAAATGCACAGATAAAAGACATATACAGGAGCTTTTTCATCTTTTGAATGAAAAGTTAAATAGTACACACAACAGAGTGTACTTCTCTGCTGTATTTCAGGTATATGGCGGTATCGCAATGTAAAGAGTGCTAAAGCTATAGAAAACCAAAAAATTTGACCTGCCTCCTATCTTCTCTTTGGACTACTAGTGAATGTTAGTATCCTGTTAAATCACCCTACTATAGGCTTTACCCCTCTTGTAAGCCCACCTAAGAACCTCCTCTTCTTATGAATCAACTTACACAGCAAGCCAGATTTCAAAAATCAGCAACTCATTATGTAATTTTGGCCTAAATTAGATATACCTAGATCGGTCAAGCCTAAGAAAACTGGGTAACACCCATGAAGCTAGAGCAGCACACCTTTGGAATGGGTTAATCATATGTACCCGGATGCTCGATTCCATATTGTATTATATTTGGATGGACAACCCCTATGAATATAGATAAGCTTTTTGTATGACTGGGTAGAATTTATATCCTAAATCCAGGAGCCAAGTGTTGGAGGAAGCACCCTTATCCAACCACGTGCTATCAATTTTCTTGTCATTAAAAGGTTTTGTGTAAAAATATCTTTGCAAATGTATCCAAATCGGGGTTGGGGTAAAGCCAGGCATTGCGTGGGGTGTAGGATTGCTGGGCACCCCATGGTATCGTGAAGGAACCAGGTATTTTTTTAAATGAAATCTGAAAAATAAAAAAAGGACTGAACATTTTTTTAAATAAATTACCATGTTACAACCTATATGAGATTTTATTGATTTTATTAAGATCTACTTTATGGATAAAAAATTATATTATTTCATTTAAATGAAATCATAGGTAAAAGGTTATCTGCCTACCATTTTCCTTAAAAAATAATGTGCAGGAGATGGAGAAGGTGCAATAAACCAAATCGTAAAACGATAGATAACAGATGTAATTTCTCATGTCCAGGGCTACATTTTATAGAGCGCTTTATATGTAATAAAATTCCAGTGATAGATATTATTATTGGCCTCTTCTCTGTAGAAAACAATGCCTGTCATGTTACCTGTCATCAAATACTTTTACTAATGACATTCCCCTCCTTGATGATGCTTTGCATTATTAACAATGAACATTCTGAAGCAGCATATATTGAACTGTTCTTCATACAGAAAGTGATGTGTATTATACAAATGTCAAATAAAGAAAAAAAAAAAAAACGAGGACCAGCTTTTACATTGGAAACATTTTAGAAAGCCAGATACAAGAAGCACTGTTTATGCTAATCTTCTGAAAAAGAAAACCAAGTACAGATCTATTTATCTTTTAATGGGGCAGCAAAGTGGCTTAGTGGTTAGCACATCCGCCTTACAGCAGTGGTATCCTCGGTTTGAATCTTGACCATGTCATTATCTGCATGCAGTTTGCATGTTCTCCCTGAGCCTGTGTGTTTCGCGTGGGTAGTCTGGTTTCCTCCCAAGAAATAATGGTAGAATAATTGACAGAAGGTGGTCCTAGTATGTGTATTTATGAATGCAGGTAGGATAGGGACCTTAGATTGCAAGTGCCTTGAGGGCAGGGACTGATCTGAATGAATTGTATGTAACAGGGGCATAACTATAAGGGTTGCAGGGGTTGCAACTGTAACCCGGCCCCAGGCCCCAGGGCAGCGTTGCCAACCCGTCAGTATTTTTACTGGTAGCCGGTAAAAAAGGGGCACTTTTCTCCTGCAAATAAATGTCAGTGACAGGAAAGTGACAGTTCCGATCCGGAGCTGGCCCGGACCATCCGAGTGCCTGCTACAGTGTGTTCAGGTGGTACCGGCGGGGATGGGTCTGGCAGAGGCGGTGCCTGAGCATGCCGTTTGATGTCATGGTGCAAGGGAGCCAAGCGGAGCGACCGGAGCCTTGTGTGTGACTCTGTGGGATAGAAGCAAGGCAAGGAGCGGGACTGTCAGTGCTGCTTGGACTGGAGTGGACTGAAGGGAGCACCTGGCCTGGAGAGAGACTGTCGCTACGACTCAGGAGGGGACGTGTCATGTCGGTGAGGTGTCACCATCATCTGTGCTGCTGCACACTGCTGTCAGTGTCCCTGTGAGAGTTAAATTTCATGTGTGTGCTTGCCCATTCTAATTTCTTGCCCTCCTGAGTCCTGTCCCTGAGCTACTTACTTACTCTATCGAAAATAAAATAAGAAATATGTTTTTTGCCCTAATATCTACCTTAAATGGCATTGCTAATTGCATATTGTACTTGTTTGTAGCCTAAATACTGAAATTTGCACTTAAAACTGTAATTTTGTAACATTTGGAAATGCCAGTTAAAACTTGTCGGGCCAGTAAATTTGTCAGTAATTGGCAACACTGCTCCAGGGGGCCTGTACGGCTTCCCTGTAAACTGGATAGGAGGGCTGGCTGCATATAGACGAACCGGTCCCCTCCATTTTCCTCCTGCAGTTGCTAAAAACATGATTTTCCTACAGGCATTCAGCGGCTGCAGGAGGAAAATTGGGGGCATTGGTTCCTCTATATGCTGCCCCCGCTGCCCCTTCTGTTCAGGTTACTTATCTCCTGCTGCTCCCGAGCCCCTGTTCCCTCCCCAGCACTGACGGCTTCCCCCCTTCCCTGTCCCACCAGCTGCTGCAGGGGATGTGTCAGAATGGAGAATGGGGAAGTGACCCGTAATATATCATTTACCAGTCTGTTCCTTTTCTGAATTGACAAAGTCAGTGATCAGTACCAATCAGACTATCTTCATTCATAACTGAAGCAAACTATGCTTCAGTTTGTAAATGAACGGGAAGCTCTGTACAGGCAGCAGAGATGGAGATTGAGGGCTGTGTCCTCGATCTCTTTTCTCTGTCTTAACGGTCTGTTTAGATCCCTGATATTTCACTAAAGCCCCCTAACGGGGTTCTTAAAAAAAATAGAATAAAACTGCAAGAAATAAAATGGTAAAAAATAAAACCAAAAAAAAAAAAAAAAAACTACTGACACCAGAGGCAGAACTACCAGGGTGACAAAGGTGGCACTTGCGACAGTGCCCTGACCTCTTCCTCCTGATCTACTGATAGGCTGCTTCTATTCCTGGGAGATCAATGACCATTAATCTAGGCGATTTGGAGAGAAGCAGTGTTGTTTCATATACCAACTAAGTGTATTTAATAGCCTATTTTATGGTGGGGTTACATAGTTATATAGTTAATCAGGTTGAAAAAAGTCCATCTAGTTCAACCATAAAAATAAATAAATAAAAAATAATATCATAAATCCCATATACACAATCCTATACCCACTGTTGATCCAGAGGAAGGCGAAAAACCCCAGAAAAGCATGATCCAATATGCTAAAGCAGGGTAAAAAATTCCCTCCTGTTCCCAGAGAGGCAATTGGACCTTCCCTGGATCAACTTCACCCACAAATGTTAGTACCCAGTCACATTATGTATATTTAGGAAAGTATCCAGGCCTTTCTTAAAGCAATCTACTGAGCTGGCCAGAACCACCTCTGGAGGGAGTCTATTCCACATTTTCACAGCTCTTACTGTGAAGAAACCTTTCCGTATTTGGAGATGAAATCTCTTTTCCTCTAGGTGTAAAGAGTGCCCCCTTGTCCTCAGTGTTGACCGTAAAGTGACTATTCTTTGTGACATTTAAACGACAATAGTGTTCCTTTATTTTTATATTTTTTAAAAGCTCTTTTCGCATTGTTTATAGCTTTTTTAACCTTGGCTGTGAGCCACATAGGTCTTATTTTTAGCCTTTTAAACTTATTGCCCATGGGAATATACTTTGCAGTGAGTTCAAAAACAGTCTGTTTGAAGAATTCCCATTTCTGTTCTGTGTCCATTGATGCCAATATTCCCTCCCAGTCTAAGACCTCTCTTAAAGTTAAGTGTTTTTATCTTTCCCGTATGTGTTTTTTGCTTACAGCTAACATCAAATTAAATCATGTTATGGTCACTGCTAACCAGATGTTCCTCTATATGAACATTAGTACTGAAGGGGTGCTTCAGTTCAGACAAAAAGATACCCCTGAGGTGTGCTGAAGGGTACTCAGGTGTTTTTTATTCCACATTGGAGTTTCTTGAAGAAATTTGAATCAGATTGGTGATTGCACAAAGGTTGGTGGAAACTTTTATAGTGGACTATTTAAACTATGAATTTTGTGATAGCGTTTTTTGATCACATATTTCTGGATACACTGATAGATAATATTTCTTGTAAACGAGTGCTTGTAATTATATATGAATTGATTTATTTTTTATAATTTATTTAGCACATGTCACTTTAGGAGTACCTTGGAAGCGCTTCACCATTAGAATCATTCAAAAATAAAAAACTACTGACACCAGTGGCGGAACTACCAGGGTCACAAAGGTGGCACTTGCAACCAGGCCCTGGCATTCCGCCACTGTCAAGGTGCCCCATCGGGGGTTGCTGGCCGCAGGGCTCTAGCTGAGAGCTTCTCCTACAGCCAAAAGCCTGCACTGACAGTTCCCCCTCCCTCGCACATATGGGAGAGGAGAGAGCTGATCTGCTCCTTCTCCTCCCGCCCCTCTCCTCCTGTGTATGCACTGCAGGAAATGCGAAGCCCAGCAGCTGAATTCTGATCATTCAGCTGTTTAGATTGACACTTCCTGCGATGCACACACAGGAGGAGAGGGGGGGAGGAGAAAGAGCAGATCGGCTCTCTCCTCTCCCATCTGTGTGAGGGAGGGGGAACTGTCAGTGCAGGCTCTGGGCTGTATGAGAGAGATGTTCTCATCTCAGAATCCTGCTGAGGAGTCACTAGGCGGCACTGACAGGGGGCCCTAAGATGGCAGAAAAGGGGGCCCGCTGTAGTACTTGTGAAAGGATCCCACTGCAGGACCGTACTTAAAAGAGCACCGCAATGAGAATAAAGGGCCCTGGGATAAGTGGAAAGGGCTCTAGGCTCAGATGAAAGGGGCAGGGGCTCAGAGGAAAGGGCCCCAGCCAGGGGTCGGGGGGGCATTTATGGTTTCTTGCATCGAGGCCCTGAAGGTTCTAGTTACACCTTTGGTATGTAATATACCTGTAATAATAATAATATTATAAAAATATAATAGAAATGGTGCTGCCCGAGTGATTAAGGCACAGTGCAAATGAAGACGAACCACTGTGTTCTGTGTTACAGCAGTGGTCCGGCTCCCCAGTGGGCAGCTTTTTTTATAGTTAATAATTTTACTCATATGCAGCATGACTGTATAGCAAGTAAAAAAAACAAGACATCAATTGGCCTTTAACCCCTTTGTGACCTTTTTATTTATTTATTTTTTTTTGCTCTCTTCTGTGGAGGTGATCAGGCATACACATCTTGAGAGCCTAAAGGTGGACAAATTTTATTTTTTTACAAAATCCAATAATGAAGCTATGGAATGTAAAAATATGAAAATCACATCAAAAATTACATTCAAGCGAACATTACAGTAACAAACTGAGTGCTGAAAATGTGTTATAGTTTCTCCATAAATGCCCTTTACAAGTATAATGGAACAAGGCAATAGACAGATAGGAAAGGCAATTTGCAAAGTTAACTTCATTGCAATTTCCACATTTTCAGAGAGACGATGTAACTGTCCTTTCCGTATGAATTAATATATGGAGAAAATGGTGTTTTGCTTTGAAGAACTTCAGCCAAAATTCTCACTACATACTGTATACTTATTGATTTCAAACTGCGCTATTGGTAGTAACCTGCCATCATTTTATATATATTAAATTCCCATCTCCCCCTGACCATCAGCTGGCATTTTAAATCAAGCTTGTGATTGGATTTTTATGCACTTCTGACAACAGAAAAAGCAGGGAGCAAGAGTGAATGATGCCTTCCTTTATAAATTAGAGGTTTGGCAAGCTAATTTTTCAAACATTGGTAAGACGTGTGTCAGGCTAAGGCGCAGTGTGCACACAGAGCAAGGCAAACACTGTGGTCACACAAGGCAGCATATATGGCACCGCAACACTGATGCCGCGTACACACGGTCGGACTTTTAGTCTACAAAAGTCCGACGGACGCCGACGGACTAAAGCTGGCTGACAATCCGATCGTGTGTGGGCTTCCCCGGACTTTCAGCTGACTTTTTCAGCCTCACATCCGACGGACTTCAGATTTGAAACATGCTTCAAATCTTTACGTCGTAACTACGACGGACCCCGAAATCCGCTCGTCTGTGTGCTAGTCCGACGGACAAAAACCCACGCTAGGGCAGCTATTGGCTACTGGCTATCAACTTCCTTATTTTAGTCCTGTGTACGTCATCACGTACGAATCCGTATGGTCGTGTGTAGGCAAGTCCATTCGTTAGAAAGTCTGCCGCAAGTCCGCCGAAAGTCCGCCGGAAGTCTGTCGGACAGGCTGTCGAACTTTTGTAGACGAAAAGTCCGACCGTGTGTACGCGGCATGACACAAAGAAGCACAAAGGCAATTTTACACATACAGTGGGGGAAACAATTATTTAATCCCCTGCAAATTTTGTAAGTTTGCCCACTTACAAAGAAATGAAGGGTCTATCATTTTTATCATAGGTGTATTTTAAGCGATAGAGACAGAATATCAACCAAAAATGCAGAAAAAAACACAGGATACAAATGCTATAAATTGAGTTGCAGTTCAGTGAGTAAAATAAGTATTTGATCCTCTACTAACCAACAATAATTCTGTCTCCCACAGACTGGCTACAGTAGGTGCTCATGTGGTACACAGATTAGTCCCGTCAATGTAAGAAGGTGCTCCTAAGGACAACTCTTATGTGTATAAAAGACACCTGTCCATAGAATCTCTTTCTTCCATTCAAACCTCACCATTGTTGGCAAGACCAAAGAGCTGTCCAAGGATGTCAGGGACAAGATTGTAGACCAGCACAAGGCTGGAATGGGCTACAAGGCCATCACCGAGAAGTTTGGTGAGAAGGAGACAACCGTTGAGGCGATTATCCACAAATGGAATAAATATAAAATAACCATCAATCGCCCTCGGTCTGGAGCTCCATGCAAGATTTCGGGGTTAGATGATCATGCAAACCTGGTGACCAACTACAAGAAACGTCTTACCCCTGTGCTTGTCAACAAAGGTTTCTCCACCAAGTACTAAGTCATGTTTTGCTTGGGGATGAAATAATTATTTTACTCACTGAACTGCAACTCAACTTATTACATTTGTATTGTTTGTTTTTTATGGATTTTTGGTTGTTATTCTGTCCCTATCATTTAAAATACACCTATGATAAAAAAATTATAGACCCTTAATTTCTTGGTTAGTGGGCAAACTTACAAAATCTGCAGGGGATCAAATAATTATTTTCCCCACTGTACGCAATATGGCAAAAAAGTATGCAGTAGCCTGACTACCACACTTTCCTATAGCCAAATGTTTGTGAACACCCCTCCAAACTTTTGAGTTTAGGTGTTTCCTGGAAGGGCACTCTCAATGCTACATCATACAAACACATTCTAAACAGTTGTGGGCTTCCAACCCTGTGGGAACAGTTTGGTGAAGGCCCTTTTCTGTCCGAGCATAACTGTGTCTCTGTGCACAAAGCCGGCTCCATTAAGACATGGTGTGATTAGTTTGGTATGGAGGAACTTGAGTCTCCTGCACAAATCCCGGACTTCAACCCTATTGAAATTACCTTGGAGATGACTTGGAACACCAGCTGCAAGCCTGGCACACATTACTTAACCTCACAAATGCTCCTTTGGCTAAATGGGCACAAATTCCCAAAGACATACTCCAAAATCTTGTAAAAGACTTCTTAAAGGAGTGGTTTATCGATTTCCAACCAGCAGGTGGAGCTACAGGCTACTTTTTCATGTTTACCTGTCTATTTGTAGCTGTGCTGTTGAACAATATGCTTATAGAACTCAATATCTAAAGCTCAAAGTTACAGAGTAAACTTAAAGCTTTCTTTAAGTACAGCTTATACCTAATATCCAAACAAGAAAAACTCGCTGCTCCAGGTGAGATTAGATGCCTGATGATCTAGACAGGTGCCCGCCTCGGCTCGCCTCCGCATGCAGTCAATAATAGAAGAAATGGCCGCACTCCGTACTGGATCAAAATTCTTTTTTATTCAGAACATCCCAATTGTTGACAAAAGACAGAAAGCTGGTAGATGCATTTCACACACTTCAAGTGCGCTTAATCATTGCAAGACTGCGCAATTGTCAATTAAAGCAACACAGTGCCGAATCACAAAAAATGGCCTGGTCATTGAGCAGCCAAATCTTCCGGGGGTGAAGTGGTTAAATAATAAAGAAGTTTTATTCAATGAATGTTCTTTCTGCTTCTGGTTTTTATGATCCCTTGGGCAAACATGTAGAGGATGTTAAGGACCTCTTGTGGAAAAAAGCGTGTATAACCTTCTTATCGATTTAAGGGATCTACTCATTTAGTGAGTGTTAAAAGAAAAAAAAAACTTGAATTGTTCTTTAACCCTTTTACTGTCACCGACGTTTCCTGCCACCAACTAATGTCATAAATCGGTGGCAGCAGAGGAGTTTGACTAGACATGTACAATTCGTTTCATTTCCAATTAGTTTTTTAACGAATTTTGACAAATTAGTTAATTCGGAAATATCCGAATTAACGAAAACCCATTTAACAAATTTTTCTGAATATTCGTAAATTCAGATATTCGAAAATCTGTAAATTTGGAAATGCAAAAATCGGAAAAACTGAAATAATAACTAACTAATAATAACTTAACCATTACCAATTATTAAATTATAGGTATTGGAATTTCCTTTCAAATTTGGCTGTTAGTGAACGTAACGAATAGGAATTTATCCGAAGTTAGGAATTATCCGAAAAAACGAATGCAGTATCTAAACGAATAGAACGTAACGAATTAATAATAATAAATAACAATAATAATGAAAACATTTTATTATTATTATTATTATTTATTAATAATTCCCTTCATACCATTCGTTTAGATGCGGAATTTGTTTTTTGGGATAATTGGTAACTTCGGATAAATTTGTATTTGTTATATTCACTAACAGCCAAATTTGAAAGGAAATTCCAATACCTATAATTTAATAGTTAGTTATTATTAGTTAGTTTGGGATTTTTGGATTTTCTTTCTTGTTTTAGGATTTTCTAATTTTCTAATTTACGAATTGCGATCATAACAAATGACCCGAAAAAAGAAAAGAAAACAAACGAATGAAACGAAAACGAAATTTTTTTTCGGCAGTGCACATGTCTAAGTTTGACCACAATCCTGGATGCTACAGCAAGCCAACCATCGACTTTCTGATGAAGGTGATGTACAGCCACCCGTTCGCTTTCTGTGACCTCCCAGAAGTGTGCCCTCCCCGCAATCTGCACTCCATTAGCTTTAATGGAAAGCAGGTTAGACATCAGGAGTAAAGAGAACCTGTCACAAATAATTTATATCCCATAAGCATAGATGTGCACACAGAATGCCTGGGCACACCCTAATCACGCTGTGTGGCGCAGATTGCCCTTGCTGCCCACCTCCCCCATGCCCCCTACCGTCAGCGCTGCTGGCTTCTCTCCTCTCGCAGAATGCTGCAGTGGATCGTTACAGGATGGAGAGCAGGGAAGGGACCAGTAAATATGTAAATTATTACCCCATTCCTTTTTCTAAACATACACAATGAGTGATTGGCATGGATCACTCACTGTGTTCATGCATAACTGAAGCGTAGTAAACTGTGTTTGCGTATCTCTCTTTGTGCTAGAAGTGTGCCGCACAGCGAGCTCCCAGCACAGAGACCCGGGTCTCACTGAAAGCCCCAGGCCCCGTACTAATGATCGAGACCAGAAACTCCCGAATCTGAGTCACCTGATCTCTGTGGTAGCCTCTGATTGGCTACCACAATGATCAGTCACTGTGAAGCACACCCCTGTGTTTCTATCTCTCCTTGCAGAGAGAAATAAAAAAGTATGAGTAAAAAAAAAAAACAAATAAGAAAAAAATAAAGAAAAAATGCCTGGATCAAGGTTTGATCTAGGTCCATGCCAGGGTTAGTGGTTGGGCCAAGGAAGGGTCAAAGGTCAGGGTTAGTATATTTTGGGCAGATTTTTTTTTATTTGTATCAGTGTCAGTGTGTTTTAGGAAGAACAGAAAAAAAAAAAAAAGCAAAATGCTCACTATTGTTGTCTGGACTGTACTACAAGTACAAACAACAACGAACATACACATATGTGGTATCGCTACAATCGTCAGGAGCAGGAGAATTTATTTTGGGTTATTCTTTGGTGGAAGGTTAACTTTTCTTTTACTATTTTGGGCCAGTTTTCCTTTGATAATAGAAAAAAAAGGAGATACCCATTACCATTTACCACCAAATGAAAGCCCAATTTGTCCTGAAAAAAATGCAGTATAATCTACCTGGATAAACAAAGTAGTTGTGATAAAATGTTTGGTTTTACTAACGCATGTTAAAGTTGCAAACTTGTGCTTAGGCATGAAAGTGTTAATAAACCCACGACCCTGCATTTACTATGGAATGCAATTTTTTTAGTAAATATAAACTGCTAAATATCTCATCAGCAGTATATAGCAGTCTTGTGACTTCAATCAGTGTCTGGTTAAAACTTGTAGGAGGAGTTTTCATTCTCCTCTGACTGACCTATTAGGCTGCATGACCCCTGACCCTCTGTCTGGACAGTGCTGATTGGCCCTGTGCTGATCACATGCACACCCCCCCCCCCCCCCCAAAAAAAAAAAAACTCTCTAGCAATACACACCAAACTGAGCATGTGCAGAATGACACCAAAGGCTCTGTCTTATCAGAAGATGGATTGGGGACAGTAAAAGAAGGAGAGGATCAGAGAATCCAGGATCAAACAGCCTTTTTACTCAATGCGGAGGATTAACCCACAGTGAGTATAATAAGCATGCTTTACTGCATATACAGGAGGATTTTGCTGTTTTGAGTTTTGTAACACTTTAACCACTTCTCACAAAATGCCATACCCGTACTTCGACGCTAAATACCGGGGTTGTGGCAACAGCTAGCTGCCATAACCCCGGTATTTTCGGGAAGGCTGTGTGTTTCTCTTTATGATAAAAGTGGTCTTTGCGGTGGATTGGCCGCAAGATCACTTTTATCGGCGGCAGGAGAGATGCCCACCTCCCTCCCGCCGCACTCCGGTCGTCTCTGCCACTTACCAGACCCGCCGGTAGCGGGGGGGATATGATCGCGTCCTTTCCCGTGGATGCCTGGCTGCCGACTGAGGGGAAGATGACCCCCACTCGGCTCCATAGCGTGGGAAGGTGGAAGGGACGTCAAACGTCCCTTCCGCCCATAGCTCTTAAAGGAGAATTTTATTTTATTTTTTTCAAGTGACATTTCTTTTTTGTTTTTATTGCATTTTAGGGTAAATATAAGACCTGAAGTCTTTTTGACCCCAGATCTCATATTTAAGAGGTCCTGTCCTGCTTTTTTATTATTATAAGGGATATTTACATTCCTTGTAATAGGAATACAAGTGACCCAATTTTTTTTTTTTTAAAAGACAGTGTCAAAATAAAACATTTAAAGCAAAATAAATAAGTAAAAAAACGCATATGTGAGTAGCGCCCGCATATGAAAAAGGTGTTCAAACCACACATGTGAGGTATCACCGCAATCGTTAGAGCGAGAGCAATAATTCTAACCCTAGATCGCCTCTGTAACTCAAAACTGGTAACCTCTAGAAATTTTTAAACATCGCCCATGGAGATTTTTAAGGGTAAAAGTCTGTCGCCATTCCACGAGCGTGCACAATTTTGAAGCGTGACATGTTGGGTATCAATTTACTCGGCGTAACATTATCTTTCACAATATAAGAAAAAATTGGGCTAACTTTACTACTGTCTTATTTTTCAATTCATAAAAGTGTATTTTTTCCAAAAAAAGTGCGCTTGTAAAACCGCTGTGCAAATACGGTGCGACAGAAAGTATTGCAAGACCGACATTTAAAAAAATATATATATATAAATATATATATAAATATATATATATATATATATATATATATATATATATATATATATATATAATGTTCTTGGTCCTTAAGTGGTTAAGTGAAAAAAAAAAAACAAGGTTACACCCAACCATCTAGAATCCCCCCCCCCCCCAAAAAAAAAATCTGAGCCTGCCCCCACGTGGTAATATATTGCATTTGTGTGTCCCAAATTGAACTTTAGTATATTTTTTTTAAATTTGTGCTTGATAAACTGTGCAAATCTCATACGACATAACAAATTGGAGCTACCACTATTTTATTCTCCAGGGTGTGTGCGTTCCTAGAGGAGTTTAACTAATCTTCAGGCCTAAAATGATTTTTTAAACAACTGTAAAAAAAAAAAAAAAAAATGCAGAAACGGCTCTGCCAGCGAAAGGGTTAAGGTAATCCGGGAGGACTTCATGGGGGCATTTCTTGCACAGCATTAACAGAAAACAAATGCGCAGTGCTCGCTGTCTGGAATGTCTTTCCCCTACAATGGCTCCTGTTTCAGAGAAGCGGGTCCAGGTGGCACAGACTGAATCAATCACAGAAGTCCAAGGACACGATTTTCTATTACAGCCACTTCCATATAACCTGATTTGTCTCGGCTGGGAAGTCATTCGTTTCTGTATCTTCCTCCTTTACCAGGAGCCAGAAGGCCATTCCTGCCCAGGGTCCGCACCCCTCTGCCAAGCTCCATCATGCGTCTGCAGAGCCGGGATTTAATTACATTCTATGAGCTAAAGAATGATTATGCCTGTAACACCAGAGTTAGTTAATGGAAAATATTCCAAGACTTAAAGTGTAACTTCACCCCTGCACCTCGGAAAATGACGAAAATCATGGAGGCATCACTTTTGCTGAAACATTTCATTTACATACTGTACATGCTAAACTTCTAATATATCCTATTCTTCCATATTGGACCTGGTTTATCAGTGTGTATAGTCACTTGCTCTGGCTCTCAGCAGGACTTAACCACTTCAATGCTGGACACTTTCAACCCCTCCTGCCATGGCCTATTTTCGGCTTTTAGTCGCACTTTGAATGACAATTGCGTGGTCATGCAGCAATCTACCCAAATTAAATGTTTAACATTTTTTTTGAGATAGATATAGGCACCACTTGTTTTTTTTATTTTTTTGCTAAACAAGTGAAAAAAAAACAAAGCGTTTGAAAAAAAACCTTTCTTCGTTTCTGTTAGAAAATTTTTCAGATAAGTAATTTTGTCTTCTTCACTGATGAAGCTGCACCGATGGACACTGATAGGCTGCACTGATGAAGCTGCACTGATAAAGCTGCACCGATGGACACTGATAGGCTGCACTGATGAAGCTGCACCGATGGACACTGATGGGCTGCACTGATGAAGCTGCACCGATGGACACTGATAGGCTGCACTGATAAAGCTGCACCGATGGACACTGATAGGCTGCACTGATGAAGCTGCACCGATGGACACTGATAGGCTGCACTGAAGAAGCTGCACCAATGGACACTGATAGGCTGCACTGATCAAGCTGCACCGATGGACACTGATAGGCTGCACTGATGAAGCTGCACTGATGGACACTGATAGGCTGCACTGATGAAGCTGCACTGATGAAGCTGCACCGATGGACACTGATAGGCTGCACTGATGAAGCTGCACCGATGGACACTGATAGGCTGCACTGATGAAGCTGCACCGATGGACTTTGATAGGCTGCACTGATGAAGCTGCACCGATGGACACTGATAGGCTGCACTGATAAAGCTGCACCGATGGACACTGATAGGCTGCACTGATGAAGCTGCACCGATGGACACTGATAGGCTGCACTGATCAAGCTGCACCGATGGACACTGATAGGCTGCACTGATCAAGCTGCAGCGATGGACACTGATAGGCTGCACTGATGAAGCTGCACTGATGGACACTGATAGGCTGCACTGATGGATACTGATAGGCTGCACTGATGAAGCTGCACTGATGGACACTGATAGTCTGCACTGATGGACACTAATAGGCAGCACTGATGAAGCTGTACTGATGGACACTGATAGGCTGCACTGGTGGACACTGATAGGCTGCACTGGTGGACACTGATAGGCTGCACTGAAGCACACTAATAAGGCAGCACTGATGGTCACAGTATGTAAAAAAAATAAAAAAATAAAAACATTTTTTTTAAAAAGAATTGTCAATTGTTTTACTTTTTTTTTTTACATACTGTTGCCAGTCAGTGTCCCTGCTCACCGCCACACCAGTTATATGATGATGCTGTGCTGCACTGGTGACAGTATGTAAAAAAATTTTTAAAAAATTTGAAAAATATATATATTTTTTAAAATTCCTTCATCTCTCAAAAAATTATGACAAAAAAATTACAACTTCAAAAAACGCGCTTGCCTCTTAAAAAATACCTTGGACTGTCTGATTTCCAAAAAGGGATCATTTGGGGGATATGTGTACTGTCCTGGCATTTTCAGGCATCAAGAAATGATATAGGCTGTGAGTACATCAGGATGGAGCGATTTTCAGATATACCGCTATGTACCATCGTTTGTGGACTCAACTTTCCTACAAACTAAATAATATACACGGATTTGGGTTATTTTCACCAAAGAAATGTAGCCAAACACATTTTGGCCTAAATGTATGAAGAAAGATTATTTATTTGCAAAATTTTATAACAGAAATTAAGAAAAACTTGTTTTTTTACAAAATGTTATGCCTTTTTTCATGTATATAGAAACCCCAGTGGTGATTAAATACCACCAAAAGAAAGCTCTATTTTTATGGAAAAATGCAAAAAACCTCATGGGTACAGTGTTGCATGATCGCGCAATTGTCATTCAAAGTGTGACAGCGCTGAAAGCTGAAAATTTGCTCTGGGGAGGAAGGGGGTAAAAGTATCCGGTATTGAAGTGGTTGATAATGCTTGTTGTTTTTGCTGAGTGGTCAGCTATTGAATATCAATGTATCATTTCACTATAGGGTCTTCTTTTGACCACTACATCATGGCCTTCAGTACCTTTCCATTGTCTCTTCCAAATTGATAAAAACTATACAGCATCCAAAACCACTAAGTCTCTCTCATTGGATACCTCGTCAATAATACCATATCCAAGTTAACTCATGTTACCTTTGTCATTGTTTATGCAGATACGTTACTTGACTGTAATGCTGCTTGTCTCTTTTTATATGGCAACGCTATTAATGTTTGGTGGCAAAGGCGTAACTAGAACCTTCAGGTCCCGGTGCAAGAAACCATGAAGGGGCCCCCCTGACCCCCCCTTTCCATCCAAGCCCTGGGCTTCCAGTTCTGGCAGGGCGTCTATGGACATCCTTCAAGAACCCTGCCTCTATCAGGGCTCAACAATGCTGCCTATCAGTGCCCATCAGTGCAGCCTATCAGTGCTGCCTATCAGTGCCACCAATCAGTGCTGCCTAACAGTGCCTTCCTCAGCCTGAACTGACAGTTCCCCCTCCCTCGCACAGATGGGAGAGGAGAGAGACGATCTGCTCCTTCTCCTCCCAACCCTCTCCTCCTGTGTGTGCTCTGCAGGAGGTGTGAAGCTAAGCAGCTAAATGATCAGAATTCAGTTGCTGGGCTTCACACTTCCCGTGGTGCACACACAGGAGAGGGGTGGGAGGAGAAGGAGCAGATTGGCTCTCTCCTCTCCCGTCCGTGTGAGGGAGGGGGAACTGTCAAGGCAGGCTCTGGGCTGTATGAGACACTCTCGACAGTGGCAGAACGCCAGAGCCCGTTCAAGTGCGACCTTTGCAACCCTGGTAGCTCCGCCACTGTCTAGTGGTCATGTGTTGTACCTCAACTATTGTTCTACCTCAATGTAGAAAAATGTAAAATAATGCATTTGGGTGGCAAAAATATGAATGCAATCTATAGACTGGGGGGAGAACCTCTGGGGGAATCTAGGATGGAAAAGGACCTGGGGGTCCTGGTAGATGATAGGCTCAGCAATGGCATGCAATGCCAAGCTGCTGCTAACAAAGCAAACAGAATATTGGCATGTATTAAAAAGGGGATTAATTCCAGAGATAAAACGATAATTCGGCCGCTCTACAAGACTCTGGTCCGGCCGCACCTGGAGTATGCTGTCCAGTTCTGGGCCCCAGTCCTCAGGAGGGATGTACTGGAAATGGAGCGAGTACAAAGAAGGGCAACAAAGCTAATAAAGGGACTGGAGGATCTTAGTTATGAGGAAAGGTTGCGAGCACTGAACTTATTCTCTCTGGAGAAGAGACGCTTGAAGGGGATATGATTTCAATATACAAATACCGTACTGGTGACCCCACAATAGGGATAAAACTTTTTTGCGGAAGGGAGTTTAACAAGACTCGTGGCCAGTCATTAAAATTAGAAGAAAAGAGGTTTAACCTTAAACTACGTAGAGGGTTCTTTACTGTAAGAGCGGCAAGGATGTGGAATTCCCTTGCACAAGCGGTGGTCTCAGCGGGTGGCATCGATAGTTTCAAGAAACTATTAGATAAGCACCTGAATGACCGCAACATACAGGGATATACAATGTAATACTGACACATAATCACACACATAGGTTGGACTTGATGGACTTGTGTCTTTTTTCGACCTCACCTACTATGTAACTATGTAACTTATACAATTTTTACTTTTTGAAGAATTAATAAACAGGCTGAATTCTAAAATATTTGATTTTTCTGTACTTATGCCTACAATCTTTTTTAAGTTGGTGATGGTCTCTTAGAGGACAACCACTTCCCCGTCTTTTGAGTTTATTGATTGTATGTTTCTTGAAGCCGCTTTTTAAAGCTTTTTTGTTGTGATGGGTTATGGCACTTTTTTATTATATTCTGAATTCAGTCCGATGCTGAAAGCAGAAAGACACCCAACGCCCTTGTTGGCGAATGGCGAACCCACATTCCACCCACTCTCTAGACGAAGGCAGCAATGTATTGAATGGGCGGCCGCAGCATTGACCATTGCACACAAGGTTCAGTTAGCTGCCCCGTCTGTCTATTTGATCAGGATGAGCCTGGCAGGGTCAGAACCAAATGCCAAGCATCTTCTCTTACTGCCCCTTTGAAGAGAGCCTATTAAAGCCGTTCATGGATTTCCTGTGCATGTTTAAGAAGGGGAAAAATTTTTTTTTTTTGCTAAAGCAGCGACAGCAGGCGGTATTGGAAAAAAACAAAGTGCTGGCGTTTCTCCTGAAATCCCCAGTGCTTCACCTGTCAGTCAGCCCATGAAGATCTAGTGCATACAGTTAAGAATTAATTCTCGAGTCCATTAAGCGTAGTATTTCAGGGCTGGCTTAATTTGAATATGTTATTTACTGGTGCGATTTTACTAAGCTTGAAATTCCAGCCTGCCAATAGAGCCGAGGCAAGACAGATATACTGCACCAGGCCGCTGACTCACAGCAATGCAGCTCCAACGGCCCTGATAGATGTGTATTATATCGTACTGTAAATGCAAAGATAGTTCAAAATTCAGTACATTATTAGAGATATACAGTACATATAGTAAATATAGTATATAAAGAAAATTTAGGGCATTTTCCACACATCTATTGGAGTTTTCTTTTTTAATGTTTTCCTCATAGGAATTTTTTTTTAACACTGTACTACTCTGGGGAAGTGATCAGGATTTTTTTTTTCTTTTTACGCATTATGATTGCTTATACCAATGAATTTCATTGGCACAAGCAACCATTTTTACTGAATGAAATTGATTCATTCCATGTCTTTTGTTGTGATTAGCTGTGATTGGCCAAAGCTAAATCACATGGTACAGATGGGCTGTGACCAATCACAGCTAGCTAGACATTTGCAAACAATGGATGGCATGAAACGAAGCCATCCATTGTTTACAATTGTCATGTGATCTGCTGTGATTGGTCACAGCGATCACATGGCACTGGCTGTGGCCACGCAAGAGACTTGTTCTGGGAGGACATCATATGACGTCCTCCTAGAACAGGGGTCTCCAAACTTTTTAATCAAAGGGCCAGTTTACTGTCCTTCAGACTTTAGGGGGGCCGTTTGTTGGTGTCAGTGGGAGGAATGGTACCCCAACTTTGGTGTCAGTGGGAAGAATAGTGCCCCATCATTGGTGTCAGTGGGAGGAATAGTACGCAATCATTAGTAGTGGGAGGAATAGTACCCCGTCATTGGTGTCGGTGGGAGGAATAGTAACCCATCATTGGTGTCAGTAGGAAGAATAGTGCCCCATCCTTGGTGTCAGTGGGAAAAATAGTACCCCAATCGTTGGTGTCAGTAGGAGGAATAGTGCTTCATCATTGGTATCAGTAGGAAAAATAGTACCCCATCACTGGTGTCCGTATGAAGAATAGTGCCCCAAAGTTGGTGTTAGTGGGAGGAATAATGTCTCATATCAGTGAGAGGAACAGTGCCCCAAGGGCCAAATAAAGGCACACAAAGGGCCACAGTTTGGAGACTACCGTCCTAGAACAAGAGTGCTCCTGCCCAGCCATCATTGTACTATAGAGTAAAAGAGGAAAAAATGGTGGGATGGGGATGGAGGATATGTTACTATTGCCTCATATAAAGTCCCAACACATTTTAGCTTTAGGCTTTGTTTTTCTCATCATTGTACTATAGGCTTGGGGGGGAAGGAGTTAACCTGTTGAAGCCCATGTAACACATGTGGTGGCAAAGAGGCTTTAATGCCCACATGCTGCACCTGTTTCACACAGGCTAATGAGAGTGTTGATTGCCACTTTAATCAACCTGCTAGCGGGCTTCAGCAAGCTTCAAGAAGTTCAGCTTGTTTATAGTGGCAATCAGCACTCCCATTGGGATCTGAGTTCAACATTTACAAACTGGAGCTAAATGATACTTTAAAAGCTTCAACAAAGCTTGCTGAAAGCTCTGCAAATGCTTTGTCAAAGCTTGCTGTTCACTCTGCTCTTATACAAGCTGAAGCCCGTGTGAAACAGATTATATGACCTTATACCAGTCTCCAGATCTTAATCCTAAAGAAAATTTATGGAGGGAGCTAAAACTTTGAGTTGCCAAGTGACAGCCAAGAAACCTTAAAGCGGACCTTCAGTCATTTTTTTCAACTTTCCATCTAATAAATCTGCTGCCCCTGTTGTTTTAACTTTGGATAATAAAACATTTTTTTTCTGCCAGTAAATACCTTATACAGCCCACTTCCTGTTTCTTGTCTGGTAAAAAGCCTAGGCTTATGACATCATGCGCAGCTCTCTCTCTCACTCTTGTGAGAGCTTGCCAGGAAGGAAGGGGGGATGAGTCATAAGGGGGCCAATGAGAGCTGCAGAGGCGGAGGTGTGCCTCTGTGTGTCTGTGTAAATCCAGGAAGTGAACAGGCAGCAGCTTCAGCTGCCCACAGTTAAAATGGATGCAGCCAGACTTGGTGGAGGGAGATTTCTACATCATATTTGGCTAGTACAGAATAACAGTATATATAAAATAATATGCAAAGTAGTTGGGGGGAAGCTTCAGAACGCCAAAGATGTTTTTATTACAAATTATGTGAGCAGACTGCAGTTCCTCTTTAAGGATTTAGAAAAGATCTGTAAAAGAGAAGTGGACCAAAATCCTTCCTGAGATGTGTGCAAACCTGGTCACCAACTACAAGAAATGTCTTATCTCTGTGCTTACCAACAAGGGTTTCTCCACCAAGTACTAAGTCATGTTTTGCTTGGGGATCAAATACTTATTTTACTTACTGAACTGCAACTCAATTTATAACTTTGTATCATGTGTTTTTTTTCTGGATTTTTGGTTGATATTCTGTCTCTATCATTTAAAATACACCCATGATAAAAATGATAGACCCTTCATTTCTTTGTAAGTGGGCAAACTTACAAAATCTGCATGGGATCAAATAGTTTCTCTCTCTCTCTCTCTCTCTCTCTCGTTCTCTCTCTCTCTCGTTCTCTCTCTCTCTCGTTCTCTCTCTCTCGTTCTCTCTCTCTCTCGTTCTCTCTCGTTTTCTCTCTCTCGTTCTCTCTCGTTCTCTCTCTCTCTCGTTCTCTCTCTCTAGTTCTCTCTCGCTCTCTCTCTCTCTCGTTCTCTCTCTCTCTCTCTCGTTCTCTCTCTCTCTCTCGTTCTCTCTCTCTCGTTCTCTCTCGTTCTCTCTCTCTCTCTCTCGTTCTCTCTCTCTCTCTCGTTCTCTCTCTCTCTCGTTCTCTCTCTCTCTCTCTCTCTCTCGTTCTTTCTCTCTCGTTCTCTCTCGTTCTCTCTCTCTCTCTCTCTCTCTCGTTCTCTCTCTCTCGTTCTCTCTCGTTCTCTCTCTCTCTCTCTCTCTCGTTCTCTCTCTCTCTCGTTCTCTCTCTCTCGTTCTCTCTCTCTCTCTCGTTCTCTCTCTCTCTCTCTCTCTCGTTCTCTCTCTCTCTTGTTCTCTCTCTCTCTCGTTCTCTCTCTCTCTCTCGTTCTCCCTCTCTCTCTCGTTCTCTCTCTCGCGTTCTCTCTCTCTCTCTCTCTCGTTCTCTCTCTCTCTCTCTCATTTTAGCATTATAGTGTTTTTTGCTCCACCACAGCACTTCCGTCTTTCTTGCCTAGGTGAGAATGATGGTTGCCCCTATGCACAGATGTGCCGCATTGCTCTGCTAGGACCTGAAGTCAGAGCCCTTTAGCACATCGGCGCACACACCAGACTTAAAAAGATGGTGGCACTGAAGCGAGGCAGGGCCGAAGCTCTAGGAGACTGAAGTCCTTCTTGAACCTTTTGCTTTGGGTTCACCTTGATGCTAAAAGTTGCCCTTCCTTCCCGTCTCACAGCATTGCATTGATAAATAACTGCTCACCCAAAATGGAAGCAAACGCAATGGCTTTTAAAGAAAGTGTGGCGATATTTTCATTTCAGAAACTTAACACTGAATTCTCTCCTGGAACACTGTCACATTCCTCCCCTCAAACGGTGACATCTGATTGGCACGACCTCATTTTCCTATGGCTCCCTCTCCACAATATGCTTGCATCCCTCGCTCTGCGGAGTGCTTTCATGTATGATATTCAATCCCTTAATGGAGGCCTGTCAGCACGCATGAGAAAGCCGGAGCGGCGATGGCTGCCGGGGCCAGCGACACTTTTATTCGTGAAGTCAGCAGTACGGCAGCACCTGAGAGACCGGGGTCTTGATTTCGGAGCAGACGGGTTGACCTACTTTCCCCTCTAACTTCTCCAGGCTAATAAATTCTGAGATGTGATTTGACATGAGTTCTCCCGTATCTGTGGCTCTCTGCCATCTCATCTCACCGGAATCCTCAGTAATTCCTAAAAACCCAAGACAGGCCTGCTGGAGAATGTGTCCTAGTTACACGTTGTACATGAATATGCTGACAATTTATAATGCACACGCAGAGCAAATCCTATCGCAGTTCTGCTGCCAGACGAATAACGTCAGGCTTGAAGCAGGTTAGCGATTGTGCCGGCATTGGGTCCTTAAGATTGCAGACGTTCTGAAGAGCACCCCTAGGGCTATCCTCAGTGACCACCACCAGATGAATGGTCCGAACACACCTTCTGGGTAGACACCTTCTCTTCAGGGAGATCAGATCTCTACAGGCGATACCAGCCTCAATAATAGTTCATGTTTTTCAAACACTAATTGTATCTCTCAGGTTAAAGCTGAGGTTTAAGTATGGATATTTTTGCATAATTACATTAATCCAATGTAATGGACCAATGTAATTATGTATGTTCCATACCTGTGGGATGCTCGTGGAAGCTGGAAATCTCTGTAGTAGGCACTGCTTCTCCAGTGTTCTCCTCTAGCTTCTGGGTCCCGTGATGAGCGACCGCCCCATTGCATCCTAAACACAGGAGGTCGTGGTTTACTCTAGCTCAGGGTTTCTCAACCAGGGTTCCGTGGAACCCTAGGGTTCCTCCAATGGTTGCTAGAGGTTCCTTGAGCAATGACCAATTTTTGCCTCTCAGATAAGTTCCCAGTGACACCAATGATCTTCTTAGATATCTGTAGGGGGGGGTTGGTTCTTCCAGAAGACCACATCACTCTTCCACTGACCATCACACCAATGTATCATGAGTTGTAGATATAGACATTTTTAACAGGGGTTTCCTAAGACCGAAAGGTTATTTCAAGGGTTCCACCATGTTGAAAAGGTTGAGAAAGTCTGCTCTAGCTACTTAAGACCGCCCAACCACAATGTACTGCAGATGGGCAGCCCATGTAGGCAAAGCGATGTACTGGTACATCTCTGTCTGTTTCAATGTTTAGGGCTTTCACCGCCAACACCCACAGTGCTTGTACACAGCGGGAGTCTGTCAGCAGGTCCCGGCCAATGACTGGGGCCTACTGACCAGCTGTGTCCAATCACAGCCCAGAGCCCTGTGTTGACAGTCAACACAGGGCTCTATACAGAGGGAACAACCTCTGTTTCTTATCCCTGCTAAGCAGGGATAAAAAAACAAAGAGATCTTTAGTAAAAAGCAGCACACATTACACATTGTTAGGCACACATTTAACCCCTTGATCGCCCTAGATGTTAACCCTTTCCCAGCCAGTGTCTTTGGTACATTAGTGACAGTTTATTGTATTATCACTGCATTAGTGTCACTGGTGATGTCAGTGACAGTTAGTCAGTTCTCCTCCAGTGTCAGCTAGTGTCAGATTGCCACTAATGCAGTCCCATGATAAGATCATCCCCATTAGGATAAAAAAAAATTCCAATATATATATACACCATTTTTTTGTAGACGCTATAACTTTCACGCAAACCAATCAATATAGGCTGATTGTTTTTTTTTTTACCAGGGCTGACAGAAGGAACCACAGAGGTGGTGGGGAGCAGCCAACATTCCGAGAAATATGGCGGATTCTGAAGATTTCTGAGGTATACGTATACACAGAGAGGGCCTCCTTAAAGGGCTACATGTAAGGCACAATTCCCCCCACTAACACCCAATGATGGATCATTATTCTTCCTTATGATATAAAATGATGGGACACGACTAATGCCAATGACAGGGAACTATTCCTTCCACTGACACTAATGGTGGGGCACAATTAATAATTTTTTTTGATTGTTGGCGCTGGTATTCGCAGTGTGGTAAAACACCCATATGGATGGAGCCTTAGAGGAGACTGTCAGAGACTGTGGACATGCAACAGGTGAGGCTAAAGACACACTGCAGGAAACTGTCAGAGACCGGGGACATGCTTCGTGAGACCGCCAGGGATCACTGGCATTACAGATTTTTTTTCAAATGAAGGCTCTCGTTACTGACAACTGGGGTCTGCAAATGCAAAGCAGCAAGTGCCAAAGGGCCACAAGTGGCCCTCGGACTACAGGTTGGGCATCAGATCTTTAGATATCTTTAGATATGTTAAACAAGTCTATCCATTGTCAGTTTGTGGAAAACTGGGTGTGTTGCTAATCATATTCCATGAGCTCCGTTATTTCTTAAAAGAACTACAAGTACCATCATGGCTCACTAATAACTGACTACATATTAATAAGAAAAGTAGAACACACTCCTCTACTTCAGTGATTTATGCCTGAGCAGCCGGCGTGTGTTAGGATTGCCAGTTCTCTGGGCTTGCCCGAAATGTGACTCTCTAATAGCAATTTATTATCTCTCTTCCCCAGCATGGAAGCAGCAAGGCTGAAGGAAGCAAGAAATTATTTGGCGACTGTCACAGTTCAAAAAAAAAATAATAATTCAGGTCCTTTCTTGTATGGGATGTGACTGGAACAAATATACAGCTAGACTCCACATACATTGAGTGGACTGAATTCACGGCATCGATTATTTTTAATTGCAAAGTGCAGTGATGTACAGAACAGTGAATTTGCATCGCCTCCAATAAGAGTTTGTGTTTTATACTTTCCGTATGACTAAAAAGCTTATTTCTGATGGGTGGGTGAAGTTTGCTGCATGCTGTTGCTCCGCAAAACTATACTGAAGCTAAACGCCAGGCAAGCAGCAAAATACATACAGTATCTCACAAAAGTGAGTACACCCCTCACATTTTTGTAAATATTTTATTCTATCTTTTCATGTGACAACACTGAAGAAATGACACTTTGCTACAAAATAAAGTAGTGAGTGTACAGCTTGTATAACAGTGTAAATTTTCTGTGCCCTCAAAATAACTCAACACACAGCCATTAATGTCTAAACCGCTGGCAACAAAAGTGAGTACACCCCTAAGTGAAAATGTCCAACTTGGGCCCAATTAGCCATTTTCCCTCCCCTGTGTCATGTAACTTATTAGTGTTACAAGGTCTCAGGTGTGAATGGGGAGCAGGTGTGTTAAATTTGGTGTTATCGCTCTCACTCTCCCATACTGGTCACTGGAAGTTCAACATGGCACCTCATGGCAAAGAACTCTCTGAGGATCTGAAAAAAAGAATTGTTGCTCTACATAAAGATGGCCTAGGCTATAAGAAGATTGCCAAGACCCTGAAACTGAGCTGCAGCACGGTGGCCAAGACCATACAGCGGGTTTAACAGGACAGGTTCCACTCAGAACAGGCCTCACCATGGTTGACCAAAGAAGTTGAGTGCACGTGCTCAGCGTCATATCCAGAGGTTGTCTTTGGGAAATAGATGTATGAGTGCTGCCAGCATTGCTGCAGAGGTTGAAGGGGTGGGAGGTCAGCCTGTCAGTGCTCAGACCATACGCCACACACTGCATCAAATTGGTCTGCATGGCTGTCGTCCCAGAAGGAAACCTCTTCTAAAGATGATGTACAAGAAAGCCTGCAAACAGTTTGCTTAAGGCAAGCAGACAAAGGACATGGAGTACTGGAACCATGTCCTGGGGTCTGATGAGACCAAGATAAACTTATTTGGTTCAGATGGTGTCAGGCGTGTGTGGCGGCAACCAGGTGAGGAGTACAAAGACAAGTGTGTCTTGCCTACAGTCAAGCATGGTGGTGGGAGTGTCATGGTCTGTGGCTGCATGAGTGCTGCCGGTGTCTTGTCGAATACAGTCCCCTATCCAAAAGTGTCCGCCCTGTACTGCGCAGGCGCAGTACGGAGGACAAACGAGACGCCGAAGTCTCCGAAGTTCAACAGCTGATCGTCAGCTGTACACGGTGCCTGCGCATTTATTCTTACCCTATGTCCAGGTTCATTCCCTACTATCCAAGTGGACATAGAGTTAGAACAAATAGTTGCCGAGCGCAGCGAGGCCGTGCCCGAAGCGTGGCGAGCGAAGCGAGCCCGCGAGGGGCCCTCTTGCAAAGCCATCACTAACAAGTGCCCGAGCGCCGTGTACAGCTGATGGTCAGCTGATCAACTTCGGACATTTTCGGCATCACCTTCTCCTCCGTACTGCGCAGGCGCTGCGCCTGCGCAGTACGGGGCGGACACTATATGATAGGAGGACAGTTTTTGGCAGAACACCGGCACTGGGGAGCTACAGTTCATTCAGGGAACCATGAATGCCAACATGTACTGTGACATACTGAAGCAGAGCATGATCTCCTCCCTTCAGAGACTGGGCCGCAGGGCAGTATTTCAACATGATAACGACCTCAAACACACCCTCAAGACGAACACTGCCTTGCTAAAGAAGCTGAGGGTAAAGGTGTTGGACTGGCCAAGCATGTCTCCAGACCTAAACCCTATTGAGTATCTGTGGGGCATCCTCAAGCGGAAGGTAGAGGAGCGCAAGGTCTCTAACCTCCACCAGCTCCGTGATGTCGTCATGGAGGAGTGGAAGAGGACTCCAGTGCCAACCTGTGAAGCTCTGGTGAACTCCATGCCCAAGAAGGTTAAGGCATTGCTGGAAAACAATGGTGGCCACACAAAATATTGACACTTTGGGCCGAATTTGGACATTTTCACTTAGGGGTCTACGCACTTTTGTTGCCAGTGGTTTAGACATTAATGGCTGTGTGTTGAGTTATTTTGAGGGGACAGCAAATTTACACTGTTATACAAACTGTACACTCACTACTTTACATTGTAGCAAAGTGTCATTTCTTCAGTGTTGTCACATGAAAAGTTAGAATAAAATATTTACAGAAATGTGAGGGGTGTACTCACTTTTGTGAGATACTGTATATGAAAAAGAGTTTTACCTGCCAAATAATTTGTAATTCTGTGCAGACACTCTTGTGTTCTAGGCAAACCTGCCAGATAGTACAGCCAGACCCTGGACCACCTCTGCAGCAGCAGTATAGCTTGTTCATGAACATCCCTCCTTTTCTGCTGATTTACCACATGTTCACTCTGAATTGCCCAAGTTTGTATTATGGTTGTGTTTTTCTGCATGCATGTAGCCTTATTATAGGCTTACCTGTAGGTAAAAATAAAGCAGGCTTTACAACTGCTTTAAGTAGCTCAGGGACAGGACTCAGGAGGGCAAGCAATTAGAATGATCAGGCACACACACATTAAATTGACTCTCACATTGACAGCAGTGTGCAGCATCACAGATGATGATAAAATCTCACCGACACAACACGTTCCCTCCTAAGTCCCAGTGACCGTCTCTCTCCACGCTGGGTGGTCCCTTCAGTCCACTCTAGTCCAACAGCTACGACAGTCCTGCTCCCGGCTTGCCTTGCTCCTGTCCTGCAGACCCACACAAGAAGCTTTGGCAGCTCCATTCAGCTCCCTTGCACTATGACATCACAAGAGACGCTCAGGCACCGCCTTGGCCAGACCCCCCCCCCCCCAGTGCCACCGGAACACCCCGTAGCAGGCACTCGGATGGTCTCCCAAGCGGCCGGCTCAGCCGAGAGTCCCAGACATATTTTTAACTGGCAACCTTTTCCTGTAACTGCCATTTACTGGCAGGAGAAAAGTGCCCTTTTTTTACTGGCTGCCAGTAAAAATACTGACGCTTGGCAACACTGGATCCCACAGGTATGGTATGCGCACAGTTACACCCAAGCTGGAGCAATGTAGCTATGTAAACATATCTATACCTAGGATTCTGTTGAAAAGCTAGTGGAGATCATTGGAGTGGTGGTGTCTACTAGTGATCTATAGCTTCTAGAACAGGGGTCTCAAACTGGCGGCCCTCCAGCTGTTGCAAAACTACAAATCCCATCATGCCTCTGCCTGTGGGAGCTTGTAACTGTCAGCCTTGCAATGCCTCATGGGACTTGTAGTTTCGAAACAGCTGGAGGGCTGCTAGTTTGAGACCCCTGATCTAGAACGATCCCACAGGCATGGTATATGAATGGTGGCATTGAGCCAAGCTAGACCAATGTAAATACATTTTACCAAAAGTAATAGTCTCTTAGTCCGTAGGGTTCAATATTGAGTTGGCCCACCCTTTGCAGCTATAACAACTTCAACTCTTCTGGGAAGGTTGTCCACAAGATTTAGGAGTGTGTCTATGGGAATGTTTGACCATTCTTCCAGAAGTGCATTTGAGAGGTCAGGCACTGGTGTTGGATGAGAAGGCCTGGCTCACAGTCTCCGCTCTAATTCATCCCAAATGTGTTCTGTCCGGTTGAGGTCAGGACTCTGTGCAGGCCAGTCAAGTTCCTCCACCCCAAACTCGCTCATCCATGTCTTTATGGGCCTTGCTTTGTGCACTGATCCAAATCATTTGATGGAGGGGGGATTGTGGTGGGGGGTTGTTTTTCAGGGGTTGGGGTTGGCCCCTTAGTTCCAGTGAAGGGAACTTATAAGGCGTCAGCATACCAAGACATTTTGGATAATTTCATGCTCCCAACTTTGTGGGAACAGTTTGGGGATGGCCCCTTCCTGTTCCAACATGACTGCGCACCAGTGCACAAAGCAAGGTCCATAAAGACATGGATGAGCAAGTTTGGGGTGGAGGAACTTGACTGGTCTGCACCTCCTGGCAGAACACCTTTGGGATGAATTAGAGCGGAGACTGCGAGCCAGGCCTTCTCGTCCACATCAGTGCCTGACCTCACAAATACGCTTCTGGAAGAATGGTCAAACATTCCCATAGACACACTCCTAAACCTTGTGGACAGCCTTCCCAAAAGAGTTGAGGCTGTTATAGCTGCAAAGGGTGGGCCAACTCAATATTGAACCCTACGGACTAAGACTGGGATAACATTAAAGTTCATGTGCGTGTGAAGGCAGCCGTCCCAATACTTTTGGTAATATCGTGTATGTGTGAAATGCCAGACCTAGAATTCTTCTTTAAGTGTCAATGTGAATGGGCCATAAGAGTCCTGATTCCCAGGAATGAGGCATCAGCAATGTCTGGCTATAAATATAGAATGGCTTCCTAGCATGACCTGGAGGTTGTCATGCAGAGCTCTGACGGATTCGTTCATTTTGTCTGTTCCACACAGCAGTTCTGTCATCTGCACAGTTGGAAGAACCCAATCTAGTCAGTGGGGACACTGCGATAACAGCCATAAATTTAAGTCACTTCATGCAGAGCCACCAGCAGAGAGGACACGAACCGCTGGACACGACGGGATGGTTAGGAGAGCTCCGGGTGCCGGGAAAACGGAAAGCAGAAAGCAGAACAGACGGACTCGTCAACAAACCGACCACCATATTTACAAAGTGTATCCGCCGCCCTGAAGAAATATAGGAAACAGTACAACATAGGTGTGCGCAGCCTATTGCATTAGGGTGTGCACCCCAACTCTCAAACACAAATGAACGCCACCTGCTGTCACAGAAAGGAGGCTCTGGTGGGAGACAGTTGATAGGGAGCATATTACGTTACGCCCTAAATACAGGTGTAACGTGTTCCTACTGTTGAACCTTAGCCTTTAATATAATGAGGGCATTTACACTGGTCACTGGCACCCTCAACCACCCACCTGGTGCTGTCCTTGGATAATGCTAATGCACATGGGGTGATTAGGGTGTGCCCAGGCACACCTGGCACACCCTGTGCGCACGCCTATGCAGTACAATTTCCTGTATGCAACTTTGAAGCGACTTTAACCACTTCAGCCCGAGAAGGTTTTACCCCCTTAACGACCAGGCCATTTTTTGTGATACGGCGCAGCGTTATTTTAACTGACAATTGCGCGGTCGTGCGACGCTGTACCCAAATAAAATGTATGTCCTTTTTTCCCCCACAAATAGAGATTTCTCTTGGTGGTATTTGATCACCTCTGCGGTTTTTATATATTTTACGCTATATTCAAAAAAAAATCCCAATAAGCGTATATTGATTGGTTTGCACAAATGTTATAGTGTCTACAAACTTTGGGATATTTTTATGGCATTTTATCTTTATTTATTTATTTTTACTAGTAAAATTTTTTAGCGGGACTGCGACATTGCAGCTGACAAATCGGACACCTGACACTTTTTTGGGAACCAGTGACATTAATACAGTGATCAGTGCTAAAAATATGCACTGTTACTGTACTAATGACATTGGCAGGGAAGGGGTTAACACCAGGGGCGATCAAAGGATTAAGGGTTTCCCTAATTGGTTGCTTGCTAACTGTGTGGGGGATGCTCTGACTGGGTGAAGACAGAGATCGGTGTTCCTGCCTAGCAGGAACACAAGGTCTCTATCTTCTCTCTTGACAGAACGGCGATCTGCCTTGTGTACATAGGCAGATCGCTGTTCTGCCTCTCCCGGGAACGATAGCGTGTGGCTTGC
Organism: Lithobates septentrionalis; assembly: GCA_037952835.1. Lineage (NCBI taxonomy): Eukaryota > Metazoa > Chordata > Amphibia > Anura > Ranidae > Lithobates > Lithobates septentrionalis. The sequence continues at coordinate 1,054,626 of JBBDGP010000040.1, forward strand.
AGACATTGGGTCCGCCAGGCCCGCTGATTGGCTCCCCCTCTGTCCAATCAGTGCATAACCCCACCCGCCCACCCCCTGGTGTTTATTGCATGAAATGACGTACAGGTACATCGTTTTCCACAATAGAGCCGACCTGCCCCAGTACAACTGTGGTAGGCGGTCGGCAAGGGGTTAAAGCAACTTTGAAGCAACTTCAGGGAATGCCTGAGTAATCTTCCTGTAATGTCGGATCCAAATCACATCAATATAGATGAAAATCCGACTTGGAGGCGACTTCCATTAAAGTCTATGAGCACAAGTCGGATAGAAGTCTTCTGAATGTAGTACAGGAACCTTTTTCACATGTCATGCGACTTGGGGTCTCACAAGTCAGATCCCAAGTCGCGGTAGTGTGAACCGAACCTTAGGGCTCATTCACACAGATGGTGGTCAAAGCATGCGGTTGAACCGCAATATTACCACCCCCTAAATACCCACCTACACTAGGGCATGCTGTACACATGCTGAAGCTGAAATGCTTTCAAATGAATGGGGCTACGCTGCAATAGCGTGCAATGAATGGGGGGCATGCAGCTGTGGAGCGGTGGGTTGGCATTTTGAGGGTTTAAACAGGTCGGTGAGGAGATGACATATCACCTCCTCACCACCATCTGAAAAGCAATTCACTGTTGATCGCTTTTCAATACATGCAGCTGTGGCGCAGTGGGTCGTCATTTTGAGAGTTAAAAACCAAAAACAAATATTTTGCTCATGGGGCTTTTATGAGTTGGCTTTATTTGGCACAACTCATAAAAGTCCCATGGGTAAAGTATTTTTTTTTTTGGGGGGGTTCTTACATGTGTTGGGGACTGAGATCTGCCGCTGTCTCAGCACTTGTGACCCCTTTCCCTCTTTTGGTATTTTGAGGGTTAAAACAGGCTTTGAGGAGGTGACATTTCACATCCTCACCACCCTCTAAAAAAAGGAATTCACTGCCAATCGCTTATAACAGTATAGCCAAACGTGGGATTTTGCCCCCCATACACATAACTGCACTGCGTTAAGGTGCATTACACGCATTGGTGCCATAAGGCGACAGAAATTCTTATTGGAACCTAACGCCGCCTGCCGATGGACATGTATTGCAGAACAGCACAATGTACCGGAATGCTGTGCGGTGTACTGAGCTGCCAGGAATGGTCTGTGCTCTATTACTAATGCATTACTATGCAATGGAAATCCATTCCTTTTTAATGGACTGCCTTAAAACACTGCACCAATGTATGGAAACCCCTACATAGTTACATAGTTACATAGTAGGTGAGGTTGAAAAAAGATCCAAGTCCATCAAGTCCAACCCATGTGTGTGATTATATGTCAGTATTACATTATATATCCCTGTATGCTGCAGTCGTTCAGGTGCTTATCTAATAGTTTCTTGAAACTATCGATGACCACCGCTTGTGGAAGGGAATTCCACATCCTTTCCGCTCTTACAGTAAAGAACCCTCTACGTAGTTTAAGGTTAAACCTCTTTTCTTCTAATTTTAATGAGTGGCCACGAGTCTTGTTAAACTCCCTTCCGCGAAAAAGTTTTCTCCCTATTGTGGGGTCACCAGTACAGTATTTGTAAATTGAAATCATATCCCCTCTCAAGCGTCTCTTCTCCAGAGAGAATAAGTTCAGTGCTCGCAACCTTTCCTCATAACTAATATCCTCCAGACACTTTATTAGCTTTGTTGCCCTTCTTTGTACTCGCTCCATTTCCAGTACATCCTTCCTGAGGACTGGTGCCCAGAACTGGACAGTATACTCCAGGTGCGGCCGGACCAGAGTCTTGCAGAGCGGGAGAATTTTCGTTTTATCTCTGGAGTTAATCACCTTTTTAATGCCAATATTCTGTTTGCTTTGTTAGCAGCAGCTTGGCATTGCATGCCATTGCTGAGCCTATAATCTACTAGGACCCCCAGGTCCTTTTCCATCCTAGATTCCCCCAGAGGTTCTCCCCCCAGTGTATAGAATGCATTCAGATTTTTGCCACCCAAATGCATTATTTTACATTTTTCTACATTGAACCTCATTTGCCATGTAGTCGCCCACCCCATTAATTTGTTCAGATCTTCTTGCAAGATTTCCACATCCTGCGGAGAAGTTATTGCCCTGCTTAGCTTAGTATCGTCTGCAAATACAGAGATTGAACTCTTTATTCCATCCTCCAGGTCGTTTATGAACAAATTAAATAGGATTGGTCCCAGCACAGAACCCTGGGGGACCCCACTACCCACCCCTGACCATTCCGAGTACTCCCCATTTATCACCACCCTCTGAACTCGCCCTTGTAGCCAGTTTTCAATCCATGTACTCACCCTATGGTCCATGCCAACGGACCTTATTTTGTACAATAAACGTTTATGGGGAACTGTGTCAAATGCTTTTGCAAAATCCAGATACACCGAGCACCATACAAGATCCCCAGGAGTACAGGTCACTGATAATCTTTTACAAACGAAGGGTTTTTAATGTTTTCTTAAATTATATGTAAACCCATTTACCTAATGTTTTTAAGCGCTTTAACATGAGTATATCTAAACCCCCTAAAATGTAACATATTAGCAATCCTTAGATGTGGTTGTTGCACTAGTTTTCTTTTTTTCAGCCTTTTTTCCTTTACAGTATTTATTCCTGGTGATCCTGCCAGTAACACACTTCCTCTCCTGGGGTGGCAACGATCCCTCACTGTACTGTATCAAGATAACAGAAACGGGATAGGACTATAGGACTCCACCCCTCTGCTACTATCCATAGAGGGTGATGGGGAGCTGTCAGTAAAGCAGAACTAACATTTTCATGGAAAATTTGTTATTAAACCCAGCACCCTGAATTCACTATATCTGATCTCCCACAGTACACAGAACATAGAAATGCAAATACTTTAGTAAATATAAACTGCTAAATACCTTTTCTCATCAGCAGTATATAGCAGTCTTGTGACTTCTATCAGTGTCTGGTTAAAGCTCGTAGGAGCTCGTAGGAGGCATTTTCATTCTCCTCTGACTATGAGGCTGCATGTCCCCTGACTCTCTGTCTGGACAGTGCTGATTGGCCCTGTGCTGATCACATGCCCCCTTCCAAAAAAAAAAACTCTACACACCAAACTGAGATTGTGCATAGTGACTACAAAGCTCTGTACTATCAGGAGATGGAGTGGAGACAGTGGAAGAAGGGGAGGATCAGAGAAGACAAGATCAAACAGCCTTTTTACACAGTGCAGAGGATTAACCCCTTAGGTTCCACAGTGAGTATAACAAGCATGCTTTACTACATATACAGACTGATTTTACTGTTGTGGGTTTAGTAACACTTTAAGTAACCTGTGTTATTTTTTTTTTTTAAGTTCTACCCAGCTATCCATAGCAAGCCAATCCCATAATGTTAATTTTTTTAAATTAAATTACAGGCTTTTACTGTAAATAGTACTGACCATTTACACAGTGCTTACTGTACCAGGGGTATCCATCCCCTTGGGGGTATGGGAATTTAATTTTATAATGTGAAGACAATATTTGAGTCCACAGTAATGTTTTTTTCCAAACAATAATTAGGTACAAGAGCCAATGCATTTTTGGAGTCACACATCACCCCCTTCACCAGAGATACAACATAACATGAAAAGCAAGAATAAAAATAGTCATTAATAAAGGATAACAGAGCAAAAGGTCTCAATCATGTTTTTTTTTTTACATAAATACACATACACTCATACTTCAATGCACACAAGTGAGTGCGAAAATGTATACATTACAATCTGCCTGAGGTTCTATCCCTTTCTGGCTCTATCCAAAACTTACAGAAAAAAAGTTTTGGTAAGAGTTTTTCTTTAATATGTTTGAGAGACCTACCATTAGAGAGCTACGATTAAAGTTCTACCACTAGAGTTCTACCGTTAGACGTCTATTATTAGAGTTCTATCGTTAGAGATCTACCATTAGAGGTCTACCGTTAGAGGTCTACTGTTAGAGGTCTACTGTTAGAGGTCTACTGTTAAAGAGCTACCATTAAAATTCTACCATTAGAGATCTACCATTAGAGGTCTACCATTAAAGTTCTACCATTAGAAATCTACTATTAGGGTTCTACCATTAGAAATCGAACATTAAGGTTCCACCATTAGAGATCTACCATTAGAGTTCTACCATTAGAGATCTACCATTAGAGATGCACCATTGGAGATCTACTGTTAGAGTTCTACTATTAGAGGTCTACCATTAGAGTTCTACCATTCGAGATTTACCATTAAAGTACTACCATTAGAGATCTACCACAAGAGGTCTACCATTATTGTTCTACCATTGGAGAGCTACTATTAGAGGTCTACCATTAGAGATCTACAGATAGAGATCTACCATCAAAGTTCTACCATTAACGTTCTACCATTAGAGATCTATCATTAGAGGTCTACCATTAGAGGTCTACCATTAGAGTTCTACCATTAGAGATCTACCATTGGAGGTCTACCACTAGAAACTCTAGAGAGAAACTTTTGTCTAGGATAAATCTCTTCCTTTAAAGGGACATTGCCAATTTTCCCATCCAGGGCAAATGACAGCCTCCGGATTACCCCCCCACAAGTTATACTTACACATCCATGCTTTCAGCTCCATCACAGGTCTCTCTCCATTACTCCTCTAAAGCTGGCCATACATTAGTAGGAAAATTAGTTGAAGGCTACCTATTTATATTAAATTCTGGAACCCAAGCCACATCCCAAATCAAGAGAGAAGACAAAAGGAGGTGCCCCAGGGATTTTGTGGGCACGGGTTGAAACCAGATATAGAGGTAGAGATGTATATAAAGCTCCATCACTGGTCTCTCTCCATTACTCCACTATAGCTGGCCATACATTAGTAGGAAAATCAGTTGAAGGCTACCTATTTATATTAAATTCTGGAACCCAAGCCACATCCCAAATCAAGAGAGAAGACAAAAGGAGATGCCCCAGGGTTTTAATGGGCAAGGGTTGAAACCAGATATAGTCAAGAGAGAAGACAAAAGGAGGTGCCCCAGGGATTTTATGGGCAAGGGTTGAAACCAGATATAGAGGTAGAGATGTATATAAAAAAGTACTTGTACTTTTTTATATACGTCTCTACCTCTATATCTGGTTTCAACCCTTGCCCATAAAATCCCTGGGGCACCTCCTTTTGTCTTCTCTCTTGATTTGGGATGGGGCACCTCCTTTTGTCTTCCCCATACATTAGTAGGTGCATTTTATGAAAATTCTCCAGGACGTTCGTTGTCTTAAGGAATGCCATTTGAAGGTAATTGACAAAAGTTTGCTATTATGGTTCGATTTTGGAATGAATGGACTTTCCCAAATAAAAACCACATACAATGTTAGAAATGCGTTTGTTCAGAAGAAAAGACGTTTTCCATCCTGCCCCTTTGACTTTTTCTCAACGTCAACTTGAATCCACTAACCATTAGAATATTGAACAAACGTTCTTAAAATGAAAATGTTCAAATTAAATTCTACTAGTCTACTGCCAGCTTAAGAGAGTGGAGCTTCCAGGACCACTCCTAAGCATTTGGGTCTGAGTGGCCGGTTGCCAGGTCTGGACACTTGGATAGGCTCCGACACCATCTGCTATTGGAGCTTACTCAGGGGGAGGTGATGGGGGGGGGCTGGATGATGGGAATACCTCGCTGAGAGGTTTAACTGTCAAGAGGCGCTGTCAGTATAGGAAGGTGACAGGGTCTCTTTAAGTTAGGTGTAAATAAAAAAAATGTTCAAGGACACACTGAAAAGTAAATCCTGCACTGTGTCTGCATTATTTATGTGCGCTGAAACTAAAGAAAGGATAAAATTTATATGACTCATTCCCGCTCGTAAAAGTATACTGCAAATCTGCAATGTTTTATTTTCACACCTTTGCGTTATGCCGGGACAGACACATGTTACAAATAGGCTCCGGCACAACCTAACCATAAACAATCCTGCAGCAGACAATGGATTGATGATCCATCGTGCTGGAAGACGTTTACAGCTTGTCTTTTTCTTTCACTTACACTTCATGCACAGGGGCCGTACAGCGTGCAGAGCCTGTGTAATGACATTCCCGGGGCCCCGCTGCCGCCATGCTCACCCACCCAATGAGATGCATTTGAAGAGCTGTATGCCAATATGTACTGAGTTGCCTGAAGCACCAGCATGTGCACAGGCCTATGCTCAAAATGCGCACTCGGAGCATACCTGTGCATGCAGGCCCTGGCACAGCCACCTCTTTTATTGCATCTCCATGGGGGGGCTGTATGTTGGGGCAGTGGGTCTCAGGAATGTCATTATGCAGGCACTGCATGCTGTACATCTGTGTACATGAAGCCTTATGATGACCATACACAGCGAAAACTTTAATCTGTTCCTGATGAACCAACCAATTTTCACTGCATGGGTGACCATGTTGGCACACTCCTGCCCATTAGACATGTGCAATTCGTTTTGTTCCAAATTTGTTTTTTAACGAACTACGTTAATTCGGAAATATCCGAATTAACGAAAAACCCGGTTAACAAATTTTTCCGAATATTCGTAAATTCGAATATTCCAAAATTCGTAAATTCGTAAGTTCATAAGTTCGAAAATTCAGAAATTCGAAAATCTTAAATAATAACTAACTAATAATAACTTAACTATTACTAACTATTAAATTAGAGGTATCGGAATTTCCTTTCAAATTTAGCTGTTAGTGAACGTAACGAATACGAATTTATCCGAAGTTATGAATTATCCAAAATAACGAATGCCGTATCTAAACGAATGGAATGTAACAAATGAATAATAATAAATAACAATAATAATAATAAAAACTTTTTATTATTATTATTATTATTATTATTATTATTCATAGTTACATAGTTACATAGTAGGTGAGGTCAAAAAAAGACACAAGTCCATCAAGTCGAACCTATGTGTGTGATTATATGTCAGTATTAAATTCAGCTGACAATCCCCGCCCCCCCCCCCCCCCCCTCCCCCACTACTTACATTTTTCAGTCGCAGGATGATGGGCAGAAGACATGTGCACTGCCAAAAAATGTATTCATTTTCGTTTCATTCGTTTTTTATTTTTTCGTTTTTCGGGTCATTCGTTATGATCGCAATTTGTAAACTCGTAAATTCAAAAATGTGAAAATTCAAAAATTTGAAAATTTATAAATTAGAAAATCCGAAAATAAGAAAGAAAATTCTAAAGAATAACTAACTAACTAATAATAACTAACTATTAAATTATAGTAATTGGATTTTCCTTTCAAATTTGGCTGTTAGTGAACGTAACAAATACGAATTTATCCAAAGTTACGAATTATCCGAAATAACGAATACCACATCTAAACGAATGGAACAAAATAAATTAATTTAATACTGACATATAATCACACACACATGGGTTGGACTTGATGGACTTGTGTCTTTTTTAGACCTCACCTACTATGTAACTATGAATAATAATAATAATAATAATAATAATAAAAAGTTTTTATTATTATTATTGTTATTTATTATTATTCATTTGTTACATTCCATTCGTTTAGATACGGCATTATTTCGGATAATTCGTAACTTTGGATAAATTCGTATTTGTTACGTTCACTAACAGCCAAATTTGAAAGGAAAATCCAATAACTATAATTTAATAGTTAGTTATTATTAGTTGGTTAGTTATTCTTTCGAATTTTCTTTCTTATTTTCGGATTTTCGAATTTTCGAATTTATACATTTTCAAATTTACGAATTTTCACATTTTTGAATTTACGAGTTTATGAATTGCGATCATAATGAATGACCCGAAAAACGAAAAAAATAAAAAAACGAATGAAACGAAAATGAACAAATTTTTTGGCAGTGCACATGTCTTCTGCCCATCATCCTGCGACTGAAAAATGTAAGTAGTGGAGGGCGGGGATTGTCAGCTGAATAGCTCCTGCAGCCAAACAGATGTAGGCACTGATTGGGTATTTTAGCAGTCAGCAGGGCCGGTGGTCATAATACAATAGCTGCAGTGGCCATTCAATCTAAAAAGTGTTAGATTAGATTAGTAAAATTTGTTAAACCCCTTTATAGCCGCCCAACCAGTGGCAAGCCCGTCCATATGGGGTGCAGGGGTGCCGTCCCCCTAATCCATGCGCCCTGCCCCCTAATCTACATGCGGGGCACCGGACGCATGGATTTCATGTTTTTTTTTTTTTAGAAGCTTGTGATTAGAGCCTGGGGCTCTAATTGGCTTCAAAAAAGGATGGGCTCGGGGTGCAGAGCACTGTGCCCTGAGCCCACCCAGTTGTGTGACAATAGTGAATGAATATTGCCTGTGACATGACCAACTGGGGGGGGGGTTTGTTTGCTGCCCCCCCCCCAAAAAAATATACCACCAGCCGCCACTGCGCCCAACACATGTGTGCCGTTGGGGGGGTCATATTTATGTGTGGTGAGCGTCATCACTGCACGCTCTCAGCACAAAGACAGAGCTGTCAAAGAGAGTTCTAGGTCAGGCGCAAAGAACGGTAGCCAGCGGGACTGGCTTCCGGTCATGTGACTATTGTGACAGTGGACACATGATCGACAATTCTTCCCGCCCCCAGGCATTACGAACTATTTAAAGGGCGGGAAGGAGTTAAAAAAAATGACATATGTATGGTCCGCTTTAGAGACAGTCACTCAATGCAACTGATTTATGGAAACTCACAATATCTCAGGGAGAAGCTTTTTTCCCAATAGATATCTGTAGTGTCGTATGGTACATGTCTGAGATGAAGTGCATGACGTCATACATTTCGCCTAGTGCATGCGCAGTATCACACACAACAGAGGCAGGACAAAAATATTTAAGTATTGAGAAAAAGTCACAAGAATATAGTGTAAGCGTGATTGTTTAATTTCCCCTATTGATTATTACCAGGGTAAACTGGACCCAGCAGGGGTGTATGAAGCCCCCCACTCCAAACACTGCCCCACACTCCTCCTAGCTCATTCAGTAATGGAACGCCCGGTCAGAGAACTTGCTTCTTTTGGCTTTTTACTGATTGGAATAAACAGCACTATAGAGTACAAATAAGTCTAGGGTGTCATATAAACAACATTGGCTCTCAACGTACAACTCCGGCCATTCCCAAATCTTCCAAACAATAAACAGCCCTTTGCAGAAGTATAAAGATCACCAGTGGTCAAAGTGGTTTTCACTCATAGTCATCTTCTATACCAGGGGTGTCCAAAATTTCTAAACAAAGGACCAGTTGTACCCAGTGTGCCTTGGCATCAGTGGGAGAAGATATAGTACATAGCACCTGTGGTCAGTAGGAGGAATTAGGCCCCATTGTTGGTGTCAGTGGGAGGAATAGTGACCCATCATTGGTATTAGTGGGAGGAGTTTGTCCCATCATTGGTGTCAGTGGGAGGAATAGTGACCCATCATTGGTATTAGTGGGAGGAGTTTGTCCCATCATTGGTGTCAGTGGGAGGAATAGTGACCCATCATTGGTATTAGTGGGAGGAGTTTGTCCCATCATTGGTGTCAGTGGGAGGAATAGTGACCCATCATTGGTATTAGTGGGAGGAGTTTGTCCCATCATTGGTGTCAGTGGGAGGAATAGTGACCCATCATTGGTATTAGTGGGAGGAGTTTGTCCCATCATTGGTGTCAGTGGGAGGAATAGCGCCCTATCATTGGTATCAGTGGGAAGAATTGTGCCATATCAGTGGGTGGTATAGTGCCCTATCGTTGGTGTCACTGGGAGGAATGGTGCCCCATAGTTGGTGTCAGTGGGAAGATTAGTGCCCCATCGTTGGTGTTAGTGGGAGGAATGGTGCCCCATTGTTGGTGTCTGTGGAAGGATTAGTGCCCCATTATTGCTGTCAGTGGTAGAAATAGTGACCCGTTGTTGGTGTCAGTGAGAGGAAATATGCTTCATCGTTTGTGTCAGTGGGAGGAGTGGTGCCTCATTGTTGGTGTCAGTGGAAGGAATAGTGCTTTATATAGTTGGGAGGAATAGAGCCACAAGGGCTGGACAAAGGCAAGCAAAGAGCCACATCCAGCCTGGGGGGGGGGGGGGCACAGTTTGCGGGCCAATGTTCTATGCCATCGAGTTGGCTAGACCTAATAATGGCCCGAATATTGTACGAAAACAGTCGTCCGAGGAAGGATCGTACGATATTCGGATCGTGTGTACACTACTTTCAACAGCCAAACATGACTGTTCATCCGATATTATTTGATCGGACATACACGAAAATTTTCCTCGTACGATTCCAGATCGTGCGATTTTCATTTAGTCAGTACAGTTGTCGTCCGAAAATACAATACAAATACATTACAACACATAACATCACTTTTCGGGACTTTATTTAGCTATTCAATTTCTACTTGCGACTATTAAGCGAGAACGGTTGTACGATATTCGGAACGTGTGTACGAAGCATAAAGCAGGGGCACCTTACCACTATATACTGGCACTCACCATGGTTTCTCACTGTTCCCATTTCTCTTCCTAACAACTCCACCCCTAGTTTTTATATCCTGGTAAGGAGAAAGGGAACAGCACCCCAGATTGACTGGAGACAGGGTGGGGTCCCACACTAAAAGGGGACTAAGCCATAGATGCTTATTGAAAATGTAATCCTATCTGTGATCTATGGGGGTTATTTACGAAAGGTAAATCCACTTTGCACTGCAAGTGCACTTGGAGGTGCAGTCGCTGTAAATCTAAGGGGTAGATCTGAAATGAGGGGAAGCTCTGCTCATTTTATCATCCAATCATGTGCAAGCTAAAATGCTGTTTTTTATTTTCCTTGCATGTCCCCCTCAGATCTACAGCGACTTTACTTCCAAGTGCACTTTCAGTCCAAAGTAGATTTGCCTTTAGTAAATAAACACCTATGTCTGGTGGAAGTAACATACCGTGGGGTTGATTTACTAAAGGGAAAAAGACTGAGCACTTTGCAAAGTGCAAAGCACTTTGCAAAGTGCAATTGCACCCTGCAAGTGCAGTTGCTCCAGAGCTTAGCAAGTAAACAGAAAGTGGGTTATTTACTAAAGGCAAATCCACTTTGCACTGAAAGTGCACTTGGAAGTTCAGTCGCTCTAAATCTAAGGGGTAGATCTGAAATGAGGGGAAGCTCTGCTGATTTTATCACCCAATCATGTGCAAGCTAAAATGCTGTTTTTTATTTTCCTTGCATGGCCCCCTCGGATCTACAGCCACTGCACTTCCAAGTGCACTTTCAGTACAAAGTGGATTTTCCTTTAGTAAATAACCCCCAAAGTCTGCTGACGTCCATCATCCAATCACGTGCACGCAAAAATGCTGTTTTTTTTATTTTCCTTGCACGTGATTGGGTACTCTTTGCAAAGTGAAGCCTTACCTCATTTCCTAAGCTCTGGAGCAACTGCACTTGCGAGGGCGACTGCACTTTGGAAAGTGAACAGTCGATTTGCTTTTAGTAAACCAATCCCAGCGAGTTTTAAAAATTTGATAAAGGTTCCAAACCTTCCCATACTATCCAAAACTTAAAAAAAAAAAACATTTTGTCCACTTTAGCAGCAGGTACGGTATCTTTCCCAGTGGTTGTCCTTGCACTTCTGCATTGTTTGAAAGCAGCCTGGCATGAGACGGAAAAATATCCATTATTCTTAATGATGTTAAAAAAAAAATCCCCATGAAAGTGGAATCATTATATATTGCAGATGTCACATCTTATTTAAGTTTAAATAACCAGAATTACATGTTGCCTTTTATCTGTGAGATGGGGAAGCAGTGCACTCTGGGAAAAATCACCCCAGTTATTTCTTCTCGTTTTCATATGCAAATGGAACTAAAAGTACTGAGCGGGGGGGGGGGGGGGGGGGGGGGCAGTTTGGATCTGGAGTCACTTCTGCCTTTCATGTGATAAAAGGGAATACATTTTTCCCATCGTGTCAGAACTTGATGGCTAATCAGAAAACGTGCTATTTACGTCCTTCTTTTCCTCCCTTACACATCCCCAATTCCAGATGTAAATCAAAGCGAATGAGTGAAAGCAGACGTTGGAACGACTTATAGCGGTAATGCTTGGAAAGCGAATAAAGGAAATGAGATTAAACGGCAATATTGCTGAAGATTAACTTGGTTAAAGTAATTCTAAAGGAAAGGTTTTTTTTTTTTTAAATAACAAACATATTATACTTACCTGCTCTGTGTAATGGTTTTGCAGAGTGTAGCCCCGATTCTCTTCTTTTTGGGTCCCCCCGCTGGCGCTCCTGGCTCCGCCCCCCCTGCTGAGTGCCCCCAATAGCAAGCCTCTTACTATGGGGGGCAGGGCCGGTCCCAGGCGGGTGCACGGGGTGCAGTGCACCCAGGCGCCAGAGAGGTGGGGGCGCTGAAGCGCCAGAGTGCTCCCTTCCCTCCTCCTCCTCCCCTCCGTGTCCAGAAGTAGCTCTGTCCGCAGCAGCAGCAGCTCACCGCCGCGGAGCGGCCGCGCCGGCGCCGCTGTGCTTTACATTGCTAGAGCCTGTCCCCCCTCCCTCCTCCTCCTCCTGTCAGAGGAGAGCAGCCGCCGGAGATCGGAGCGGCTGGTCTCTGTGTTGAGAGAGACCAGCCGCGCAGTGACTTCGCTGGGGGGAGTGGGGAGGGGGGGCGGCCCGTGCCTGCAGCCTGACACAGGTTCTCTCTCTCATCCGCTGTCTCTCACTCCCGCCTAAGCTGATGCCTGCAGCCTGTCTCGATCTGTTCATGGCTGCACACTGTCCTCTCTAGCTGCTGCCCAGGTGTTAATGTGTCTATCTGTACTGATAGAGGGAGGTTTGTCCCTGGGGCGGTCTGTGCTAATGGGGGGGTTGTCCTGGGGGGGCGGTCTGTACTAATGGGGGGGTTGTCCTGGGGGGCGGTCTGTACTAATGGGGGGGTTGTCCAGGGGGCGGTCTGTACTAATGGGGGGGTTGTCCTGGGGGGCGGTCTGTACTAATGGGGGGGTTGTCCTGGGGGCGGTCTGTACTAATGGGGGGGTTGTCCTGGGGGCGGTCTGTACTAATGGGGGGGTTGTCCTGGGGGCGGTCTGTACTAATGGGGGGGTTTTCCTGGGGGGGCGGTCTGTACTAATGGGGGGGTTGTCCTGGGGGGGCGGTCTGTACTAATGGGGGGGTTGTCCTGGGGGGGCGGTCTGTACTAATGTGTGGTTGTCCTGGGGGGGCGGTCTGTACTAATGGGGGGGTTGTCCTGGGGGGGCGGTCTGTACTAATGGGGGGGTTGTCCTGGGGGGGCGGTCTGTACTAATGGGGGGGTTGTCCTGGGGGGCGGTCTGTACTAATGGGGGGGTTGTCCTGGGGGGGCGGTCTGTACTAATGGGGGTGTTGTCCTGGGGGGGCGGTCTGTACTAATGGGGGGGTTGTCCTGGGGGGGCGGTCTGTACTAATGGGGGGGTTGTCCTGGGGGGGCGGTCTGTACTAATGTGGGGTTGTCCTGGGGGGTCTGTACTAATGGGGGGGTGTCCTTGGGGGTCTGTACTAATGGGGGGGTTGTCCTGGGGGGGCGGTCTGTACTAATGGGGGGTTGTCCTGGGGGGGCGGTCTGTATTAATGGGGGGTTGTCCTGGGGGGTCTGTACTAATGGGGGGTTGTCCTGGGGGGGCGGTCTGTACTAATGGGGGGTTGTCCTGGGCGGTCTGTACTAATGGGGGGGTTGTCCTGGGGGGTCTGTACTAATGGGGGGTTGTCCTGGAGGGTCTGTACTAATGGGGGGGTTGTCCTGGGGGGTCTGTACTAATGGGGGGTTGTCCTGGGGGGTCTGTACTAATGGGGAGGTTGTCCTGGGGGTCTGTACTAATGGGGGGTTGTCCTGGGGGTCTGTACTAATGGGGGGGGTTGTCCTGGGGGGTCTGTACTAATGGAGGGGGAGTTGTCTTGGGGGGGTCTGTACTAATGGAGGGGGGATTTGTCCTGGGGGGTCTGTACTAATGGAGGGATTTGTCCTGGGGGTCTGTACTAATGGAGGGGGGGTTTGTCCTGGGGGGTCTGTACTAATGGAGGGGGGTTGTTCTGGGCGGTCTGTACTAATGGGGGGGTTGTCCTGGGGGGTCTGTACTAATGGGGGGTTGTCCTGGAGGGTCTGTACTAATGGGGGGGTTGTCCTGGGGGGTCTGTACTAATGGGGGGTTGTCCTGGGGGGTCTGTACTAATGGGGGGGTTGTCCTGGGGGTCTGTACTAATGGGGGGTTGTCCTGGGGGTCTGTACTAATGGGGGGGTTGTCCTGGGGGGTCTGTACTAATGAAGGGGGAGTTGTCTTGGGGGGGTCTGTACTAATGGAGGGGGGATTTGTCCTGGGGGGTCTGTACTAATGGAGGGATTTGTCCTGGGGGTCTGTACTAATGGAGGGGGGGTTTGTCCTGGGGGGTCTGTACTAATGGAGGGGGGTTGTTCTGGGGGGGTCTGTACTAATGGAGGGGGGTGTTTGTCCGGGGGGTCTGTACTAATGGAGGGGGGGTCCTGGGGGGGGCTGTACTAATGGAGGGGGGTTTGTCCTGGTGGGGGGTCTGTACTAATGGAGGGGGGTTTGTCCTGGTGGGGGGTCTGTACTAATGAAGGGGGGATTTGTCCTGTGGGGGTCTGTACTAGTGGAGGGGGGGTTCTCCTGGGGGGTCTGTAGTAATGGAGAGGGTTTGTCCTGGGGGGTCTGTACTAATGGAGGGGGAGTTTGTCCTGGGGGGGTCTGTACTAATGGAGGGGGGGTTTGTCCTGGGGGGTCTGTACTAATGAAGGGGGGATTTGTCCTGTGGGGGTCTGTACTAGTGGAGGGGGGTTCTCCTAGGGGGTCTGTACTAATAGAGGGGGGTTTGTCCTGGGGGTCTATACTAATAGAGGGGGGATTTGTCCTGGGGGTCTGTACTAATGGAGGGGGCTTGTCCTGGGGGGGTCTGTACTAATGGAGGGGGGTTGTCCTGGGGGGGTCTGTACTAATGAAGGGGGGCTTTGTCCTGGGGAGATCTGTACTAATGGAGGGGGGGTTGTCCTGGTGGGGGTCTACTAATGGAGTGGGGGTGGTTTGTCCTGGGGGGGTCTATACTGATGAAGGGGGGTCTGTACTGAGAGAGGGGTTTATACTTAGTGGGGGTCTATACTTAGTGGAGGGAGGTCTGTACTGAGGGGTGACTAAAGTTGGTGGAAGGAGGGTGACACCATGTAATACCGCACCTGGTGACACCAACCCTAGTGACGTCACTGCAGCTGCAGGCTCTTCTTTCGCCCCTTCCCCTCCCTCTCCCTCTCCTCCGCACGTGCACTGCTATACTAGTGAGCGGCACTGGCCAGCACAGCCTCCCACTATGTTTCTTCCCCCGCCTTCATATCAGCCAGGGAAAAATAGAATAGAAAAAGGAGAAGAGGATTGTGGGACATGTAGTCCTGAGGACTGGCAGCCCCACTGTAACACGGAAACTGCAGTCCACACAGCAGGCTCAGCTGAATGGGAGAGAGAGAGATACAGGAGCCAGAGGGAAAGCCACACAGCCTGGTGCCATCCCTAGCGGAGAAAGGAATGGAGTCATTGCCAGAATACAGATCTGGGTGCTACCCAGCGGAGTCACCACGGGCAATTCAGAGTGAGCTTACTCCTGATCAGAGGAACCATCGCTGGGTCAGGTGAGAGGGCCAATCGGCCATTATCTACTAATGTCCATAGGAACTGCAGTCTCTGACCATCTCCTGTATTATATCTGCAGTCTCTGACCTTCTCTTGTACCATGTCTGCAGTCTCTGACCTTCTCTTGTATCATATCTGCAGTCTCTGATCATCTCCTGTACCATGTCTGCAGTCTCTGATCATCTCCTGTACTATGTCTACAGTCTCTGATCATCTCCTGTACCATGTCTGCAGTCTCTGACCTTCTCTTGTACCATGTCTGCAGTCTCTTGTATCATGTCTACAGTCTCTGACCATGTCCTCTACTATGTCTGCAGTCCCTGACCATCTCCTGTATTATATCTGCAGTCTCTGACCTTCTCTTGTATAATGTCTGCAGTCTCTGACCATCTCCTGTATCATGTCTGCAGTCTCTAATCATCTCCTGTACTATGTCTGCAGTCTCTGATCATCTCCTGTACTATGTCTGCAGTCTCTGACCATCTCCTGTATTATATCTGCAGTCTCTGACCTTCTCCTGTATTATATCTGCAGTCTCTGACCTTCTCTTGTACCATGTCTGCAGTCTCTGACCTTCTCTTGTATCATATCTGCAGTCTCTGATCATCTCCTGTACCATGTCTGCAGTCTCTGATCATCTCCTGTACTATGTCTACAGTCTCTGATCATCTCCTGTACCATGTCTGCAGTCTCTGACTGTCTCTTGTATCATGTCTACAGTCTCTGACCATGTCCTCTACTATGTCTGCAGTCTCTGATCATCTCCTGTACCATGTCTGCAGTCTCTGATCATCTCCTGTACTATGTCTACAGTCTCTGATCATCTCCTGTACCATGTCTGCAGTCTCTGACTGTCTCTTGTATCATGTCTACAGTCTCTGACTATGTCCTCTACTATGTCTGCAGTCTCTGATCATCTCCTGTACCATGTCTGCAGTGTCTGATCATCCCCTGTACTATGTTTACAGTCTCTGATCATTTCCTGTACCATGTCTGCAGTCTCTGATCATCTCCTGTACTATGTCTGCAGTCTCTGATCATCTCCTGTTCTATGTCTGCAGTCTCTGATCATCTCCTGTACCATGTCTGCAGTCTCTGATCATCTCCTGTATCATGTCTGCAGTCTCTGACCAACTCCTGTACCATGTCTGCAGTCTCTGACCATCTCCTGTACCATGTCTACAGTCTCTGACCAACTCCTGTACCATGTCTGCAGTCTCTGATCATCTCCTGTACCATGTCTGCAGTCTCTGATCATCTCCTGTACTATGTCTACAGTCTCTGATCATCTCCTGTACCATGTCTGCAGTCTCTGACTGTCTCTTGTATCATGTCTACAGTCTCTGACTATGTCCTCTACTATGTCTGCAGTCTCTGATCATCTCCTGTACCATGTCTGCAGTCTCTGATCATCCCCTGTACTATGTTTACAGTCTCTGATCATTTCCTGTACCATGTCTGCAGTCTCTGATCATCTCCTGTACTATGTCTGCAGTCTCTGATCATCTCCTGTACCATGTCTGCAGTCTCTGATCATCTCCTGTACCATGTCTGCAGTCTCTGACCAACTCCTGTACCATGTCTGCAGTCTCTGACCATTTCCTGTACCATGTCTGCAGTCTCTGACTGTCTCTTGTATCATGTCTGCAGTCTCTGATCATCTCCTGTACTATGTCTACAGTCTCTGATCATCTCCTGTACTATGTCTACAGTCTCTGATCATCTCCTGTACTATGTCTGCAGTCTCTGATCATCTCCTGTACCATGTCTGCAGTCTCTGATCATCTCCTGTATCATGTCTGCAGTCTCTGACCAACTCCTGTACCATGTCTGCAGTCTCTGACCATCTCCTGTATCATGTCTGCAGTCTCTGACCAACTCCTGTACCATGTCTGCAGTCTCTGATCATCTCCTGTATCATGTCTGCAGTCTCTGACCAACTCCTGTACCATGTCTGCAGTCTCTGATAATCTCCTGTATCATGTCTGCAGTCTCTGACCAACTCCTGTACCATGTCTGCAGTCTCTGATCATCTCCTGTACCATGTCTGCAGTCTCTGACTGTCTCTTGTATCATGTCTGCAGTCTCTGATCATCTCCTGTACTATGTCTGCAGTCTCTGACCATCTCCTGTACCATGTCTGCAGTCTCTGACCATCTCCTGTACCATGTCTGCAGTCTCTGACTGTCTCTTGTATCATGTCTACAGTCTCTGACCATCTCTTGTATCATGTCTACAGCCTTTGACCGTCTCTTGTATCATGTCTGCAATCTCTGACCAGCTTCTGTACCATGTCTGCGGTGTCTGACTGTCTCTTGTATCATGTCTGCAGTCTCTGACCATCTATTCTATCTTGTCTGTAGTCTCCGACCATCTCCTGTATCATGTCTGCAGTCTCTGACCATCTCTTGTATCATGTCTGCAGTCTCTGATCATCTCCTGTACTATGTCTGCAGTCTCTGACCATCTCCTGTACTATGTCTGCAGTCTCTGATCATCTCCTGTACTATGTCTGCAGTCTCTGATAATCTCCTGTATTATGTCTGCAGTCTCTGATCATCTCCTGTACCATGTCTGCAGTCTCTGATCATCTCCTGTACCATGTCTGCAGTCTCTGTTCATCTCCTGTACTATGTCTGCAGTCTCTGATCATCTCCTGTACTATGTCTGCAGTCTCTGATTATCTCCTGTACCATGTCTGCAGTCTCTGTTCATCTCCTGTACTATGTCTGCAGTCTCTGATCATCTCCTGTACTATGTCTGCAGTCTCTGATCATCTCCTGTATTATGTCTGCAGTCTCTGATTATCTCCTGTACTATGTCTGCAGTCTCTGATAATCTCCTGTATTATGTCTGCAGTCTCTGATCATCTCCTGTACCATGTCTGCAGTCTCTGATCATCTCCTGTACCATGTCTGCAGTCTCTGTTCATCTCCTGTACTATGTCTGCAGTCTCTGATCATCTCCTGTACTATGTCTGCAGTCTCTGATTATCTCCTGTACCATGTCTGCAGTCGCTGTTCATCTCCTGTACTATGTCTGCAGTCTCTGATCATCTCCTGTATTATGTCTGCAGTCTCTGATCATCTCCTGTACCATGTCTGCAGTCTCTGACCATCTCCTGTATTATATCTGCAGTCTCTGACCTTCTCTTGTACCATGTCTGCAGTCTCTGACCAATTCCTGTACCATGTCTACAGTCTCTGTCCAGCTCTTGTATCATGTCTGCAGTCTTTGACCGTATCCTGTATTATGTCTGGGGACTCTTTCTAACAGAAGCCCTCTCTGTGTGGATCAGAGAGTCTCCCCTCCAGGTCTCATTAGTGTTCTCTCTTCCTGTATTTTCTTTATTGTTAAGAGATCATGGGAGGATTTCAGGGTAACAAAGACTTCTTAGGGGAGCAGCTCTGTATTTGAGTCGTTGCCATAGAATCATTTGTAAAGGGGTGGAGTTGGTAAGATGACCACGCCCATGTGGGGGCGCCAGAAATATTTCTGCACCCAGGCGCCGGTGACCCTAGGATCGGCCCTGATGGGGGGCACTTGAGCAGGCTTGCACCCGAACCGCACTCTGTGGGGTTGATTTACTAAAGGCTAATAGACCTCTGCAGGTGCAGTTGCTCCAGAGCTTAGTAAATGAGGTACGGCTTCACTTTGCAAAGAGTACCCAATCACGTGCAAGGAAAATAAAAAAAACAGCATTTTTGCTTGCACATGATTGGATGATAAAATCAGTAGAGCTTCCCCTCATTTCAGATCGTCCCCTCAGATTTACAGCAATTGCACTTCCAAGTGCACTTGCAGTGCAAAGTGGATTTGCCTTTAGTAAATAAACCCCTGTGCACTTTGCAAAGTGCAGTTGCTCCAGAGCCTAGTAAATGAGGGGAAGCTCTGCTGACTTCCATCATCCAATCATGTGCAAGCAAAAATGCTGTTTTTTGTTCTTTTCCCTGCAAATGATTGGGTATTCTTTGCATAGTGAAGCCTTACCTCATTTAATAAGCTCTGGAACAACTGCACTTTGCAAATTGCACAGTCTATTTGCCTTTAGTAAATCAACCCCAATGTCTTTTTGCCTTTAGTAAATCAACCCCAGACTGTGCACTGTGCAAAGTGCAGTTGTTCCAGAGATTAGTAAATGAGCAGAAGCTCTGCTGACTTCCATCATCCAATCATGTGCAAGCAAAAATGCTGTTTTTTTTTTCTTTTCCCTGCAAATGATTGGGTATTCTTTGCATAGTGAAGCCTTACCTCCTTTAATAAGCTCTGGAAAAACTGCACTTTGCAAATTGCACAGTCTATTTGCCTTTAGTAAATCAACCCCATTGTGTTCTCCCCGTTATGTGGCAGGGGGGCGCCGACATGCTGGTTGTACCCAAGTCGATCGATGGAATGACTTGGGTACAGTCAGCCTGCCTGTGCATGGTTTGAATTTAGGCTGGTTCCTGCTAAACCGGCCAACATTTAAACCATCTATGGCCAGCTGAACATAGGGGTTGATTTACTAAAGGCAAATCCACTTTGCACTACAAGTGCACTTGGAAGTGCAATCGCTGTAGATCTGAGGGGAAGATCTGAAATGAGGGGAAGCTCTGCTGATTTTATCATCCAATCATGTACAAGCAAAAATTTTGTTGTTTTTTTATTTTCCTTGCATGTCCTCCTCAGACCTACAGCGACTGCACTTTGTGATTTGCTTTTTAGTAAATAAACCCCAGTGTCTCTACAAATGCCCCCCCCCCCCCCTCCTTCTACCCAATTTACCAGTGCTCCCTCATCTATTCTTTCTTATTCACAACCACAGACACTACACAGTGCTTCTGGGTGTGGGAAAACATGCAACGCCACCCTGTGACATAACCATAGGGAGGATGTCCCTACTTTTCCAGGTTGCTGACTGCTGCAATGGCTGAAGGAGAGATAAGGGAGCGCACGTGAGTATAGGGTGGTTGGGGGCACTTTTGCAAAGTCACAGTCACTTTGCCTTTCATGAATAAGGCCCCATTCACACTTGCAAATGGGACTGTTTTTGTGATTAGCTGCATGCAGGAGCCCCATTGAAAGCAATAGGAGACTGACAGCTCTCGCAGCTATGTGCAGCCAATTACATGCACTCGCTCATGCTGCAGTTACCTGCAGATGATGGGCCCTTTAAATTGGTGTTTAGTGCATTGTTTCTTTGGTCACCAGTAGCCCTTAGATTAGTGATCCCTAACACTTGTGTAAACTGGGGTTAGTACCCCTTTATGGGAAACACCACCCCTGGGTGTGTGATGTTGGCTGGGATTTCTATTTCCCATATAAGTGTTAAGGCCGGGCAGGGTAGTACAGAAGGTTGATGGGAAATGGGAGGCTGCTGGGAGCTACCATGTAAGTTACCAAATATTGCTGAAAGATACCCCTCTGGAGTAGGCCTGGAGTAGGAATGAAGGGGTCCTCTCATGAAGGGGGAGAGCACACCTCCCAACATTTTGGGATGGGAATGAGGGACACCTACTAGCAAATGTATGTAGGCATAGGATACGCCCCCTGTCACACCTCCTTAAAGGAGAATTAACCAACAAAAAAGGTTAATTAAATCCACAAGTGCTTTTTTTTACCACTACTATTCCTTTATATTGGCTCTTAACATTTACAAATGCAGTAATTTAGAATTTGGAAGAAAGGTTTAGCACTGGGAAACACTTTTTGAAAGATAAAAAGTGCATTTTATGTACAATTATATAGATCAGACCAAAATGAGGGACAAATGAGGAGGAATGAGGGACAGAGGGACATTGCTCCAAATCAGGGACAGTCCCTTGAAATCAGGGACAGTTGGGAGCTATGGGAGAGACAGAAAAACTGGTTGGCACTGAATTAAAGAAGGAGGCTATGTATATGACCTGACCATAGAGTACCATGTTCGTATTTGCAGTAAAACATTCTAAAAGGCTGATTTTGTGGACATTCGTTTATTGGGAACTAATAGAGGCACACTAGTGAAGCGAGGGCCTCAAGCCTGGGATACATGAGTAGCCAAGATGGCAGAGTTTTTCCATAATACGAGTGTTTGATACCCCCTCTCGTTCCCATCTCAGGAAGAGGAAGGAGAGTGCCCCAGGCCAGCAGCATGACCATTGCTAGTGGTCAACAAAGGGCCTGCTTACAATGGTGGTCAATAATGCCTCGTTTCCACCGAGCGGATCGGTTCGGTTCGGTACGGTACGCTATTTTGGGTGTTTCCATTATGAAAGCGGTCCATACAACCGAACCGAACCGTTCCATTCAGGGTCCTGCTTCAGATGTGGGGCCATAGAAAATGGAACGGTTCGGTTAGGGCGGAGCTACGATACTTTACACTGATTGGTGGACGTGTGACGCCATGACGGCATTTTTTCTAAACCCACGTATGGCCCCTGTCGGTCCGACTTGCAATGGAAACGCTCGCCTGAATAGGCCGGACCATTCTAGGCCATCCAAACCGATCCGACCCGAACCGATCCGCTCGGTGGAAACGAGGCATAAGGTGCCCTTTACATTAATGGCCAGGCAGGAGATCAATCTGTCCCTGCCCACTGTTCAAGGAACCCTGAGCAATCTCTGAAGGAGCCCTAGCGTTCCATGGAACCCTGGTTAAGAAAGGCTGGTTTAAATACACTTTAATCACTTTTTTTTTTTAAACTGCATAAATGTTTTATATAACTGCATTAAATGGCTCATTTTTTATATCTGTCTAGAGTTCAGCATCAAACTTTTCATACAAACATCTCAGTTTCTCAGCCAGCTTTATTAGAAGGACATTTTAAATTATATTTTAAAACCCCGGGGTGGATTGCTTTATTTCTAAACCAAAGGGACAGTCTAATCAGACATCTGTACATGCAGTGCCTGAGGGTCCATAGCACTAAACGTTGCCATTGTAAGGCCGCGGGCCATATGATGGGTCAGCTTGATGCTATAGTGGGGAGCTCGCTGCAAACGTTACTTGAAAATTCTATTGGACGTTGACCTGAATGGAGTGCTTTGCCTGTTTAGGGAAGTCTGTTGAGAGACCTTCAGCATAAAGGGATACACAGTGTTCTAATGACGTATTGATTTGTTTTAAGCATCAGGTGAAACCGCAAGAATAAAGAAAGCAACAAGGAGAGGAGAAATTGGCCTTTTAGTGGTTCCATCACGTCGGATAAGGTGAGCTTCAAGCTGAGTGAAATGTTATTGTGTGATTATCTTTTAAAAAGCACATCGTAATTCACTTTATAGGCCAATTGTTACCTTGAGACTTTATATATTATTTTATGTTTTTTTTTTTTTCTTTTACTTTTTGAGGATTAAACGTTTTGCTAATCCCCTCTTGATTGCTAATGGGAAGCTAGAGTCTTTAAAAAGTTACTTTAAAGCGTATCTAAACCCAAGAACAAAAATGTAATATAATGAAGCTTACTGCCCTTAGACGTGGCGGCTGTGTTCGTTTTCTTTTTTTTTTTTTCAGCCTTTCTTTCCTGTAAGGTTCTTTTACGCTCGCGGTGGAGTGCAGTGACCTCAAAAGAATAATCTGCATTCGGGTTACTTTTGAGATGGCATTTGGCAAGCGGTGAGGAGGCACCTCCAGATTTAACACTATAATTTGGCACTGCCACACTGAAATCACATGCATTGCCTGCAGTTGTGCCAAGACCCCACTGAACTCAAAGGGTGAGGTTGTGATGTCTGTCAAACTCTTCACCCTGAGATAAAGGTATTTTACAGTTCAGGTGGGCAGCTGGAGCCGGGGGGCGGGGGGGGGGGGGGGTGCTAAAATCACCACTCAGCAGGCCTGAGTATTACTGCCCCTTAACCGCCTGTCTCAAAGAGACCTTAAACTGGCCATAGACAGATCGAAAATTTGACCGGTTTAACAGGGACCAGACAAAATTCGATCAGTGTGTGATCATCCCTGAAGCCAACTCATCATTAAAACAATCATTAGAATGGACAAGTTGGAAAACCTTTGTTGATTCGCGGCTAAAGCCAATCGGTGGTGGTTCCCGCTGTCAGGATACAATGTCGCAATGGGGGGGGATTCCTGGCTGAGTGAGAAAAAAAACTACTCATCTATGGCCAACCTTCGTTTCACCTTTTATCCTGGCAGTATCACGCTTCCTGATCTAGGGTCACAATGCTCACTTACTGTAATGTATCTATGGAGCAGCCGTGTTGTCACCAGCGGAGTTCCACGCAAAAGTGGAACTTCCGCTCATTTGTCTCCTCTCCCCCTCCGGTGCCACAATTGGCACCTTTCGGGGGGAGGGGGGACAGGATACTTGTCTTTGACAGGTATCCTGCTCCCACTTCCTGGAGTCCGGGCCGCAGCCCGCGATTCCATCGCCGGGCTCCCTCGTCCTCCCCCTGTCGCCGGGCCAGTAGGAGAGAGGAGAGGCCCCGCGCATGCGTAGTAGGGTTCCCGGTGTGAAGCCGTAAGGCTACACTGCCGGGTACCCTTATCCGCAATGGCGGCAGCAGCACCCGACAGCTGATGAAACATCAGCTGCGGTGCCGACATCTCTGGACTCCAGGACAGGTAAGTGTCCTATTATTAAAATTAAATCAGGAAAACAACTTAAATCGGTGTGTCCCCCCCCCCCCCCCCCAAAAAAAAAAAATTTAAAATCCAACAGCTACACATACTGCAGCTGCTGGCTTTTCATTTTTTTGGGGGGGGGGGGGGGGGGCGGAACACCGCTTTAAGTTGTTTTCCTGATTGTGGACCCAAACAAGTCCCTCCTCTATTAGTTAGAGGGGAGGTGCTCTGTAATTCACAGGGGACAGTTGGAAAGACCGATAATATTGTTTGAGATCTAAGTTCAGTGCATAAGAAGTTGCAAGGTTAGGAGGGCAGTTTTTTTCCATATGAAACCAAAATCTAAAACACGGGGACATGACCTCAAACTAACTGCAGGAAAATTCAAAACTAATTTTAGAAAGTATTATTTTACTGAAAGGGTAGCTGATGCTTGGAATAAAATTCCAGCAGTATATACAGTATCTCACAAAAGTGAGTACACCCCTCACATTTTTGTAAATATTTTATTCTATCTTTTCATGTGACAACACTGAAGAAATGACACTTTGCTACAATGTAAAGTAGTGAGTGTACAGCTTGTATAACAGTGTACATTTGCTGTCCCCTCAAAAAAAAAAAAAACTCAACACACAGCCATTAATGTCTAAACCGCTGTCAACAAAAGTGAGTACACCCCTAGGTGTGTGCAGCCTATTGCATTGAGGTGTGCACCCCAAATCTCAAACACACATGCCTTTCTCCGCAGCCTCAGCTGCACTGCACAGTGAATGATTGGCAAGTGTTGTGTGTTGAGCGGCTTTCTGTTCATTCACAAACCGAAGCATAGTAAATGCAGTTTACTATGCTTCAGTTATGAATGAACACAGTGAGTGAGTGTGCTCACTGTGTTTATTTAGAAAAGGAAGGGGAAGGTAAATTACATTATTACTAGCCCTTTCCCCTGCTCTTCATTCGGAAACATCCCCCACAGCAGCTGGGGTGAGAGGAGAAGAGGGAAGCCAGCAGCACTGCTGGGGGGGGGGGAATGTGCAACACAGGGGGAGCCAGGGCAGTAGGGGGAATCCACACATAGTGATTAGGGTGTGCCCAGTCACACCTGGCTAACCCCCTGCACATGCCTATGAGTACATCCCTAAGGGAAAATGTCCAAATTGGGCCCAATTAGCCATTTTCCCTCCTCGGTGTCATGTCACTTGTTAGTGTTACAAGCTCTCAGGTGTGAACGGGGAGCAGGTGTGTTAAATTTGGTGTTATCATTCTCACCCTCTTATACTGGTCACTGGAAGTTCAACATGGCACCTCATGGCAAAGAACTCTCTGAGGATCTGAAAAAAAGAATTGTTGCTCTACATAAAGATGGCCTCCAAACTGCAGCCTGGGGGCCTTTGCTTGACTTTATCTGGTCCTTGGGGCACTATTTCGTCCACAGATAACAACAATGGGGTACAATTTCCCCCACTGACACCAATAAAGGTGCCCAATTCCTCCCAATGATACCAACGATGGGGCACAATTCCTCCCAAGAACACCGTTCCTTACAATGACACCAATCATGGGGCATTGTTTATTCCCACTGATGTCAGGACCTTTTCTACTCCCACTGGCCACAGTCCGGCCCCCTTAAAGTCTGAAGGACTTTAAACTGGCCCTTTGTTTATAAACTTTGGAGGCCCCTGGCCAAGGCCCTGGCCAAGGCTATAAGAATATTGCCAAGACCCTGAAACTGAGCTGCAGCACGGTGGCCAAGACCATACAGCGGTTTAACAGGACAGATTCCACTCAGAACAGGCCTCTCCATGCTTGACCAAAGAAGTTGAGTGCACGTGCTCAGCGTCATATCCAGAGGTTGTCTTTGGGAAATAGACATATGAGTGCTGCCAGCATTGCTGCCGAGGTTGAAGGGGTGGGGGGGTCGGCCTGTCAGTGATCAGATCATACGCCTCACACTGCATCAAATTGGTCTGCATGGCTGTCGTCCCAGAAGGAAGCCTCTTCTAAAGATGATGCACACAAAGTCCGCAAACAGTTTGCTAAAGACAAGCAGACTAAGGACATGGATTACTGGAACCATGTCCTGTGGTCTGATGAGACCAAGATAAACTTATTTGGTTCAGATGGTGTCAGACGTGTGTGGCGGCAGCCAGGTGAGGAGGACAAAGACAAGTGTGTCTTGCCTACAGTCAAGCATGGTGGTGGGAGAGTCATGATCTGGGGCTGCATGAGTGCTGCTGACACTGGGGAGCTACAGATCATTGAGGGAACCATGAATGCCAACATGTACTGTGACATACTGAAGCAGAGCATGATCCCCTCCCTTCGGAGACTGGACCACAGGGCAGTATTCCAACATGATAACAACCCCCAAACACACTCCAAGACGACCACTGCCTTGCTAAAGTAGCTGAGGGTAAAGGTGATGGACTGGCCAAGCATGTCTCCAGACCTAAACCCTATTGAGCATCTGTGAGGCATCCTCAAAGGGAAGGTGGGAGGAGTGCAAGGTCTCTAACATCCACCAGCTCTGTGATGTCGTCATGGAGGAGTGGAAGAGGATTCCAGTGGCAACCTGTGAAGCTCTGGTGAACTCCATGCCCAAGAGGGTTAAGGCAGTGCTGGAAAATAATGGTGGCCACACAAAATATTGACACTTTGGGCCCAATTTGGACATTTTCACTTAGGGGTGTACTCACTTTTGTTGAGGGGACAGCAAATTTACACTGTCATACAAGCTGTACACTCACTACTTTACATTGTAGCAAAGTGTCATTTCTTCAGTGTTGTCACATGAAAAGATAGAATAAAATATTTACAAAAATGTGAGGGGTGTACTGACTTTTGTGAGATATTGTATATACCATGTAGTGTATATATATCATAGTTTGTAGACGCTATAACTTTCACACAACCACCTATTGCATTTTTTCTTTTCTTTTTTTAACTAAGACATGTAGCAGAATGCATTTTGACCTAAATTTGATAAAGATAAGGAAATTAGATTTTATGGATATGTTTTATAACAGAAGTAGAAAATGCAATATTTTTTTTTCTAAATTCCTTGGTCTTTTATCATTTATATAGCAAAAAAATAAAAAACCCAATGGTGATTAAATAATACCAAAAGAAAGCTCTATTTGTGTGAAAAAATTCTATAAATATAATTTGCGTACATACGTGTCGCATGACTGAGCAAACGCCAGTTAAAGTAGCACAGTGTAGATGAAACATCAGTGAGGGAAACAGACAATGTGGTTTATTATACCGGATCTGCCCGTACCAAGCAAATCTACGACAGTCTGAGAGGACTCAGGCATAATGGAACACTAAATTACTGATGACCTTCCCTCACTCCAGGTATGAGAAAAAGGATTTTAGTATTATCTATAAATTGGGATTCTACAAAAAACTGTATGGAAGACCTTACAATATATATTTTATTAAAGAGTTTCTTACTCTTTAATAAAAGAGCAGAGAGCACTTAGCTCTGCCTTAGGTTAGGTCAACATAACATTTTCATTTTCCATTTTCATTCATTCGACTTATTTAGCTGCAATAGTACATGTTCAGCCAGAATGACGAGCCGCACTCTAAATTCTACCAAGCCAGGGGCTTTGTGTCTCATCCCCCAATGAAGGAAAACTTGCTTTAATCATAAATGCACAGCCAAGGACAAACTAAGGCAAGAAAGAATTTTAAAAT